>JAJTJO010000144.1:0-445985 GCA_024550625.1 Dendroctonus valens | reverse complement strand
GCAGCGCATCATAACATAAACCCAGAATGAGTGACAATAACATTGACTGAAAACCCAGGAGACATTGGAACTGTCTTTAGTTTAACGCTTTTCGTTCGGCTGGGGCCTGTCGAAAGTGAGTTGAAGCATCCCATTGATCTAACGAAATGAGGGGGTTTTATGTATTCATTTGTGTTCTTTAATTTCTTCTATTTAATGTCTTGCGGGTTTCGCTAGATAAAATTCATTATTTATAATTAGTACGTCCAAGAAGGGTGTATCAGTACGGTCTCGGAGACGGGGGGACTTGTCAGGCCCAGGGGTAGATGGAACGGTGACCGTGGGGGAACATGGGAGGGCGGTCTGCTATGCGGGGGGAAAAGGCAGCGGCCCAAAAGAGGGCTGAGGGGGGAGCAGGAACGAGGAGTCAGACGGGAGGATTCAAATTGTAACAGGTAAACGAGAACGGCTAATGGGACAGGGGAGGCGGGAGAGAACGAACGGACGGGCGAGAAAGCATAAAGTGATGGGGCAAAAGGGTCCAGGGTCGAAAAGAGTTTTGGTTTGCCGGACAAGAATATGCCGGGGGCGACAAGGCAGGAAACCATCAACTGGAAACGGGAGTGAACGGAAGGGAGGGCGGGGCAAACAGGAAGGGGGCCCACAAAATTGGGAGAAAGTCCAACAAAAAGGGGTGAAAAGAGCACGTGGAGGCTGAGAGTGGCGCCATGATCGCCGGATTTAAGTACCCCCGTCGTAACGTGAGAGTGGGTGGGAGCGAAGGGCCGAGCTACCCTAAGGCGCAAAGGGAAAAAGAGTGCAACAGGAGAACAAAGGCGAAGTGGGGAGGGGGGAAATGAAAAAAGGTGGCGATTTTGTTGAAGACATTTATGTGGAGGCTCAGCGCTGAACAGCGGAATTCCAGGTATAAGGTACACAAGGAAGGACAGGGGGGCGGGGAAGAGTGACAGGATAGACCGGAGAAGGCAGGAAGCAACAAATATGTTTTGTAAATGCTTGAGGTATACGAGTGGGACGTGAGTGAGCAAGCAATAAGCGCGGTGGGAACAGTTTCGTACCATGAACGACCAGCGAACGAAACGCTACGGAATGGGTCGAGTGGGACGGCCTTGAAGGGGGCGTTTTGCTGGGGGGGCCTTGGATTTGGTCAAGAAGAGTGTTTTTTGAGGCGAAGGGAGAGAAGTGGAACCAATGCAACGGTCACCACTTTCGCAGAGTGATAAAGAGACACAGATTAACAATGGAAATCATACATAGAGCCACTCATGGGAAAATTGTGCGGGCATGCCAAGACCGACAGGCCCTTGTTAAATGTGTGCAAGTGTCACGAGGCGTCGACCATACACCCGCCCATCACGCAATCAAAGAGGCAACCGGACACGGGAGCCCATAAAAAGTCCGGGAGAGCAAATACGGTGGAGATCACCTGGGGAAGTGCAAAACAAGTGGAACGGACCGCACGCATACAGCAAAAAGACACCCTCGACAACCGACCGACGCCGGCGCTAAAGGGATTGCTTAAGAACAAAATTTGATTGTGACGGTGCTCACTTTTGTTATGCTCGCTATTTTGCACGGGGGAGTAGGTTGGGCAGGGTACCGCGGGCGAGATGGAACAGCGCCTCAACGGGCCGGACCTGCAGTACAATGGAGTAATCAGTGAAAACACTAGGGGTCTAGCCAACTGTAAATAGACCGCGAAATTAGGACTGATGGTGAAGAATTTTAAGAGAGGAAAAAACGGGCTAATCGCCGAGAGGACTTCTAGGAACAAGAATGGTGAGAAGAGCCGCGAAAAGCAACGAAAAAACCGAAACGACAGGAAAAGGCAATTGTTGCTATGCCCTTAGATGTAAATTCGGGACGGCCATTGTTAGCTAAGCTGGAGCACTAAACGACTACCCGTACGTGGCCAAAATTCATAAATGGCAAAGTGAATCCGGAGGAAACGGTAAGGTGTTCGTGGGGAACGGGCCGTTGCGCAACGCGGGGAACACAATACATTGATCGGCATGCGTCGGGGAGTATGGGTTCGCAGATACGAGAAGCCCGTGGCCTTAGAAGCAATGCGGGAAAAGTAGTGCATGCATGGAGTGGGGGCAGCATTTGCGGTCGCGCCTGCGATTTATGGGGACCGGAAAGACACTATTTAAGGCAGTTGGGTGCCGTAGGTGGCGTAGAATTAATATTTTTCGCCGGTCATGTTTCAGCTGGCCGCCGAATGCTGTGTGCGAGGATTCGCGGAAATGTGTTGGTTGTTGAGGCGGGCTGGAAGGCGCTTACCCAGCAGCGGGCCGCTAGGCAAGAGAAGGCAAGGTGTTCAAAGAATACCTCATTACCCCTCAATGAAAGAATTTCTCCTATAGAGATTCTGGTTATTGCGCTATGACAAATAAAACCCAATACGAATTGGGAGGGTGCTGAGCACTATTGTAGCGAACATGGTGCTATGGGGACATAGCTTATGTGAAAGGGGGGGGTGGGCGGACGACACCGTCATCATCGTGGTGAAGAGGGGGGGCAGATGCCGGCGGCGGATCTTAGGACAAGGCAGACTTCCGGGGGAGTGGCCTCTGGGAGTGGGTTCCAATGCGTCGCGGGCGTGGGCGGCTCAGCCACTGGGGGCCGCTGAGCGGCTTTACGTCATCGATCCATCGCGTCTGGGGTCTTCCCTGCTTCGTTGGCTTCCCGGGGGCTCCCGAAGGATCTTGGTGACTCCATTCCTCGGTAGGTTTTCTGGCCACGTGTTGCATGACCATGGCCATTTTGGTGGTGGAGGTCCGCGTTCGCTCCATGACGGCATTATGTTGGTTTTTGTCTCCGGATATCGGGGGTGCGGCGCACTTGGTCCCTCAAAGAGCCCCAGCTCCGAACGTTTCCGTGCTTTGTGAGGGTGAGTCACTCTAAGGTGTGCGCTGATGTGCGAGGGAGAAGCCAGCGGTTCCAGCCAGAGGGCAAAGGAGGCAGCGGGGGAGCCGGACGTGTAGGGCAGTGAGACGGCCGATCGGGAGATAGGCGGAGCTGTGCAAGTCCGCCCTGTCGGGGGATTCTACGTTAGTTCGGCAGTGGGGTTCCTTTGCCAGGGGTAAGGGAAGGCCAGAGTTAGAGGCGCTACGACGTGGGCTAGAAGGGGGGGATCGAGCGAGATGTTCTGAGGGCGTCGATTTAGATGTGGTGGGCGGAAATGCATGGTTAGCCATATTTGCCTGGACCCGGTGTGTTGTAGCGCGCGACCATAGTTTTTAATTCTTGCGATGGGGTGATGGTAGAAGGAGGCGGCCGCCGCAAAGCGCAAGGGGACGGAGTAGGCCCGTCCGATCGCAAGACTGTTCGCGCGGCCCAGTGCAAGGGGGGGAAAATCTGTTCGAGATGGCGGCCGTGAGAGGGTTGGCAGAGGGCGCCGTGCAGCGCAAGAGAACAACCATAAAAGACCCAAGAAAAGGCGAGCAAAACATAGCCCCGCACCATATAGAATTATCGACAATTCTCGGGGGGAGATTTTCGACGAATGCCAGTCCGCGCCCGGAGCAACAAAAAGCCCCTAGGAGCCCTAGAAACTTACAGCTGAATATTCCCAGTCCACGCGCCGATATGCCTATGCGTTTCGGCGAAAGGGAAGGGTCGGAGTAGAGAGGCGGAAAGGGGCAGGAGGTCTCTGACCAGAGACATCAAGAACCCAAAAGATACTAACAACGTTAAAAAGCGGGGGGGTTCCACATCAAATACTTCTGCGATTTCACTTTTTTTGCAGTACTATAATGCTCGTGGTGCGGCGCAGAGTGGGTGAATTTGCGGAAGGGGATTGCATAGCGATTTACAGGTCATAGTTGTAACAGAAGACCTGAGGTATGTGGCATTGTTTTATTTAAAAAGGGGTCGCTCACTAGACGAGATGGGGAACGCGACATGTTTCAGCCGAGCGTTGAGACCGTCGGGGCGGCGGAGATCGTAGAAATTGCACGGAAGTGAGAAAACCGATGGAGAATTAAGATTGGCAAAAATGCGAGCTCATATCACCAGGCGATGAGACCATGGCGCAGGGCTGTTATTGAAAAGGGCGGACGAGGCGGAACCTAAAGCGTATGAACACAAAGCGTTGAGAAGAGGATTAGTACACACCCTGGGGCATAACCGCAACAATGTAACGGGATGGGGGAACCCCCGGAGAAATGAATAATGTTGAAGAGGATCTGGTCAAAAGGTAATCACTCGCAATTAAGAAATTGAAAGCTGCTACACCAGACAAGATTGAACGGCGGAAAAGGGGTGAACATATGTGGGGAGAGTTAGGAGTCAGACTGCAAAAAGGGAACGAAGGGGGAAACCATGCGAAAGTAGAAGGGTCACAAAAAAAAAGGCAGACGCGGCAAGGGGGAAGTTGCAGGCAATGGGTGCCGGCGGGATTTGGAAAAAGAGAGAGTAAACATGTCTGTATTTCTAAAAGAAGGCGAGCGGACCGACGGGCCCGTTCTGGCCCGGGGTGAGTACAGGCAGGCGTACACGAGATAAAAACCACTATGAAAAGCCCTAGGCGAGGTACAATAGATAGGAAAGAGGCGGAAAGGCTGCGAGACCACCACGTGTGGGCAGGACGTAAAGCGTCACTTAATGTTAGGAAAAAACATTAAGAACTTATAAGTTGTCAAAAAGGCATCCCGGGCAAAATGGGATGGATCGCATTTGTGCAGTTCTATTTCGTTACGGGAAAATAGGAGCTTAAAGGGAAGAATGAACAGCACATTTGAAATATATTCGGGCACCCCAGTGTCGTTTTACCAATGAAGTTCCCTTACATCGAGAAATTGTTGAGCGATGATCATTGAAAAAAGGTAATGGGCGACAAAATTAAAGGTCCGAGCGGCAATTCGTCTTTACGAAAGTATAACTTCTGAAGCAAAGCGATGAACGGTACAACCTAGAAATATTGCGAGACACCCTGTGTCACGACGAGAAAAACTTCACTTAGTTTGTAGAAAACAGGAAGAAGGATAAAGTTGCAAAAGGCAGCACGTCAAAAGTGAATTTGGGCAATTGGTGCAGTCGTTATTGGAAACATTACGTCTAATGGGAAAGATGACAGCACAGGTTTAGAATTATGGGGCCACCCCAGTGTCCTTACTTGAAAAAGGTCCCCACTGACATCGAAAAGGGTCGGAGGATATCAATTTAAAAAAATTAAGTGCGACAAATGTAAAGGTGCGTAATTGGAACTGCGGCAGGTACGGAAATTGGAACTTCTGAAGCAAAGCGAGTGAACGGTGCAATCCTAGAAATTGATGCGAGCAAACCCTGTGCCAATCGAAAAAACTGCACTAATGAGAAAAACTGAGACTTATAACGTTGGCAAAAAATGCAGCACGGCAAATGTGAGTTTGAAATGGTGCATGTCTTCTTTATGGAAAAAAGTAGCGCGCGAACGGGAAAGAAAAGGAACAGCACAAGGGAGAAAGAGGGTGGGACACCCAGTGTCCTTACTGAAGTTCCCGTCCGCGGAGAAAGGGGTTGGAGGATTATCAGTTACAAAAGCAATTGGCGGACAAATGAAAGGTTCGTATGGGGCAAGTCGTCAGGGACGAAAGGGGTAAACGGCGGAAGCAACGATGGGAACGTCAAAGCCCGAGAAATTTATTCGAACACCCTGGTGTCAAGACGTGAAAAAGTTCCATTGGGGTTTTTGTTCTTTTTTTTCACTTACGGCATAACAACCTAAGAAATTATACATTTTCAAAAGATGCACACGGTCCAAATGTGAATTCTGAGGCATTGTGCATTTCTTTATTGGAAAAACATTGGCTTCTAGTGGAATAGAATGAACAGACACAAGTTGAATAAATATATGTGGGACACCCCAGTGGCCCCCTGACCTTAAAGTGCACTGACCGAGATTTGGTGTGAGGAATTAGCAATTTAAAAAACTTATTGTGACAAAATGTATGTCGTATTGGGCAAGGCTTCGGTGACAAATTGGTACTGCGTAAGCAAAGCGATTGGGACGGCGCAAGTCTAGAAAATATAGTCGAGACACCGGGGTGTCAAGCGTAAAAAAGTCCCCTAATGTAGAAAAACATTAAGCAAATATAAGTTTTTCAAAAATCCTCACGTCAAGATTAAATGTGCGCAAGGGGGCATGTCTTATGGAAAATAGTAGCTTCTAATGGGAACGATTAGAACAACACAAGTTTGGAATATATGTGGGACACCCGGGTCGGTTACCTGGAAGTTCCTCTGACACTGAAGAATTTGTGAGGAATTATCAGGTAAAAAAACTAATTGCGACAAAATGTAAATGTTCGTAATTGGGCAATTCTTCATGTACGAATGGTAGCTTCTTATCAAAGGCGGATTGCACGCGCAGTCTAGAAAGATATTCAGAACACCCGGGTGGCAGAGGAAAAAATTCTCTTAATTGAGAAAAAACGGAAAAATATAAATTGTGTCAAAAGTATCATGTAAAATGTGGGAATTTTCGCCATTGTGGCATTTCTTCATTTGAGAAAAATTTAGCTTCTAATTGGGAAGAAGACGAACAGCACAAGGTTGGAAATATATTGGGACACCCCAGGATCTTAGCTTGAAAGTTCCACTTACACTACATCGAGAAGTGTTGAGAAGTATCAATTAAAAACTAATGGCGCGACCAATGTAAGAGTCGTAATTGGGCAATGCTCCATTGACGAAAATTGTAACTTCCGGAAAGCAAGCGCGTGACGGTGCAAGTCTAGAACTAAATTCGAACACCTGAGGTCATCGTAAACTATGATATACCATACGTTTAAGTTAAAAAAACTGAAGAAATTAGAAGGTTGCAAAATGCATCACGGCAAAGGGGAGGTAGGGATGAAACAATCGGGAGGGGCTAAAAAGGCGATCGCCTGCGGTCTTGCTGCCCTTGGGTGAAGTACATGTAGTCTTAATCTAATAAAAACAACGATGGAAATGCTCTTAGTCCGAGAGTTAATAATCTCATTAAAGAAAAGGGCAAGGCTAAGGACAAGAAGGATGGGAGGGCCCAATAGGCGGTCGTGGTGAAGGGTGCGAGTAGCGCTGATGTAGGCAACGAAGCGGATTGGCGGGTTGGTCCTGTAAGACAGGGGAGTCATATGGTCCAGATTGGTAGGGTTGTTGTCCAGGGGGCGGGGGTGGATGAAGTCGTATAGGTGGGGTGGAGGGGTGTGGTGGGTTGGGGGGGTTCTTAGTCGGGTTATCGGCCCTTAGTGCAATGTTTGGTCGGGTTGGTGGGTAAGATCACGTTTGGGCCCTTCGTGTCCGTTGTCATGAAGTAGGGGCCTAGGAGAGAAAGGGGCGACAAAGGGGCAAACTGAGATGAGGCGGCAAGGCGTTTCCTTCATGTGAAAATTCTAACGGCTAAACCAGGGACAGTCAACCGACGTCAATTCCCTAAAATTCCCGTTCATTTACAGACCCATTGGGAAATGAAGAAGGGCGAAAAGGGGCTGGTCATAATCGAAGAGTCGCAATGGGCAGGGGGGTCATTAAAAGTATCGCTGCGAAGCAAAGTGAGTCCAACCTAAAGGGGCAGATAGCTTGGACAGAATTGTGCACGGCGGAGGCCTCGGGGAACAAAGGGAGCTGGGCATGTTCGTGCAGCCAATACACCAACGAGTTCCACCTCATGAGACTTTTTTAGCACTGTTGAACCCTCGTACGCATATTTTAGTTGTGTTTGCAAAACCATGCAACTGACACGAAAAAAAAATCCGAAAGCAAAGTGGGCTACAAACATGAGAATTCCAAAATTGAATTTTATTCTAGAGAGGCCCGTGGTCGACATTTTCCAGACTAGTCAATACACAACCCCGTTCGTACAGCACAGAAACATTTTAAAAATGTTTCTATATCTAAAAGGCCTCAATCGATTCCCTACTGTGACCCGATGTTCCAATAGATTAATTAACCTGAAATGCGCAAATATCGAAACGAACAAAATCTAAGCGCATCGACGGCATTTTCCTCAAACCGTAAACAGGATGGCTTGTTCAGGTTGGAGTGTTTCGGTTAAAAGGCAGTGGAAACTGGCGGCGTGTGGATGTGTCGGGCCGTAAAAGCAAAGGAAAGGAGTTTATTCAATATTCGTAGTCGGCTCGGGTCAAAATGACCCGTGTTTTGACTGTTGTGTTATGGTAAGAATAGGACCGTGGCGACGGGACATGATCCCCACCGACCTGGGGTAGGTATTAATAAAAAACCAGGTTGAAAGTTGCACGGTGATCGCGATGCAAAACCTTGGGTGTATCGCTCGCGGCGAACTGACAAATTACCGGAGCCAACAAAATAGCCCGAAAAGTCGACGGCGACTTTAATATGGGACAATAGTGAAGAAAAGGGGCACGTGGAGCGGCTAGAAACGTGTAACAAAGAGCAACGAAGTGGCTGCTGAAAACGAGTATCACATTAGCACCAAGCCCCCAGCGAAACTTTTTTATCGGTAAGTCCTTTAGAGTCAAGAAGAAAACATATCTGTTCGTGGCAACTAACTGGCAAAGTACACGGGAGATCTGTTCATTCGAATAGCCAGCCGAGAACGGGGGGGGCCAATCGCTCACCCATCGAGGCATTGGCAAGTTAAAGTGGAAACGGAGGTATAACACATCCTTTCGAAGGACCTAAAGAGAGTGAATTTCCGCTGCGCGAAGGAAACGGATTTTTGCCCGCTTCTGCAAAGAAGAATAGTTTTCGGGTGGGAGTCTTTCCAGGCACGTGCTCATGATATTTTTCAGAAGTTTTTACATCGATAATTGCTTAGGGTGCCGAATGCGGGTGTACGGAACGGATGTATACTGTGGACTACTAGGTCTTATGCTGCGGTGTGAGGTGTTTATAAGTCTGCGCCACATAGCCAAACCCATCCCGGAAAAGGTCTTCGGCGATTAGAGTAGGATTGGTCCCAGAAAGAGTAACCGTCCGAACCGCACAACAAGGAAAATCAAGCAGGGAAACGCGAAGCCCCGAAAGACCCGGCAAATTATTACACGGGGTTACAGATCAGCGTGTAGCAGTCGGTGCGGAAATAAATTGCAGATTCTTCGACACAAACCAAGACCAGTGCGGCACCGAGACAATACCCTCGAGAGAGTGAGTTGTAGGTGTCGTGTTGGGAATTAACAATTAACTTGCAACAGGTAACGAAAATCGGGAAGTGGCGGCTTGTTTCTAAACCATTCGTCAACTAGTGCGCCTAGTCACAATTCTATTGCCAAACCAAGAAAAACCGACGGTATGGACTGGAGGCGAAATGGTAGGGAAAGTGTCACGGGGTCCCAAACAAACAGTTGTCCGACGTGGCGTCCGGGGCGTAAACTTGTGAATATAGTGAATTTGCCGAACAATGGCCCCTTTGGTGGAGGGTGGTGAGTAGGGGCTTAGGATGTTAGCCCAGAGGGCAAGAGGGTGCAGGGCACCCTGAAAAAACCAAACACCCCGGGAACGAGCGAGGGGACCTGAATAGTTTCTGCAGTCTCATGAACGTGTTCATCCAAAAAAAGTATTATCTATGAAAGCGGGCGCGGGGAGACGGGATCGGTGACGGGGACCTGATATACAACAGCAGGGGAGACCGGAGACAGTCAGTAAGTCTAATGTATGACGGATGTTGGTAGTAAGGAAAAGTAACTAATACATGCGAAAACATAAGGGCGAAACCGCGGGCCGGCGCAGAACTAAAATCCACGGCGCGCACTGCGGGGTGTTGCATTGGCTACAGGCCTGCTTCTATACGGTAAGAGGGGAGGGGGCTTACGACGTCCGAAGGGGGGGGGGCGGCGGCTAAATTTCTTTAAGTGTTTGGGTGCTGGTCAAGTCGGGTGTAGCGCGGAGGAAATTTAAAAACCTAAAAATATGATCCGCAAAGGAGGATGTTTAAAGGACCACAAAACCGACGTTGAGAGAATTTATGTATCGCCCAAGGGAAGGGAACAAAATGTATACTATCGAACGTCTAGATGAACCGAGGGTTTTTGTTAAACGGGCTATCCTCCTCATTAAACGGGGAAGGGGGGGTAGGAAACGGGAAAATGCAGAATGAAGGAGGAAAAACGGGAAAAGGGGTCAGAGGAGCTTTAATTAATTTGCCGTTGTGAGGTACACTTTGAACTGACTGGAACAAAACATGAAAAATACGCTGAAAGGCAGCAATTTCTTTCTCCTTTTCATTCCTATTCTGCAAAAGCAGCCTCAGATGCCCATGGTCAGACGAGCAAGAGAAACGCAACTTCGACCGTCAGTGTAAAAAAAAAACAAACGGACATAAGAGCAACGGCCGAAGGCGCTCCATGCACGGCACGGGCAATCACAGTCAAATGTTTTTCGGGCTTAGAAGCCTGGTCAACCGGGAGTCTCTTCTGCCGGAATGTCGACGAAATGCCGATGGAACCGTGCGGTGTGGGGGCCATGGTTTGGTGGAACGAAAGACTTCAAGGACCCGCAAACTCAAGCACCTACTCAAAACACAGTTTCACTAGGAGGGAAAGGATGGGCTACGCGGCAATTGTTAGATGTCATTGGGACCAAAAACCACGGAAACTGGCCCACACGGTGGACAGAAAACCGACACTATACCGCACCGGGACCTGTATCTGGAGAGCAAAACCCTTCATCCCAGCAAAGAGAGGAGGCCAGTAAAACCTCACCGAAAGACCGAAGAATTGGCGAATCATATGAGTTTAGAAGAGATGGAACCTAGACAGAGCCTATTGGTTGGAAGGATAAAGCAAGAACGAGTATTATAAATAGAGCACTCGGACCAAGAAACGGGGGGAGGCGTCCGGAGGAAAACAAGACGCGGAGGAGGCGTAAGGTGGGGCTTTGCCTCCCAAAATACATGGAGTTTACGGACAGGATCAGCCCGGACACGGGAAAACACAGAGCGAAACAAGTCTTTACACCAACTCGAACATCCAACATACTTTGAGATCGGCCAGGACAACGGGATTCCGTTATCGCACATGACTACCGGGGGGTTCCAGGCAGGTGTGGCGAGCATATATCGCACACCAAAAACTAGTGTAACACGGGATCACTGAGCATAAGAATTGCAGATTAGGAACAGAAAATGCAGCATACGCAGTAAGTGGGACATTTTGGCACACAATGTCACCGGGTTATCCAACTACCGAGAGGCCATTGAGATCTTCAAACAGGACAAGAAGTTTTAATAAGAATTTAGTAAAGCCAGAACTGCGGAAGCAGCCAAGGCCCCGTCTTTGGAGACACAACCACAACCCCCAAAGGGACTGAAACAGAAACCTGCTGGACAACATCCAGGCTAACATCAAGGTCCTGGATAGGGCCCGCAAGCAAAAATCCCACAGTACCAGGATTCTGCGCCAACAGTTCCAGTGTGACCGCAGACACTCCCGTGGGCTGGACACAGGTAGAGCAGACGAGACCGGGGGGGGGGGGACACCATGGACCCGTTCCCGGCCAGCACCAGAGCCGGACACTCGGGTGACCAGTGACCTAGCCAGAAGTTCGTGGTAGAGTCACGAGATGAGGTGTTAAAATTAGGTTTAAGTTAGGCTAATTAGTTAAGGGAGGCTAAGGTAGAAGAGTAACCATTGAGTCAAACTGCTAAATCTAAATTTGTTAACTTCAGGAGCCGTAGAATAAGACAATTGTAAGATGGAAATATCTTATTTGAAAATAATATTGCCATAATATAGTTGAACCGCCGGAGTCGGAAGCCGGAGATCACTTCGCCACGCCCTCATCGCCTTTGATAATGCCACCGCAGTTGGACGAACACGTCAGAAAATGCCATGGAACCAGCGTCGCTTCCAAAGCCCAAAACATTTTAATAGGGATCAAATATAGATAAATAATTACAGGGTTGGGCAGCCGCTAGGTCTTACGTAAAAGTCAAAAAGTGAAGCCTTGTGGTGGAATAGCCTTTTACTCTTTTCGGACATAAAATCCCGAGGTGTTCAGCAGGCACTCTGGCAGCCAATGGCCAAGGACCCAAAACGATCAAGCACCGTTATTACAAAAAAAAAATTCTTTAATTCGTGAACGCATGGAAAGGAAGTATCTAATTCCCAATATGCCAAAGATTTCCCAAAGCAAAGGCAGTGACAAAAAATCAAACTTGAAAACCATCTTCACAACAAATCTAAAATGTTCTAGTATAAGTACAATGGGTTGGGGGGGTTCAGTCAAACAAGTGGGCTGTGAGGTTTGATAATTGGTTTGGTATTTGGAAAAGTTCATTTTTTTCGACTAAATGTCCGAGGGAGAAAAAGGGGTCCTGCTTCATGCAGCGATTGCTTCAAATTAATTTATTAATAAATGTATAGAAATATCAGCGTCCGTCCGAAGGGCACCCGGTGAGGAGATGAATGGAGTTGCAAAAGGTTCTCCTTAGCCCATGGTTAAACCGAATCGCCTTGGACATTGACAAACGGCAAAAGCACCAAAGAGTGTAAATTATTTGCACCAAGTGAGTAGATATTGTGAAACTGACGAGCGGTAGAGGAAGTTGCACAAGCGGGGAGCCTACTACTAAAAGACTCACGCACCCTGAAGTTTTGAATAGAAAAATGAGGCCGACCAGCAAGCCATTGTTCTACTAAAAGCCGCCAATTTTAATCAAATTTGAAACAATCTCCAGCACGTACAAGAGACAATAGCAAGGCGACAGTAAATAGGATTGCCAGCTGCACAAACATGTTCAAAACCGTTACAAACGATACACAAGCAGGATCAAATACGTTTAAATCGCACGTTGGCCTACCTTGTTTGTTCGTTGGTATTGCAAAGGGTGGCTGAAAAGAGCCACCGGCCGCGGGCTGGGGGCGAAAGAGGAGCCAACAAAAGGAATCCTAAATCCAACGAAACCCGGCAAAAGGACAAAGGACAAGGCGAAACGATGGCGAGGCAAACTGAAAAGTAAACACTGCGTGTGGAGTACTCAAAAGTGGCAAATCCACGACGCGTACAGTGGGGGGGGGGGGGGCTGGAGGACGTGACGGTGGACGCAAAGACAAGGAAGGAACGTCGAGAAGCAAGTAAAGGATTGAGAGGCAAACGGGGGCGCCTACCGTAAGGGGTATATGGACCTTAAGAAAACACCGACAATTCACTGCGCCTCGTTTATGCAGTCAAGAGGCGGGAAGGCCAGTTGAGGACCGGGGGAGGGGCAAATTGAATTGGTAACCGGGCGCCGCAGTCAAACCAATGTATCAAAAGGCCCAATCGGTGCGCAGAGCATGCGGTTGCAAACAAGGCCGGTGGCGTGAAGATGTTTGTTCGCCGCGAGGGCCTGAAATATCGGGGAAGCACCGCAAGGATGGGGCCGGTCGGAAGTATTATTCAAGCTTTCCGTCCAAATCCACTAAGGCCAACCGGTCAAGCGAAGTCGCCGTAAGTCAACAACCTAGTTACGCCAACGTGGGGCAACAGGGGGGAGGTTGGGGCAAAAAAAATCAAGCAGGAAGGAGTAGGTGAAAAGCACAAGGCGCCAAAAAAAGGCCACAAGTGCACCCCGCTAATCGGTGCCTAAGGAACCAACAGGATAGGCCCAAGACAGAGATGCAAGATGATTCGACTGATAATCGAATGAGAACAAAACTACAGTACATAAAACTTTAAAAAGTAGGACAAACAACAAAAAGACGGGCAGGGAAAGCACCAAAAGACGGGGAAAGTTGAAAAAGCCACAGTCTTGAGGAAAACGACTCGTAACAGGCAAAGGGCAGGTCTAGTCAAGGTGAGATGTGAGGGCCCCTGAGTACTTCGAATAGGACATAACCAGAAGATCGGATTGAAAGCTCCGTGACTGCAGGGAAAGGGAGTCAGTAAAAATATGGCAGGAATTTTTTGACGATCGCTGGCATAAGAGTCAGGACTTCACTTTTGACAATTAAAATACTTATCAGTTAAGGGTTATTTTGACTATATGCGGGAAAAAATAGTTGAAGAAAATGAAGCTCTACATAAGAAATCTACGGAAACATTTGGCTTTAATTGTCATTTGAATATAAATTTCCATAATTTACTAAAACATGAGTACCTTTCATCCCTTGAGGATGCTGGAATCAGGCAGTAGCCTGGAGGGCGGGCCGTGAGGACACCGCAAGAACCACAGACACACCAGGATAAGCACATGCGAAGAACGGGGCGGGTTTAAAGCACAAAGAGGCAGGGCGAAAAACCGGCAACTGAACAAGTCGGGGGAGCAGACGGCGGGGAAAGGAAGGGAAAAAGGCGGGGAAAAGGGACAAGGGAAGCAAAAAGCGATAAGGTATGGGCAAGAGTGAGCAGGGACTTTAATAAACCATCAACCATACAACCAGAAGAGAGGCAAGCCTAAGAAATATAGAAAGTAAAGCAACCAGAGAAGGCGAAGCATGAATAAAATTTTGGAAAAATGGGATAAAATCCTGAATTAAGTAAACGGTGGAAGCGGAATGGGTCTATAATTTGTAAAAAACCAAAAGTAAGTGGTGCGAGAGAAAGGAGTGAGGGGGGGACAAGGTGTGCACTTTAGTTATAATGACTTGTCAAGTTATTATTTCATTAGTTCTAAATAAGGTCGGGAAAAAAAAAAAAAAAAAGAGGGGAGTTAATGATTATTACAAGGGACTACCTGACGCACGCAATCATATCAATATTTTTAAATTCGATTGTTGCACCAAAACCAAGCGTTTTACTTCTCCCAAAAAGTAGAGTAATGTTTGGTTTAAGTCGACATTTTCCATTCAAAAATCAAGATTATTACTCCGATATCTAGAATGTCCAAAAAGTCTCAAATTCCACGCCCAAAAAAAACAACCACAACAACAACAGAAATTTCTCCAAATTGTCACGTCGTCTGACTTGTCGCGGAGTTGCGGAATCGGCGTCGGTGTGAAGCCTGACGACAGCGTCGCGACGGCCCAACGGGCACCTAGCGTCTTCGGGCCGGTCGGCGACACGCTTCATCAAGGTGCACTACTGTTGCGCAACAAAGGTGTACCGCCATTTTAAACAGAGAGGGGATTGTACGTCAACTGCCGTTCTTAACGCGGGACTGGTACCAATTTAGAAACTTAATCACAGGGGGGGGAAAAGGTGTGTGGCGAGATCTAATCATCGCTGAAAGGAAGTTTCCGAGAACCCGACAACTCAAATTTGGGCAAGAGCACCCACAGATTCTAAGGGCCATTTTCTGAAGGGAACTGGAATTGTAGCATATATGGGAAAATTGCCTAAACCCTCCGTCAAAATAATCGTAAGTTAGTAACCTTAGCACTCCAAAAACGCTAAATAATGGAGGGCGGGGTTGAAAACACGAATAAAATAGACAGAAACAGTCTACTATGGAGACTATGATGATCATCCATTGAAACGCGAATAAAAAAACCATATCTGCATTGCCATTGCACAGAAAAAAGAGTAATGAATAGGGGGCTGTAAAAACCCCTCCCTACACGAGATACAGATGGCAATCGACAGGCTCCCCCTCAAAGGGGAGGTTAGCCTAAGAGCAGGGAGAAGCTAACCGTACCACGGTTGTATAGCAACACTCCTGCGAAAAGAAAGAGAAATTAGTGCACTTTAAGAGTGTAAAGAGCTACAGGGTAAGGAACAGTTGCAAGGGATGTTGGGAACGATTGTGTCGATATAATTCAAAAGCTAAAAATATCCTGGTACAATGACATTAACGAAAAAGGATGAGCATGTCTTCCAGCAAGGGTCTCTTGGCGCTGAGAAACAGTAAAGAGTACCTGTTTTGAAAGGAACTGTGGTAAACGTGAGGAGCGATATCCACCGTTCGATTGGTAACAGGACTGGTTTCGACCATATGGTCGTCCTCCGCTTGGTGTAACCCGAAAATAACACGCCCAAACATTGCACTGTTTTCGGCCAGAGTATAAGCTTCGAATCTGTGGCTATTTTATTCAAAACCCTTTGACGGTCTGATGCGGACAAAATTGTTCGGCGGTCTTTCAGGGGCGAAAAGCCCAAATATGCAGTGATTGCTGAAGCGGGATAGGTCGGACCGGCCTGACAGCGTCGTTCTAGCGAAAGACAAACAAAAAAAGCAAGGCGTAGGAAACCGTTTTGCAATCGTTGGGGCAGGCAGCGGAGGTAAGGCTGCACATACTTCCAGGCATAATTTGGGACCAGGAGAATTGAATTAAGCGAAAATAAAACCCAAATCGAATGTGGTCAATCTGCTTACCAAGCGTCAGCGAAGATACTTGAAACAATATTCAGTTTCGACAAAACAACCGATTCGTCGAGTCTCACTATAATGAAAAAAGAAATTTATCAAGCTGTTGGTCCGTGTCTGCCGTTGGGGCAACAGAAGATTTGCGAGCGAGACACCAGTCGGAGGGAGGCGTCGCATGAGGATACATTTGAACATGCTAGGCAACCGTGGTTTTGAGTTTCGTGAAAACCTGATTATTTTAGGAGACCCTCGAGAACGAACTAGATGAATCATTTCTGATCTTGCTGAAGAATTTTGTTCGATTTAAAACGTTGTAACAAGTAAATGCTCTAAGTCACAGCAAACTATGTCGAAAAAACACATGCAACTAAATCACCAACGCGCAAAAGGCAACCAGATGCCCCTTTCGAGGACTTCAAAAACACGTCAAAATAAACAACCAAACGGAAGACTGAGAGAAACTTTGAGAAGTGAAATTACAATATGACGAAAAAGTAAAAATAAACTTCAATGGACTAAAAAAAAAAGAAAGAAAAAAACAATTCTAAAGACGTTAAAGTTGAAGATTAAAAAGAAAAATCTAACACACCAAGTAATAGAGTCACGGTAGAATAGAGCCAGCTGAAAAAGATTGGGGACGCTTGAGAAGGCAAACAATCATGACAACCTAACGTGATTAGTACAAGATCGACGTTCGTTGAGACTGATGTAGCATGAAAACATCACCATTAGAACAAGGAGCCAAAAGAAACAAACGAACGGCGAAAGCTTTAATAAATTGAGAAATTAATGGAGAGATATAGTGGTACAATGAAAGCATATGGAACAAAACTAGATAGCCCGGAAGATATTAATTTCATAGAGTATACAAGATGAATCACGGATAGTCCTGCTGAGCCGCAAACTACAAGAAACGAAAAAAGCAATAGCACGTGAGAAAAGAAGGGAAGAAAGGAACGATATCTGAAGTTTACAGACATTGCAATCGGAAAGCAGGGTGTAACGACTCAAAGTTCAAATCACGGGAACCATAAATTGCGATCCTGAGGGGGTCTAACAGAAACAAAACAAAGCAAGTATTCATCCGTACAATGTGCTCCACTGCAATAAAATGACTGTAGAAACTAACTTGGTTGTTTTTACTGCAAAACGGGAAAAGGGCATTTTATCCTTCATGACTAAAGACCTAAATCATTCGGACCGTCAATAAGCCCGCATTCTTCATGATCCGTAGAAGCACTCCCATGGTAGGGAAGGTTAGTGACAGTCGGATGGCAGAATATTGTGCATGCGGCCTTTTACTCTGATCATGCTGTTAAGCAAGAAGGACTAGAAAAAGGACAAATGGCAACAGAACGTGGGCCGACCGGGGTCCGCAGTGTGGGGTGCCTATTACACGGAAAAAAGACGTTCAGCCAGAGTTTGTGTTAGGACAGGGGAATTAGTACTGTAGTAGTAACATCGTAGTGAGAGAAGGCGAGCGCCGAGCGGGCGCTGCCCGGTGAAATACAGACAGTCTGCGCGAAGAGACAAAGAAGGAAAAAGTGGCTGGATGCTAGGGGATAAGGTGTAAGTGGAAGGCGACACCAAGATCTGAGAGGGAGCCAGAGGCAGGACGAGCGAAGCGGTCGAGTAGCGTGGAGGAGGAAACGGACGCGGAGGGGCGGTGGGGGGGAGCGGGAAGACAAGGGGAGGCAGGAGAGGGGCAGTGTAGGGGGGTGTGTCAGTTGGTCTGTAGCTGCGGGTCTTTCCGAATCCGTCGGTCAGGGTTGGGTACTGTCGTAGAGGATTGGGTGGAGGGGTTTGTGTAGGGGGTTTGGGGGTCGTGTGGGGGTGAGGGTGGATGGGGGGCGTAAAGTATTCATGTTGAAAGGGTCTATGTTGTGGAGGGTTTGGGTTAAAATGTGTCATGGGGTTTCTGTCGGAGGTTTTGGTTCGATCGAGCAGGTCGTACAGCAAACCCATACCTCTGGTGACCCAACGATCGTCACTGTAAAGGTTGCGCGGTTTTTGAGCAATCGTCGCTGGAGGGGGGAGGAGGAGACTTGGTTAGTTGCGATGGTGTAATATCAGAGCGTGGTTGACGCTGTTAGTGATGTCTGGTATCCTGGAGCCCTTTTTACCTCAATGAATCATGAGCTTGACGGTACGAGGTCACGATGTATGCAGGGCATGGAACAACGGGGAACCTGACAGAATGCGGCGCTACCAAGGGGGCAAGGGGCAACGTGGGTTCGACCAGGTACAAAAGTTAATCTGGACACATGTTTTGGAAACAACGCTTCAAACAAAATAGAAGGGGGGGGGCCAAAGGGACAGCGTAACGGTAGGTTGGTGAGCATGTAAGGGACCCACTCGAGTGACACAGTGGTGAAACTTTGAAAAAGCCAAAAAGGGGATTGTCTGACGGGGCCATGCCGAGCTGATGGGGGAAACCCTTTAGGGTGCAGAACTCAACAGTCCCCGAATAATTTTCGGGGAGCAGACGGCAGTTGCCGGAGACAGAATGGTGAAAATGCCCCCGAGGCCTAGAACCAGTTGGCGCACAGTTCAGGCCCCTGTCGATTTACCGGGGACACACTTTCAGGGGGTCACGCAATAGATAAAACGGGCTTCAGCGGAGCAAAAGAGATAGTCGGTGAAAAATTGGCCATGTTCAACAGTGTGGCCAAGAAATGCGTGCGGGGCACGCTCCCGATCTCGCGCGCCGTCGCATCTCGAGACCTAAGTTGTGCTCAGCAGGGACAATAGATATAGCGAACGGGCCACCCAGAAGCACGAGGACCTGCCTGCAGCCGAGAGGGACCGAGCTGGCGGACATAGAACTCAAAGGGTCAAATGCCCCACCTAGATTGATGAAAAACGGGAAAAACAGAGTCAAGATTTTGGATGCCTTTCCCAGTTGTATCCGATCGAATGACAAGGTTCTTTTCAACAAATTGCAACAAAAAGAGAAACTCCCTGCAGCTGTTGCATTCGGTTAATCACTCGCATATAGCCATTGTCTCATCAAACTAGAACTGTACAATTTGCAGGCCGAAAAAAAGTAATGTCGTCCTGTGTTCATTCGAGGTCCGTAGAAAACAATCAAACCAATTTTCCGACAACCGGGCGGTCGCGCCGTCGCCTCCCGGGCACTTTATTAAAAATACGAACGTTTCACGATCGCCCGAATGTCGCAGACCACTCCGTGGGTTTTGTTCCGGGGACTAGTTTCACAGTTGCGGGGGCACGGTTCATTTGCACAACCTGCAGGTGGATTTCTTTTTCATTAAATCATCGGGGTTTTCGGAGTCTTAGGCCCTCACCGACTCGCACATTTAGTTTAGCTATTTATTTACGAAACCGCAAATAACGCTACAGATTTACAACGACAGGAGTGGGCCCGGGGGGAGGCCAACTTGTTGATTTTAGCTGTTTCAGGTTATACGGCGAGGTGGGCTAAGTGGGAGAGCAGGACGAAAACATTAAAAACTTTAGAACTATATTTTGGGTGTTCCTCCGCGTGAGGGACGGTGGAAAGGGCAGGCCGGAGTGCTGGCGGACTGCTGCTTGAGCAGACAAGGAGAAGGACTCATAGCAGGAATCAAACGTCAGACGCAAAAATAAAGGCGTAGTGAAAAGGGATGCTAGAATAAAAGCTCCTCTTGTTAAGGATGTTCAAAATTCTGGTGGGGTGGGGGCGGGGGGGGAACACACCAGGTTATGGATGAGCACCAAGCTGTTTCCAGAGCTGTCCGTCTATTTTGCATCGTTTCGTCCCGGGTCTACCTATTGGACTCGTCAGTAAGGCTTAGGTAGACCCTGCCTTATACGCCAGACATCGGTTCTACGTGTTCGGACGTAAATGAACCGAGCCGGTATAGATCTTCTGCGGTGAGATGTTGGCAACCCGTGTTGCCGATTAGCATTAGATTGAAAGCCACTCATTATCATTTTTGTATATTTCTTTTTCCTGACTGTACTTTAATTCATTCCAATGTATTCCCTGGGTTTTCAGTCAATTTTATGTATATTTCTTTTTCCTGACTGTACTTTAATTCATCCAAGGTATTCCTGGGTTTTCAGTCAATTTTATTAATAATATTAAAGACAGTGCGTGCATTAATTGTGCTTGTGTTGCAATTGTGTTGTCTCATGTTCATTTCATTTAAGTCATACCTGATTATTTCTGTTAAATGTGAAGTTTTTTTTTAGGTGTAAAAATATACATCTAAATTAAATTCACCAAAATTTTTAGCAGAAGTAAACATCTTTATTTCTAAAAAAAAAGGCTATCGACCTATCGGTCTTTCTGCCTTTGTTTAAGTACATGTAGTCTTAATCTGAATAAAAAATAAATATGAAATTCTCTTATTCTACGTTAACAATCTTATTAATAAACTTCCCAATTCCAATTAATAAGAAAAATTATTTTATTGTCCAGTAGTCAGTCGCGTTGTAAGTGTTCGAGCAGCGTTGATGTAGGGAGACGGAAGCGGGATTGTCTGGTTGGTCTTGTAAGACAAAGGGGATTCAGTATGGTGCAGTTGTAGGGGTTGTTTGTCCATTTTGTCTGTAGATGTATGAGTCTTTCCTAAATCTTTGTCATGTTTGTGCGTTCGTATAGTAGTTGGGTGGAGGGGTTGTGTAGTGGGTTTTGGGGGCAAAATTTTTAATGTTATTTATTTTCATTTTAAGCAAAGGTTCAAATTTTAAGAAGTATCAATTTGCAAAAAGACCAAAATAATTTTTACAGGTTTTTTATTGCGCCTTGTGAACAATATATTAAAATATAAATTTGTAGGTATCTCTTTGATAATGACAACAGAATTGCTATCGAAACGTTAAGGTAACGTTCTAAAACAATTTCTTTTCTAATTGGAATTTGTCTCTTACAAGCCTGAGTCAAGGTGTGTTTTTAAGGAAACCCTAGTTCTTCACTATCTTTCAATAAAGTATGCGTGCTTTATTCTGAAAAAAGAGCACTTCTATCAATCTGCAATAAAAGTCGTGAAGAAATTATTTTGTTTTTTGACAGATTTTGATGCGAAATACCCAACAAATAGGGTTTGAAAATATGAATTCTCCTCATTCAGTAGAATTATCAACTGATTTTTTTGCAGCATTAATATTCAATTTTGCTTCATTTTGGTGCTCATTTCGATCTGTTTTGATTAACATTTATTGAAATTTTGAAAAATATTACCTCGACCACAACCTGCAAGACAAAAGGCACATTGACAATACTGCCCACATACTGCAATACGCCGATGATACTGCACTCATCGCACACGACAAAACTACAGGAAAGCTGTAGGAAAATTGCAAGCACTCACAGACAGTAGTATGACTTGGCTCTACAAATGTATACTAACACAAACGTCACGAAAAACCAACTATTACTACCACATCACCAAAAGAAAAGATCAGAGTTAATCTAACTCTAATAGAATTAAAGAAAACTCCCCCACAGTAATAACAGACGGACACCGAATAAGACGCAAACAAGACGTAAAATATGTACCATACTAGACCAAAAAACTCAAATTTAAAAAACATCATGACAGAAATAATGAAAAGTACAAAATACTTTTGATTATTAATAATTATTGATATACATATATATTATAATTTATTGATACATAATTAACATTTTCTGTCTATTTGAGCAGTTATAGAGCGGTTGCAATCTTTACGGACGATTTCTTCCTTATTATATACCCAAAACTTCACATTCGTTATTGGGCATCTTCTTAGCTCGAAAACATTCCAATGAGCGCAAAAAATACGGTTGGAGAATTTCGATTTTTGGTCGAAAATTTCATAAGGGGGGAGAGTTAGAGGTATATTTTTCCAAAAAATTCAAGTCTCCCAAAATACCTCGGACTCTACATCATTTTCACCGGAAAGAGGCGAACAATGTAACGAGCTTATAAAACACATGAGGGACTCTTCAGACCCGAAATAATCAACATTTTCTGTCTATTTTGACCAGTTTTAGAGCGGTTGCAATCTTTAACGGACGATATCTTCCTTATTATAGGCTCAAAAACTTCATATTCGTTATTGGGCAGCTTCTTAGGTCCTCTTTTTTCCATACCCGGACAATTTTTCACACAATCAAGACTGCACCGGATATAAAAAATTCAACCTTCTCCTCTAAGTAACCAACATGTATGTTCCTGATACAATGATTTGGTTGAATCGTATATGATATTGCTTGAAACGACCTATCAAAACTGAACCAAATCGATTAGTACCCGATAAAATATTCGAATAATAATTAGTAAAACCATCAATCAATTCAGCCACTGAATAGGTATTAGCTGACCATCGAGAAATGCGCCCTTTTTCGAATTTAGAAGCGCACATTGCGTTGCATTTTCTAAACAAAGTCCATAGATCAAATGGACATGCAGTGTCATCGTTTTAAAATATATCGTTCAAGCTGCTGAAATATTCAACAGACCACATTCGGTCGCAAATATATCGTTTTGAAACGTTTGTTGAACGCATTTTGGTGCAATGATGAGCAAAAATGCGCCGTTATTGAAATTGTTTTACGGGCAATAGCTGAGTATGTTTGCATGATCGGCAATATGAAAAAAGACAATTTCAAAAATTCATAACAATGTTGTTGATTGAAAATTGAATTTTCATATTGAGTCGACCTTTGGAAAAACTTATGCAATCAGAGTTTGGAGTCAGTTGAGTTTTTATTCTGGAATCTTCTTTGATGGTGCGGATTTTTTTACTATCTCTATAATCAAATTCAATATTTTTAAATCGAAACTTAATGGAGGATTTATGGTGGTTATAGAACTCAGGACTCAGGACTCAGGAAAACCGTTAAAGATGCGGGGTTTAATATTAACATTTCCTGTGCTTTTGCTCGGATAAAATGGTCTTGAAACAAAAACGGGAAGCGATGATCAACATACAGAAGCAGGCAAATTCAGTCAATTTGGATTAGGTTCAATTCATAAAAAAGGTGTTAGTTGGACAAGTACTTTACTCTTAAGATCGGTCGACAAGGAAACTTAAACCTTCTCTTTCAGCTTTTGTAAAAAATCACGAAACTTGTGCTTCCAACTCGTCTAAAGAACATAATTGAATCTGATTTTCATGTAGAATCCGTCTGCAATGGAACCGTCCACGAGTCTAACCACCTATTATCCCTGATCCGCTAAATAATTCTTTTAAAACAAGCTGGATGGCACTAAATCAAAACAGACCATCAACACCAATTTCAAAATTTCAATATTTTATCCGGTTGAACAAATAGGGGCCGTGTTGAAACCGAAATAGCGAGAGACCGAAATGATCGGAATATAATTTGGAATAAATTAATTTACTTTGTGCAGAAAGTTCTAAGTCTTTCGAATCCTTTTCGACGCCGCGGGATTCGTACCCTCTCCCATCGGTGTCTGGGAAAAGCTAAATTTAATTTACCTTTAAAGTTGGACTTGGGGATATCCTCTATTTGAGAACTAATTTATCGGTAAGCTGAGTATTTATATGCAAATCATTGCGCACCGGAAATTGATTGTGATAATGATAAATGCGTGTCATCTATTTGGCTGAGTGCAACTAATCCAGAATGTTGGCCTGATATTGGACACTCTCAGCTATGATTTCTTAGTCATACTTCGATAGTTCCTCCAAGCTTCTTCGTCCATGAAAGTCCAAGCTTTCAACTTACTTCCTCTTGCGGTTGTACAGCTTTTTGTTATAATCCTGGCGGCATTTGGCTGTTCTTTGCATCAGCAAAACCCTCTTTTTTGGCATATCTTTTAATCTACTCATATGGAATCTTGACATTTTCCGGAAGGTCAGAATAGATTAGACGTCCACAAGCCAGCTGATCCGTGTCAGGCGGCGTCGCTTGACGTCGGCATCAGCGGCGTCTTTTTTGCTGCATGAAGATCGACGCCTCTTATTATTCCCCGCATTCAAGTGTTTATTATTTCTTATTTGTTGTTTGGATGCCGGATTTGAGATGTATACAAGAGAACTAAGAGTGTATCCTTTGTTGTGGTTACGGCGTGTAAAGTGCCCGCTCGGTTTCTGATACGGCATCGATTGAGATCTGGCGAATTTTCTTCGCTTTCTAAGCACAAGATATATGTTTCATCGACTGTTTATATTGGTTGACTTTCGGAATTGATTGGGTGTTTTTAAATCTGATGATGAGACACATACGCATGTTTCACTAACATCTGGATATGACATAAAATGCTCCTCGATCAAATTAGTGTATAAATGGTAATTGCGCGATAAACAAGTCACTGAACTCTTGCTTATTGAAAAGTGATGTTGTGGTTTATTAGTGACTGTATTAGTATTATTTAGGTTCTTATCTTCTTTTCTCTCCGATACCAAAGAGGATTTTTATGTCATTGTTGTTAATTATGCTGTTTTGATTCACTGTTAAACAACATCGCTTTGTTCTTTATATTTTATTGTGCTTTATACCAGTTTCGCTGTTTTTATATGTTAATCACTCACACTGAAATAATTTATATTGTCAATCACATAATAAATTTAATGACTACTTATGTCATGCTTATTAACTATGTTTTTAAGTTACTGTTAAATAATATTACTTTCATCCTCTGTACCTGATCTTTGATTTTTCTCTTATTTTAGTTTCCCTTTTCTTCGGATTAATATTAATGACTAAATGAATACCTTTTATAGACTATGAAATGACTTTTGGACTAAGGAAGCACGCGGTTTTCCCTTTTATAGCTCGGAAGATGATTTAAATATGGCCCAGCGTTGGTCCAAGAAAAATAATGGTTTTATTTTCTGCCACTATCCATTGACCGATAAACCCTGGAACCTTAATAGGCATCATTTAGCAATGTTTTATTAAAGTGTGAAAGAAACTGTTTAATAGGACAGAATAAACAGTGAAACTGAATGAATTTTGGATAACAAAGAACATCAGCAAAGGAGCATGGAGTCAATCTAATAATGCTTGATTTCCAGAAAGTTTTGCAAGATTGCAGAATTAGCAGGTCTGGTTTAAAAGCGGCAAGAGCCGGAAAGCGGAAAATATTAAATTAGTGTCACCCTGTTCATCTGGAAATACTGAGGAATCATGCAGATTTGCGTCAAATGCTTCCCGCACTTGATCTAAGTTAGTTTGACATCTAACAACAATTAGCAAATAAATAACATTGAAATGTTTATTATTGATACATTTTTAGCGGCGCTTTGACTGCGAATGGAAACAGAAGTGGCTGTAGTTTTACAGTAAAATAACTTGAATAAATTAAATTAATTTATGATATTAATAAAAAATGACGGTGCGATTAAAATGCTTCGACAGAATGACAAAATGACGGAAAAGTAACTGAATTATGAGCTGCACTGCAACTGAACACTGCACCATGATATTTATTTCTGATGATCATGTGCAATGAAAATATGTAGCGAACAACGTTGAACTAGTAGAATTATGCAGAACCTGTTTTTATGAAAATCATTGGCCAGTTTTCAGCTTCAGTTCATAAGTTTTTATCAACGAGAAAGTAAAGTTCATAAGTCGATGGTGGCGTGCAGACGACTTGAAGACGGTTTGGAGGAGCACCTCAGAAGATTTTAAATTTAAATAATGGGCTAAACACCATCTAAATGTGTTCTTCGTAGAAAGTTCTGTAAAGACTCAATGCAAAGTGTGTAAAAGATCTTGCCCAATAAGTGAATAAATGTAAAGGAGCATGTTTAAGAACAGTTAACAATAGCAACGGCGGAAGCAAAACAAATAATATTCATTATTAGCGATTCCGTGTAACGGACGAGGAAAAAGAATTGTGGATTTGAGTAACGTTAGACTGTTATAGAAATAGCTCAGCAAAAGCTGAAAAAATTTCCATGGAGAAATTTTTTGCGAATTGCAAAACATAATGAACCGAAAAGATGGTTTTGAAAATATTTTCAAAAAAATAAGCCGACCTATTTTCACAAGGCTTGCGGTAGTGGTTGTTTTCGTTTTTTGAAATTTATCATAAGAGCAAGTTTCTAAGCTCCATGTCTTAATATCTTGAATAGTCTGCTCTTTTCATGTTAAGTTTCTCTGACATATTTTTTACTCGTTTCAGAAAACATTTAATTTCTTTCGTTTTATTTTTGTTTCATTCTTATTATGATACAATTTGAATTTATCTGTTTAAATTCTAAATTTAGCATTGAGACAGACGACAAAAATAACTTGTAAATGTCGATGGTGAATGATGTAGAGCATGCAGTCAAAAGGAGGCTAAATATATATCAAATCAACTATGGAAAATTGCGAAACTGCTACCACTACAAGGAAAACCTACATTTTTTTCGGAAATTTTCTTAATACTTTTAAATTTACTTTAGTTTTATTGTCTTTACAATAGAAAACGTTTATGAAAAAGTTCATCAGATTAGCTTAAGGAGAAAAATACATACAATTTAAGATTTGAGGAAGGAAAGTAAGCAAAGTTCAATAATAAAAGCATTCAATAATTATTTTGAGAACTATCAAACAATTTCTTTATTAAAATATAACACAAATAGATTGTATATCAAACTGCATAAAAGCTGCTCTTTTCGAACTTAAATAAAATAGAAAAGTTTGAGGGACAGTATAATAAATAAATTTCTTAAATCTGAAAAATCAACGAAAATGTGTAAACTATAATTAAGAAAAATTAAAAACGATCCAACAAAACTAACCCACCTTAATTTTAAAGCAACATTTTAAAGATAGTTAAGAAAAAACTTCAGGTTTTTCTGAAATGTTGTTTCTTCAACTTCTTTGTCTTTTACATCCAAGCCAAAACATGAACATCTAATTTCTCAATATAAAACACTTATGAAAATGCCTATTAGATTTGATTTAAGAGAAATATACATAAAATTTAATATTTGAGCCATATATAATATACTGCCATGACATATACAATTACAACTTACCAGACAAAAATCAAATCGACAGATCGGCATACATATTACCATACGCAGACGACACGGCATTTATTGTACATGACAAAACTACTGAGAGAGCAGCTCAAAGACTCCAAACACTAACAAACAACACAATGACATGGTTTTATAAATGGAGACTAACAGCAAACACGTCAAAAAAACAACTTCTGCTCACAAACCACAGACTCAACGCTGACTCCCCTACAATAACTGCAGACGGCTAAACGACACAACCAAAAAACGACGTAAAATACCTTGGAATCACAATTGACCACAACTTAAATTCTCTAACACATACGAAACATCAGGGCACAAACAATAAAGAGAAGAAAACACTTCCGATCACTAACCTACAAAGACAAAGGAATTAGCATAAACACCGCCACCAAAATATATAAAGCTATTTGTAGGCCCTTGCTAGACTATGGACATATACTCATGACCAACGGAACAGAAAGGACAAACGTTATTTACAAACAACAGAACAAATTGCACTAAGACTTATAACACGAATAAGACACCCCCAAAACCCACTACACAACCCCTCCACCCAACTACTATACGAACGCACAAACATGACAAAGATTTCGGAAAGACTCATACATCTACAGACAAAATGGACAAACAACCACTACAACTGGACAATACTGAATCCCCTTTGTCTTACAAGACCAACCAGACAATCCCGTTTCCGTTTCCCTACATCAACGCTACTCGAACACTTACAAACGCAACTGACTACTGGACAATAAAATAATTTTTTCTTGTCATTAGAATTGGAAAGTTTATTTAATAAGATTATTAACCTAGAATAAGAGAATTTTCATCTTTGTTTTTATTTAGATTAAGACTACATGTATTAAACAAGGGCAGAAAGACCGATAGGTCGATAGCCTTTTTTAGAAATAAAGATGTTTACTACTAGATTGTATAGAAAACTGAACGCTCAAAAGCTGCTCTACTACTATGTTGTTTAAAAAACGAATTTTTATATAGTTATATGGCATTAAAATGGTAGACGAATTTCGAATTACATATATTTTTTTGCATTTATAATTTTTATAATATAGACAGGTAATAAATGTATAATAAAAAAATATTCTAATAGCACAGTAGTTATGGGTCAACAATCAAAGTGAGGTAGTTTAAGTAGAAACAGATAAACGAAAAAACAGCGAAGAACAGAAGATAACACTTGGAATTAACATAAGTAATGTATCTAAAACTGAGCGAGGAACATCCAGGGCAATTCTCTTCAAGCTTTTTATAAAAGTTAACTTTTGTGGAAGCGGGTACAGCATGGAAAATTATCAGACACAAACGAGTAAATACAGTCAATTAATAACCAAAAAAATTAACAGTTAAGTACATGGACTACAATGCAGCACAGAAAAAAATTTAGAAAATTTGTAAGACAGATTTGTAAATTACACACAGAGAGACAAAGTGAAATTATCCTAGATGTAAAATAAACTCTCAATGGAAGCCATTCTTATTCCAATCTAATGATCCATATATACTTTAATACTATCTTTCTTTTGGTATGAAACTCTTTGAAGGGCTTTGATTGCCTTGAAACCACTTAAGGGATGTTCTTGAGACATCACTGACAAAAAAAGGTCTGCTTCATACCATAAAAGTTTATACATATTTCATACGAGACTCAAAGTGGATTGTAATTTGCGAAAACACCCGTATGTTTAAAAGAAACGAAATATCGTATTATTCAAAAGCTTTCTTGTATTACACAAACAGTGCGGTTTGAGCAGTTTTCATAAAATTCTAATCTTTCCAGAGCTATCATTATTCTTCAAAATTAAAGAAACGCTTATGAAAAATTCTCTACTTCCTAATAAAATGAGCCGTAACGGTTGCACCTTACCTTGTATTATGGATTTTAAACCTTGTTTTTATGCCCTTTTTATGTCTTTTACAACCGCTTCTTCATTTTTTCCGTTCAAAAAAGATGCATATTAAATACTATTTCCTTCACTCCACTGCAAACGTTATTAATATTTCACTTGTCCTTACTGATTTTTGCATTGATTCAAATTTTTGAAATTGCTGAATAATTTTTTTAAAGAAGGTCACGAATAAAACATTTATCAAGTTTTACTGGTAAAAACGTGATTGCTATACATAGTTTTCCTAAAACGGATGTTTATAACTGAGTTTTTATAATAAATCGTCCCAGGAAACTCACTAACACCAGTTAAATAAATAAACAATACTGAAACAGCCGAAATATGTATGCAAATTCACCCACGTTATTTATTCGCCACTAACATGCATATATGAAAGGCTCAAATAATTTACTTGTCTTTCATGCCTTTCGCTACTTAAAAAAAAAGCGAAAACTGGGAAAAAATCCTGGCTTTTTCTCTTTTTGAATGGCCAGTACACACGGATTTACGTACAAGTTACGTTTCGGCTTTTCATTTATATGAATACCTTTGTGATTGTTAACATCTGGTTCTTTAATTAGTGTTTTTTAATTAAATGCATAGAGCTTCTGTGACGGGCCTTGTAAAGCAGTGCATCAAAAACATGAACACCGAAATAAACAGTGGTTTGTTAAGGGTGTTTTTTTGTTGGTTAGTTGCTTTGGTAGAAAATTAACGAATTATGTCACATTTGGATCTCAATCTCTCAATTGCATAAAATATGAGGCTTAAAAAAATTTAATTGGATTTATGAATTCCTGATATTTGATTCCTCGAAAATGAACAATGAGGAAAAATCAAATTCGCAGCAGTTTCTTTCTGGAAGAATATTTAATATCTGAAATTACTCAGAGCAATTACTGGAAGAATTTCTGAAATATGTATATTAATGCTGGCATATTTCAGATCGCGGAATATTATCCATCTAAGCATATTTTAGTTGTATTGGGAAGCAAACGAGTTCAATTTTCTAGAAGAACGATTTTCGATAGTGCTTTATGATATTTGTGGAATATGAAGTAAAATATGACCTATAACTAACCTACAAAGACAGAGGAATTAGCACAAATACCGCCACCAAAAATATATAAAGCTATTTGTAGACCCTTGCTAGACTTTGGGACATATACTCATGACCAACGGAACAGAAACGGACAAAACGTTATACACAAACAACAGAACAAATTGCACTAAGACTAATAACACGAAATAAGACACCCCCAAAACCTACTACAGAACCCCCTCACCCAACTACTATACGAACACACAAACATGACAAAGATCTCGGAAAGACTCATACAGCTACAGACAAATGGACAAACAACCCCTACAACTGGACCATACTGATCCCCTTTGTCTACAAGACCAACCAGACAATCCCGCTTCGTTTCCCTACATCAAGCTACTCGAAACCACTTTACAAAACGCAAACGGACTAGTGGACATAAAATAAATTTCTTCTTGCCACTGAAATCTTATTTATTTACTAGTATTGTTATCCTAGAATAGAGAATTTTCATATTTGTTTTTTATTAGATTAAGACTGCATGTATTAAACAAGGGCAGAAGACCGATAGGTCGATAGCCTTTTTTAGAAATAAAGATGTTCACTACTACTACTATGACCTATAGAACACGTATGTAATTTTTATACCTTAGAGATCCAGGTTTTCTGTTACTTTTCTTAAATCTTACTGTAAACTTCTGTTCATTATTGAATAAAACATAGCGGTTTTAGCAGTATTTTATGTAATACGTTTATCTTATATCCAAGAAGATCGATAAGGCCACTCTGTGAGACAAACGCACTCTTAAATTAATATTATTATAAATATACATTTAAAATCTTAGGAACGTGGAAAAGGTTCTTCTGCAAGTCCATATGTGGCTCTTCAATTTTTTGTGAAAGGAAATCTGTTCCTTGGAAAACTCGTTGAAGATGACAAGGAAGAGGCCATAGCCGGATGAGTGGCGTACGTTCAGATGACATAGGGAAAAAATGTCTATTCTGTTTTTCCGGCTTTATGTCTTATGGTTGTCTGCAGGATTTATGGGTTCCCATAATACCTAATCACTTTTTCACAACTATTTTTCAGTAACAATTTTTATGCCTAAATAAATCTACTCAATTCATGCATCAACAATGAGCCATGAGAAAAAGTTCACAGCAAAAGCAGCAAATTTCAAGTTCTCAAGTAATGTTTATTATCCGGAATATGTTTATTGATTACCACCGATATTTCAGATTATTGATTCGAAGCCGTATTTTATCGGGCCGGAAGGCAAATGAGTTCAGTTCAATAGATGAGTGAATTTAGGTAATTCCTTGGATGTGTACGGGATATTCTGAACACGGAAGGTAACGTAAAAATACGAAACACCAATAAAATTTTATGTTGTTTTTCGGTCATTCAACTCAGCCAGTTTAAATAATGCTTATTACTAAGATCGTGGGGTTTTCTATGCAACACAGTGGTTTATACTATTTGCTTGCAAAATTGCCACCACTTTCTGGATTTTTCAATTTTTGCTGAAGTTTTTTAATTTTTGCTAGTTTGATACTTATTTCTTTCTTTTGTTATTTTTTAATTTAAGATTTTCCACAATGGCATTTAATCCATAAAAAAACAGTTGTATTATTATTACTATACTTATTATTATTATTATTATTATTATTATACCCGAAATACCATGTAGATTTTTTGAGCTTAGTTACAACAAGTGGTTAGAATATTTGCTTGCAAAACTTGCCACCACGTTCTCGAATTTACAATTTTGCTGAAGTTTTTTTAACTCTTTTACTCTCTAACTTACGTATGTTTAGATACTTATTTATTTATTTTGTTAATTTTTAAATGGAAGATTTTCTACAATGCATTTATCCATAAAAATAGTTGTATTATTATTACTATACTTATTATTATTATACCCGAAATATCATGTAGGTTTTTTTGAGACTAGAAACTAGAACGAAAAATATATTTTTTGTTTTTGAGAAAAAAAACTTTTTTAGGATATTCGTCCTACTTTTCTCAGCGATTCTATCAATGAAGTATTTATTATCAATTTCAAGAAGTGAGTTCACTTTGTGTTGAATATACTGAAGAAAAAACAATTATGGTGTGTCCAACGATTGGAGTCTAATTTCAGTTCTTCATTTTTTCAATTTCAATAACTTTCCCTATTGTTCAAATTTTAGATTTAAAACTAAAAAACATTAAAAATAAGCTTAAGAAGTCAAATAACCCAGAATGTGTAACTGTCGCTTTTAGGTTAAAAAAGACTCCGATAACATAAAATGGTAAAACATTTAATAGGAAAATTGGTAATTTGAAAGTAGATGTGGAGAACTGCAGCTGCCTAATGAAAGTGCAACATGAATTGGTTGAGATCGAAAGTAGGAACGACTTGAACTTTTATGAGTCGATGAGGAATCTTAGCGTAAGAGTGGATGAAATCCACTCTGAAAAATATTCTCGTTGTCGGAACGGTTGTATCGACATTTTCCACGCTCTCCATGTGGAAATATTCCACTTTTCCATTCGCATTCTTTAGGTCACGTCCGCTATTACTCTTCCCGTCTTCCGGTTTTAACTTTATCTGGCCTTATCTGAATACCCTGAAAACCTGATTGCTTTTAGGCCTGTATAATCTGCCATGATGTGTTTCTCAAATATATCTCTTTTTGCGTCTTTCTTCACCCTTGTCTGGGATTCTAAAACAATGCACAAATCGGTTATGAGTGCGATTATCATCGGGGACTTTGTCAAAGTGGAATTTAGATAATTAGCTTTAGGAAAGTGGAAGTGCCTGGGCGGCGTACTTACGACTGAAAAGAAATCCATTGTGGATTAGCGCAGTGTCTTAAGGGGCAGACTTGAAAACTGAAAGACAAACGTAGACCCCACCCAGTCCACAACCCTCACGTAATGCAGAGGGCGATATTTCAGAAGTGTTGCACCTCGCCAGGTAATCCGGGTGTCGCAACGTGCTCCGGAATGATCTATGCTGCCACTTTATTAGATTATAAAACACAAATGCCAAAAGTTGTCGCACTTTGCAGAGTTTTAACCGTCTGAAGGCGCCACAGCTTTAGTGAAATCGTTATGATCCCGCTAACGATTATTAAAAACGATATTAAAGTGCTCACCGTCGAAAATTTCGTTCCAGATTTAAACGCGAATCAATGGGTAATGGCCATGTTTTCAAACTTGCAGAAACTAAACCGCGTAGAACCTTTTATTTGATACTGCATCTTGGACGAAAACGAATAGCCATTGATGTGTTTTACAATAAAACACCCTGTATATGAGTACTCTGTAACTGTAAGGAAACTCAAAATAATGTATACACTTAATAATTTATAATGTGTTCGGTTCTTAGATTGTTTCTCAGAATTTGTCTAAGGTTTTGTTTCGTTGATTCAGAATATTTTGTTTGGTCGCTTCTTATGCATTTTCAAGCTTTATGTATTCAATTCTGGACCCTCAGGTTTTCTTAACAACACCAATGTTGTAGCTGCGATTACGTTTACCTCTCGTATTGAAGTTTGAAATTATCTCTGGTTTCACCTTTTTCTGTGGTTTCCTTCCACTGTTTTCCATTTGAACCATTTTTGTTACAGTCACTTTGATTTTAGTCGGGTCTTCATACTCATCACTTTCATGGTTTATTAGCGTTGCTTTGGATTGTTTATTTCAAATTAGCTGTGTTTTATTCAAAGTTTCTCTTGTGGAATCCTGTTTAATGTTAGATTCATTTTAGTTTCATTTCACTAGATTTTTCAAACTGTGTTCTTTCACTCTATCAATTTTGTCTTCACTCTGTATTTTTATGTAAATTTAATTGCTTGATTCTATTTCCAAGTTTTTTCTATTCTTCAGCTACCTTGTGATGTGTCTGCTTGCTGTATCAAAATATATTTATTTTCATTACTCTTGGAATATAAATTTCTGTGTTCTGTATGGAAAATTATGCTCGATTTCTATTAAGTTATTAAAGATCCATTGTTCATTAATGAAGTTAAGTATTTTAAAATCATCCAGCAGATTTCTGCTTTTGCTATTCTGCTTCAATTTTATTCTTCACTAAATTAATCACTACTGCAAAATGTTTATTTACTGTTTGCAACTCTTTTTCATGTTGAAACATTCTTATTATTGATTAGTGATTAGCTTCATTTTACTTGATTCTTCACAGTTCTTATCAATTTCATTAATTTGGTCTTTTTTGCCTATGGCCATTGATTTTCTCATTCTTTGTTTCATTTGTCGCTTACCTTTCTGAAGTATATTGCCGTTTCTTGAGAGTTTATTTCTTGAATAAAATTATAATTTTCCTTCAGATCAAATCTGTTGAGTCTCATTTAGTCGCTCTTCCAATCTGATTTTATTGTGTTTTATATGTGAGGTTTCGAACGAATCGCTTTGTAGTACAATTCGTTAAGTTCATTTATGTCTTCAGCTATTGAAATCTTAGTCTTCATTTAATTTAATTTTCAATGTTCATTGACTGCCTTCTCACCATGGCCATCTTATTTATTGTATAAATTCTATTTCTTCTTCTGTGTGTCTTATATGCGAGGTTTCTAACGAATCGCTTTGTAGTACAAAAGTTAAGTTCATTTATCTTCAGCTATTGAAATCTTATTCTTCATTTAATTTAATTTTCAATTTTCATTGACTGCCTTCTCACCATGACCATCTTATTTATGTTGATTGAGCATACAAATTCGATTTCTTCTTCCATGAAGTTTGGTACTTTCTACATGTAGGCCAATGTTTCCTTCTTCTCCATGGCATTCTCTACCTCTTCTGAACCATTCTGATGCCTGTCTGGGCGATGCATGCATTTTGTCTGTTTGTTTCCATTATAGAGGCTTGTATGGAAAAATGTGCTTAATTTCTATTTCGTTTACTAAGATCTCTTTCTCCAAGTACCATGTTTTTTTTTGGGGCTTTTAATGTGTTTAATGGTTTAGTTACGTCCAAATCATCTGTTCAGCGCTGTATTATTGTTTGTTTCATTTTTTCGTCCTTGTCGTCAATGCTATTTGTTCTGTAATTGCATGGATCTACGTTATCATTCAGGCTGCGAAGTTTCAATTATTGTTAAATTTTCTATCTGCACTCTGACTCAATAATTTCATTTTTACATTTTAGTCAGACACTATTTTTTAAGTTACGTTTCGAGATGTTTTCAAAGTGTTTTCTAGCGTTCTTCGAAGGAGCCATTTCATATTTCTCGTTTGCTTGCTGAAAAATCCCTTTCCGGTTTTCATCAAAGTCCATTTTCACTGCCTATAAAACTTCTTTGATTTCTACCTGAGCAAAAAATGGCTACGAATCTTCAGACTGGAGCTCTCTATTCCGATACGCTTATGCTATATTAGCTCTCGGGTAGGGCCATTAAATGCCAGATTTATTCAAATGCCTTTCTCAAACGCATTTACAGGCATGGGATACATTTCTTGCTCGTTTTTTTGACACTAACTGCGTTATGTAAATAGTGCAACTCCCTTGATATGTTTTCGGTTTTTTTTCTCATGTTGACGGTATTTTGCATTCCGTGGAGTTTACATCGGTAATTTGTCTACGCCATGAAGTGAAAGCAGAATGGAAAATTAATTATTTTCCTTACCTGTCCAAGAGTTAGTCGAATTTGAAAAGGCAACGGGAAAACATCTATTTGTACAGTTTTTTTTTTGTTGAAAATCGAAAATTACTTTGTTAGTTTCAAACGCCCTTAATTTTATTCACCTAAAAATTCACATATAATCCACCTACTCAGCTAGTAGAAAAATCACTGCATGAAAAGGATCCATCGTCCTTGCTAGTTTCAATATTTCATCAGTCGTAAAAGATGTTTTCCACAGACGTTTCTTTTGTATTATGTATATTTTTATTAGAACTTTCCTTTGGGGCCACAACAAACAAGAAACGCACAGCAGTCCCTGGCGAATTTACCTTTTTCTTTCGTTTTATCAATTTCCATGTGAAGATCCTTGGAGGGCCCACTACTTATTTTCCGGCGCATAACTCGATTGGCCCACTTCCAGGGACAAAAGAACGTCGAATCTAATTTGGGATATTAAAGACCGAATAGGAAATTCTGATAGTTTGGTAAAAAGGCCCCGATGTCTTGGTGTATTAAATGGGAAACTAATGGAGAGAAGCTTTAGCTGAAATTTCATTTTTGATCCATATTTCGCATGATTTAAATTAGGAAATACCAGAATTAATAATGATTAATATGAAGTAATCCCCGAGCTTAGTGCCACAGTAAAGTCCAACTTTTTCCTTCTCATATTCCTTGCATATTGCAACCAAATAATATTTTAGAATCCGCCATATTTAAGCCCATTAAACAGTGTGTTATTTTAATATAAATTAAGCAAAAAGCTCATATGGATTATCGCAGGCCCTGGACGATTTACTGTTATTGCAATAAATCACTTCGGGATTGATCCGATTTGGAAGCGGTTTTTTAAACAGCTTTAAAACTTTGTTGTCGGGCTGATTTCATATCCCATTTGGCTCCCTAAAATCCGTGAAATAAAATCGCGAACCACCAGGGATTTAAGATTTATGCTCGATGTGGTTTTGCTATTTGGTTTTTGGTCGACTTATGCGTTCTAATCGAGGAAATATCCGTCTTGGTTAAGCCATATTGACTGAGCTGAAATGAAAAATTCGAACGCTTTTGCTGAACTGTTCTTGATTTGGTAAAGTTGTTTTAACTCATGAAAAATGTATTTATCTATGGTATTTTTTAGAAATAAAGATGTTTACTACTAGTGTATTTATCTTGTGCACTACACTTCTCCTGTTACAACTGTTTTCTTCTTTCAAATATTTGCAAATGTGTTTGACTGAAACCTATAAACCACTTGCTTGTTAACTTGACATTTATACAAGATTGGTTTAATCAAAAGTGACTGAAATTTATGTAGTACTCATCAAAACTGTATCAAAACCTATTTAAAATGTTAATTACTAAACATCTCTCTCCCAATAGACGCTCTGCAAATCACCGTTTGTAGACTGAACTGTGTTCTATTGACCGTGAGAGTACCAAGTTGCTATATCCAAAGTTCTTAGTTGCTGGTAGGAAAGTTGCTAGTACTGGATTTTTAGAACAAGGGCGCAGTTTGTCGGAAACTGCTTTTGCTCAGCCGGAAAAAAATCCGCATTTTGTGGGATTTTTATGCGTATTTCGGAGTTCCTCCTAAAATATGTGAAACTTTAAAGTTGCTACTTGCTCTAGTTGGTAAATTGTGGATTTTTAAGGCAGAGAGCGCAGTTGGCTGGCAACACCCATTTCGATCCCAATATTTACGTGGTTGCCAAAAAAAACAGGGTTTTCTCAGATTTTCATGCAAAATTCAGCGTTTGTAGAGTGAACTATCGTCTGGGGACTGTGAAAGTTTCAAGCTGCTTCTTGCCCAAATCGGAAAGTTATGGATTTTGAAAGCAGAGGGAGCACTTGACTGGAAACACTAATTTGGAGCCCAACACTTACTCGGCTGCCAAAACTCAGGGTTCTTTGGGATTTTAATGCAAAATTCAGCGTTTGTTGCGTGAAAAGACGTCTAGTGACTGTGAAAGTTTAAAGATGCAACTTGCCCCAATAGGAATGTCATGGATTTTTAAAGCAGAGGGAGCACTTGACTGGAAACACTAATTTCGAGCCCAACATTTACTCGTCTGCCAAAACTCAGGGTTCTTCGGGATTTTCATGCAAAATTCAGCGTTTGTTAGGTGAAAAGTCGTCTAGTGACTGTGAAAGTTTACAGACGCAACTTGCCCCAATAGGAAAGTCATGGATTTTTAAAGCAGAGGGAGCACTTGACTGGAAACACTAATTTAGAGCCCAACATTTACTCGGCTGCCAAAACTCAGGGTTTTTTGGGATTTAATGCAAAATTCAGCGTTTGTTGCGTGAAAAGACGTCTAGTGACTGTGAAAGTTTAAAGATGCAACTTGCCCCAATAGGAATGTCATGGATTTTTAAAGCAGAGGGAGCACTTGACTGGAAACACTAATTTCGAGCCCAACATTTACTCGGCTGCCAAAACTCAGGGTTCTTCGGGATTTTCATGCAAAATTCAGCGTTTGTTAGGTGAAAAGTCGTCTAGTGACTGTGAAAGTTTACAGACGCAACTTGCCCCAATAGGAAAGTCATGGATTTTTAAAGCAGAGGGAGCACTTGACTGGAAACACTAATTTCGAGCCCAACATTTACTCGGCTGCCAAAACTTACGGTTCTTGGGATTTTAATGCAAAATTCAGCGTTTGTTATGTGAAAAGACGTCTAGTGGACTGTGAAAGGTTAAAGATGCAACTTGCCCCAATAGGAAAGTGATGGATTTTTAAAGCAGAGGGTGCACTTGACTGGAAGCACTAATTTCGAGCCCAACATTTACTCGGCTGCCAAAACTCAGGGTTCTTCGGGATTTTCATGCAAAATTCAGCGTTTGTTAGGTGTAAAGTCGTCTAGTGACTGTGAAAGTTTACAGACGCAACTTGCCCCAATAGGAAAGTCATGGATTTTTAAAGCAGAGAGAGCACTTGACTGAAAGCACTAATTTCGAGCCCAACATTTAATCGTCTGCCAAAACTTAGGGTTCTTTGGGATTTAATGCAAAATTCAGCGTTTGTTATGTGAAAAGACGTCTAGTGACTGTGAAAGGTTAAAGATGCAACTTGCCCCAATAGGAAAGTGATGGATTTTTAAAGCAGAGGGTGCACTTGACTGGAAGCACTAATTTCGAGCCCAACATTTACTCGGCTGCCAAAACTCAGGGTTCTTCGGGATTTTCATGCAAAATTCAGCGTTTGTTAGGTGTAAAGTCGTCTAGTGACTGTGAAAGTTTACAGACGCAACTTGCCCCAATAGGAAAGTCATGGATTTTTAAAGCAGAGAGAGCACTTGACTGAAAGCACTAATTTCGAGCCCAACATTTAATCGTCTGCCAAAACTTAGGGTTCTTTGGGATTTTAATGCAAAATTCAGCGTTTGTTATGTGAAAAGACGTCTAGTGACTGTGAAAGTTTACAGATGCAACTTGCCCCAATAGGAAAGTCATGGATTTTTAAAGCAGAGAGAGCACTTGACTGGAAACACTAATTTCGAGCCCAACATTTACTCGGCTGCCAAAACTCAGGGTTCTTTGGGATTTTTATGCAAAATTCAGCGTTTGTTGGGTGAAAACTCATCTAGTGACTGTGAAAGTTTACAGATGCAACTTGCCCCAATAGGAAAGTCATGGATTTTAAAGCAGAGGGAGCACTTGACTGGAAACACTAATTTCGAGCCCAACATTTACTCGGCTGCCAAAACTCAGGGTTCTTTGGGATTTTTATGCAAAATTCAGCGTTTGTTGGGTGAAGAACTCATCTAGTGACTGTGAAAGTTTACAGATGCAACTTGCCCCAATAGGAAAGTCATGGATTTTTAAAGCAGAGGGAGCACTTGAACTGGAAACACTAATTTCGAGCCCAACATTTACTCGCTGCCAAAGCTCAGGGGTTCTTTGAGATTTTTATGCAAAATTCAGCGTTTGTTGGGTGAAAAGACGTCTAGTGACTGTGGACGTTTAAAGATGCAACTTGCCCCAATAGGAAAGTCATGGATTTTAAAGCAGAAGGAGGACTTGACTGGAAACACTAATTTCGAGCCCAACATTTACTCGGCTGCCAAAACTCGGGGTTCTTGGAGATTTGTATTGCAAAATCAGTGTTTGTTGGGTGAAAAGTCATCTAGTGACTGTGAAAGTTTACAGATGCAACTTGCCCCAATAGGAAAGTCATGGATTTTTAGAGCAGAGGGAGCACTTAACTGGAAACACTAATTTCGAGCCCAACATTTACTCGGCGGCCAAAACTCAGGGTTCTTTGGGATTTTAATGCCAAATTCAGCGTTTGTTGCCTGAAAAGACGTCTAGTGACTGCGAAAGTTTTAAAGATGCAACTTGCCCCAATAGGAGTGTCATGGATTCTAGAGCAGAGGGAGCACTTGACTGGAAACACTAATTTCGAGCCCAACATTTACTCGGCCTGCCAAAACTCAGGGTTCTACGGGATTTTCATGCCAATTCAGCGTTTATTGGGTGAAAAGTCGTCTGGTAATTGTGAAGGTTTGAAGATCCAAGTTGCCCCAATAGGAAAGTTCTGGATTTTTAAATCAGATGGCGCAGTTGGCTGGAAGCACTAATTTCGAGCCCAACATTTACTCTGCAGCCAAAGCTCAGGGTTCGGTTGGATCAGCGTTTCAATAGTGCACTAATCGTCTAGGGACGGTGAAAGGTCCAAGTTGCTAGTTGTCCTAATAGAAAAGTTATAAGTTTTTAAAGCAAAGGGCGCAGTTGGCTGCAAACACCCATTGTTGAGTTCAGCATTTATTCCGCTGGCCAAAAAAATATTTTTGCGATTTCAATGTAATTTCGAGCGCTTGTATAGTGAACGGTCGGCTAGCAACTGTGAAAGCTTCAAGTGCAACTTGCCCCAATAAGAAAGTTATGAATTTTTAAAGCAGAGGGTGCAGTTGGCTAGAAGCACCCATTTCGAGCCCATACTTACTCGGCTGGCCAACAACATTATTTTGTGGGATTTTCATGTAAATTCCAAAGCTTGTAGAGTGAACTGTCGTCTAGTAACTGCTGTGAAAGTTTCAAGTTACACCTTGCCCCCAATAGGAAAGTTATGGATTTTTAAAGCAGAGGGCGCAGTTGGCTGCAAACACCCAGTTGGAACCAACAATTACTAGACTTCTATAACTCAGGGTTTTTGATGGAATTTTATGTAATTTCAATGTTTGTGGAGTGAAATGTCGTCGAGAAACGATGAAAGTATCAGTTGCTACTTGCTCTAATAGAAAAGTCATCGGTTTTAAAGCAGAGGGCGCAGTTGGTTGGAAACACCCATTTTGGGCCCATCATTTACTCGGCGTGCAAAAACACAGCATTCTTTTGGAATTTTGATGCCAATTCAGATTTTGTAGTGTGAACTGTCATATAGCAACTTTGAAAGTTTCAAGTTGCTACTTGCCCTAGTAGGAAAGCTTTGGCTTTCGAGTCCAACATTTACTTGGCTGGCAGAAAACCAGTTTAGGTCGACTATTTGATATATTTTTTTTGATATATGATTTTTTAACAATCGTGTTCGGCCCGATATATAAATCCCACGTATGGGATCCCACATTTACTTTACATTTTTTCAGCATCATCTCATAATTGGCCGTATAGGCTTTTGACAAATCTAAAATATCTTCCTTGCGGGTTCTCACATTTTTCAATTTTTTGTGTTCATTTTCCTATTTTGTCTCCATAATTGATGAAATGTGGAGCTTGAAAAACAGGAAGAAAAATACCTGTTGTGAGTTCGCGACTCAGAGAACAGTTTACGTACATTTTCTTTAGTGTGGAAAATGAGTAATTTAAATGTTATCTACACTTTTATGTTGCTAACTTCTTTCAAACTGTAAGGGTTTGATAAATTAGTGGATTTCTTGTAGTAAACCAAATCACAAAAAACGTATTTTTTATAAACCAAAAATATTATTCTTTTAAGACTTAAAAATGAAGCGAATAATTTATTCCAAATACACTCGATATTCTAGCTCGATGATAATAAAAACCCGATTAATAAATATTTTTCATTACTCGCATTGTTTCTCAACTAGCTGATTAACCGAAGAGAATCCATAGCCAGAAGCAACTAAATTGTTCATTTATCAAAAGTCTTTGCAGTTAATAAGTCTGGTAAAAGTGAAGAACGAGGAAATTAACTAAATCGAGCCAGGAAGCAGTTCATTAATATCCGATAAGTAAATCTCCTAAATATCACTCGTATAATTCTTTGTGAAAATAATCGGTAGTTTTTAATCGCACGTATTATTGCTCTCGATAATTTTTATTGAGCTTAATACGCTTCTTGTATAAGCCTTTCGAATTTATCAGACTGCTGTTCATTAGTGTGCCAAAGCAAAACTGCTCAAACTGCATTCAAATAGTCCATTTTCCCTGCAGATTCAAATAGTTATCGTGCATTAGCGCCATTCCGAAGTGCACCGGCTTTTTCTAATGTATTTAACTTTATTTTTCAATCACCATTAACTTTGTAGCTGCGCCTCCATAAAACGTCTTTTTCAAATTTATTTCCGTCGTTTTCCAGGTATAGGGCAAATAAAACCGATTTTCCGATAACAGGGATGGGAACAACGAATGAAATGGGACATTTAGGCTCTTTTGGGAAGGAATCGGATCAACGGGGCCTCGGAAACGGAACTTCTTTACCAAATTAATAATAAAACAAATATTAAATATAAATAGGCAAAAAGGAACTCGATAAGTAGGTAATTTTGGGAGGTCTTGATTTGGAAATTTTGTTTTTTCCTAAAAGAGGGTTCCTCGATTATGCAAGAATGGTTTTGAAAACACGAACAGATAATATACAGTCAATTAACTGAAAAATACATTGTAGCAGGTAATAAAGAATGAAAAATAAAGAAATATCTCGTAGTATAATTTGCTAAATGTAACTATAAGTTATTATTTTTTTAAACTAAAGAAAATTTATTTAGTTTTTAAAAATAACTTTAAAATTCTTCTTCCCCGTTGCCCATTACATAATTATTTCAACTTTATAATTAAAATTTTTCAACTGAAGTTACTTCAGTATTAATATCTATTCGTTATAGTTTTGAAATGCTCAGGGCCTTTTTAGTTTCATCCAGATTTTAGGAATTTACAATTTTTTCACTTTTCGAGAAATTTCTCAATTATTGTCCGCATAGCTTCAATACATTTTCATATGCTCTCAAGAGTGCGAATCCTTGGCCTGAAATCTGAAAAAAATATTTTATTGTTGAATTTCGATTTATCACTCTTTGTCGCTGCAATATTCCGTTTTTTTTTTGGTCCTTCGTAAAGCATTTGGATCGACCTGAACTTTGCAAAATCCGACTATAATTCTCCTATTATGTGCCCTTTTTGGTGTTATCTTTATATTGGGGAAAAAGGGGTCGAAATTCAGTGGAAACTGGCGAAATCAAACCGTTCTCTCTTCTGACTGGGTGATTTACTGCCGGCAGCTTGCCGCTGTCTCCTGCGACATTATGCAAAGTTCCGACGTTTCTACCGCTGTTTCCACCCCAATCCGCGCACCGCCTTTTTGATGCATCACTTCGCCGGATGCTAGATTATGAAATCGTCTGGAGCATGTTCGATAAACGGAACCGTATTTGGAACTGACTATCATCATACATTTATTACGGGGACCAAACTGAAGGAGAGAAAAAACCGTTTGATATCAATGATTATTTGGCTTCTGCTTATTACTTTAAATTGGGTTAAATTTATATATTTGGTAAAACCAAAAAAAAAATTGGGGAATTTGGTTTCTCATTATAACAACAGTTTGATGAAGCAATTCTGACTTTGTTATTATGCAAGAGAAAACATAAGGTAAGACTAACAGACGAAAAACAGTTCTGGAAACAATGGAAACTGATGTTGCGAAGGGAATTATAAAGTGAAGTTGAGCTGTTCTGCGACAAACTCACGAATTTGAGGGTACGTATTCAGCAAGAATTATGACTTGATCAAACACTGACAAAGGCAAGGAAACTTATCTAAATATTATGGGCGGATTTCTTTGCAGACATTGATCGAACTTTGGACCGATTTGCATATCATCAACTTTTTTTTTTAACATCAAACATGCAGATCTAAACATCGATTCTAGTATACAATGAAAACTGATGTTGTGAAGTGAGGTTAAGCAGTTCTTTGATGAAGCGCACTGAAACGCAGGGTAGCAATAGAATTGCTTTGAAAACTGAATTTCGAAGGAAAGGATTCTCATCAAATGGCAAGTTCGTTCAAATTGTCTTTAATTTGAACTTTTGAAGGTGCTTTGCTTATCTCTACGTGTACTGTCTTTACAGTGTGGTCATAGTTTGTTTTTGCTCGTTTATATTCTGTGATAAATTTAGGTTTCTTTCTGAATATTCTTTCCTTGCGTTGCATTACTTTTGAACTTGCTCTTTGCAAGTTTTGAAATGCTCTTTGCTATTGAGCAGTTTAGAGCTTCTATTAAATGTTATTGAATTGCTAAGAAGAGAAGTTTTGTTGGTTTTCTTAAAAACTGAGGAGACAATTTGTCATGAAAGTGTTAATAAAACACTCCGATTGTTCATGCACATTATTCCTTCTGTATTTTTGTATCTAAAATTAGTTTGCCTATGACTTCAGCACATTGAAAAACTTCTTCATTGTACCTGCATAATCAAGTGGTGTTTAGAGCATCATTTCAACTCTTGCCTTTAAGTGTCTGTGGTAAAATCGAAAACATGGTACACTTTCGGCCATTCAATAAACTGAGTATGAACATTCAAAGTGAATTGCCGACTGAGTCGTTATGCGAAATACAAATTTGTTTATTGGAAATTCGTACGATTCCCTCGATGCAATAACGTTGGCAACCTAGCTATACGTTGTTCAGGTGACCATTTGCAATTAGCGTATGTCGGAACTTTATGACGCCATTTGTTGCATTTTATGGCAACGCCGCTATCTATGGGTTTGGCGTTCTATGCGACCGTTGGTTAATGTGTGGAGTTTTTGCCATCTTCCATTAAAATGATTAAGGAAAAATCTGGGCTAGGACCCAACCATCAGTTACATTTATTTAGTAAACAGGGTGATTCGAAAATATTATGAAAAGTAGCGACAAATACGGTTGCAAAATGCTTCAAAATCAATCAAAACACTTGTCTCTGGATAATTTGCAGAATACGACAACAAAAATTGCACTCAGAATTCAGATATTCACAAAAAAGTGAATCCTAAATTTGGCAGCAAGGCACTTGCAAACTACTAACATTGCAAATACACGTTGTACAATATACATTGTTGCCTGTTCAGGCTTATGGCAAAGAAGTCATGTGCAAGTGCTAATCAAGCACATAGTTGCCAAACTAATGAGTTCGTTTATTGCGATTATCTCTGGCCTTGAATCGCCTTCTTTGTGCACAATTAAAGACAACGAACCTTATTAGTAATATTATTATTAAAGGTGGACGAGAGTAACAGACCAACAATTGGTCAATTTTGACAAATTTTTTAATGACCAAAGTGTTCGGATTATTTTTTATAAAGCCACTCTGAAGATGGTGATTTTGGGGTTAGCAATGCACTGATTAATAATGAAAAGGTCAACGACACGGTCATTCAAGACAATGTTTTCCCAGCAAAGTAGGAAAAGACACAACAACTTTCAGCCGGTAAAGACCCTCCAAAAGGATATTTCTTCACGTATCTAGTCACGTGACCTGATCCAGGTGCTGATAGTGTCACCCCAATTGATGGATCACTCTCCTTTCCCCCGACCTCCAAAGGAGGAGAGCCGCTTTTCAACTGGAGTGCTGCTGTTTTTCCATGGCAAACGAATTTTCACTGTTAGAGTTATGAAAGTTTTTTTTGAAATTAGTTGTTAACTCTTTGTCGGCTTTGAAAGTGTATATAAATTATTATGGATTGCATGCCTTTAGGGTATAGGGTATAGGGAGTGTTATTTGAGTTATAGTTACTGATCTACAACAGGGTGTCAACAGGGGATCAACAACTATTCTACTATCTGTGAGCAGGGATTTCTAGTAAATGAAACGGTTATATGATTCGGGGGATCAATTTTTTTGTGTGTTTTTTTCATTATATTTAAGGTTGTATTTAAGTATTCAGAGACCGAGATTCGGTCAGTTGAGGGTGAGAATTAGACTTTAGTAAACTTGTACAGGGTGTTTCCTCATAAGTTTTCTTATACTAAGTAAAATGGTGAAAAGTGGTAAATACAAAAGTTGTTCATTATTACTCAGATTTGTGTAGATGGAACACCATATGGATTTTTGGACAGATCGGTAGGATCAATTTCTCTATTACGTTTTAAAAATTACAAACATCAACAAATCAGAGTAGCGTTAAAATATGACAAACAAACAAAAATCATAGAGAAAATAACGGTATTTATTTTTACTATATATTGAAAAAAATTATAAAAACAATAAGATTCTCAGAAACTCAGTGATTCTCTATATGACATTAATTTAGCTCGGTACATTTTCTAAAATCAAATTCAATTTTATCTAAAAGGCTTTGAATATATGGTTTTCATTCATAATAATATACAAACATCAACAAGCAGCATCCACTATTCTAAGGCGTAAGTCATCAACATTTGTAACTGAACTTCGCAAAATTCTTTAAATAACTCCAGAGAAAGACTCGAGAGGCGTTAAGTCGGGGCTATAGGCGGCCATGGGGTAAGACCAGCTGGTCTAATCCGGATATCAACACTCATTAAAAACAAGTGCTTCCGGGCGAACATTGCCTGGATAATATATTTAATTCTTCTTCTTCTTTATCAAATGTTCCCTTCTTTCTTCTAATAGTGCTCCGTTGCAAAATCGTTTTTCTCTATTCTCAAATGTGCTTCGAGATGGAACACGTTTCTAGGGAATCAGAGCATTATATTCTTTTCTCGCGGCCGATACAGTAGTAGTAAACATCTTTATTTCTAAAAAGGCTATCGACCTATCGGTCTTTCTGCCCTTGTTTAATACATGTGGTCTTAATCTAACTAAAACCAAATATGAAAATTCTCTTATTCTAGGTTAACAATATTATTAAATAAAGTTCTAATGACAAGAAAAAATTATTTTATTGTCCACTAGTTAGTTGCATTGGTAAGTGTTCGAGTAGCGTTGATGTAGGGAAACAGAAGCGGGATTGTCTGGTTGGTCTTGTGAGACAAAGGGGATTCAGTATGGTCCAGTTGTAGGGGTTGTTTGTCCATTTTGTCTGTAGATGTATGAGTCTTTCCAAAATCTTTGTCATGTTTGTGCGTTCGTATAGTAGTTGGGTGGGGGGGTTGTGTAGTGGGTTTTGGGGGTTGTCTTATTCGTGTTATTAGTCTTAGTGCAATGTGTTCTGTTGTTTGTATATAACGTTTTGTCCTTTCTGTTCCGTTGGTCATGAGTATATGTCCATAGTCTAGCAAGGGTCTACAAATAGCTTTATATATTTTGGAGGCGGTGTTTGTGCTAATTCCTCTGTCTTTGTAGGTTAGTGATCGGAAGTGTTTTGTTCTCTTTATTGTTTCTGCCCTGATGTTTCGTATGTGTTTAGTGAATTTAAGTTTGTGGTCTATTGTGATTCCAGGTATTTTACGTCGTTTTTTGGTTGTGTCGTTTGGCCGTCTGCAGTTATTGTAGGGGAGTCAGCGTTGAGTCTGTGGTTAGTGAGCAGAAGTTGGTTTTTTGACGCGTTTGGTGTTAGTCTCCATTTATAAAACCATGTCATTGTGTTGTTTGTTAGTGTTTGGAGTCGGCCGATACATTTTCTTGTTTTGATAGAATAATCGCAGAATATTGCGTTGTTGATGGTAAGAATAAGACATATTGGCTTATATTGTAATTTCAGTGGAGGATTTGGAAATGACATTAAAGGCGGCGATTTCAACTCAACTTTTTTTGATTTTTTTTTGTTTTTGGCAATTTTTTAAACGCAATATAAAGAAAACGGCTGAAAGAAATCTAGGCCATAAATATTTATAATATTTCGAAAATCAGCAAAAAATCCTTTCGATCTGCCTAAAAATATATAGGGTGTTCATTTAAAAAACCACTGTATGCCTAATTTGGACACATCTACGTCTTTCAGGTTTTTATCTTAACATGAGATTCGAAAAATTTTAATAATAATGAACAACTTTAGTATGTACTACTTCTCACAATTTTTGGAAACAACTGAAATAGAGGGGAGTGTCAACTTATGATGAAACACCCTGTATACTTGGAATGTTACCTTATATTAGTCACTTGTGTTCTATCACGTTTTTTGTTTAACTTTGCGCAACAATAAGTTCAAAACAGAACCGTTTTTAATGTAAGCAAGTACAAATTTCGAGATGTGCTAATCTCAGACACCCCCAGTCCCCGTTTACACCCTGTTGGCTCTCGTCAGGTGAGTTTAGCCAGAAAATTTCTCTCGCAACACCTGCACAATATTTCGCCCATGGATTTTACATCGACACGGAACCAACTGTATTAATCCCGGATTCACTTTCCATCTTCAGATCTGCGAAAAGATCACTTACTCTTCACCATATTAGTCTCATTTCAAATTCATTTTCACTCTAAATATTGAACGTCGTTCATCCTGCAACGTTCCCTGTACGCTCCTATTTACGTATAATACAGGAACAGCGTGATTATTCAAAACAATTTTCGCTTTTCATTCATACGAACATCGAGATTGAGCTATTAATCAATGTTTTGGCACATTTCGGAACTTCAAAGCTAGTGGTTTAGGTGCATTGAATGAATGTCGAGCCATTTTCTTATGGGCGTTTCAATACAGGAGATTCTTGTTTGATCCCATTTTGATCAAAAGACGACTATGTCTTCAGGGGGTTTGTCGGTAAATAAGTAACTACTGAGAGAAAATTAATTAGGTCTAATGAGCCTGGAGGATTTTGAAAATTTCTTCCGAATGCTGTCTACTAATCAAATAACAACCATTTCTAATTCAGCCATTTTAAATAATTAGCCACTTTGCAGCGAGCTTCTGCTGGATTATAAATAAAAACAAGGAACAAAAAATGTGAAAGCGCTGAGCCTTCGCCCCATCTTTTATAATAAATTATTCACTTTGCGAGAAACAAACGAGAGTCTAACATCAAATTTAACTGGAACATCTAATAATTTCGAAAGCTCTTAAAAAGGAATATGTAAAAGCGAATTTGTAAAATTGCCTGGCATATTAAATTTAAAACGCTTGCCAGTTCCAGAGATGAATCGAGTTATCGATATTTACATTGGAAATTAGCATTAAGTATACCTTGATCAATCTCATTGCAACATGACGTCACAAACGTGACGTCAGGCGCCAAATGAGCGACGTCTTTAATTAAGTCGTGTTTCCCAGGCACAATTGATGTGTTGTGAAAGCTCAGCGAACTATGAAAAAGGACTCCCATATTAACATACAATCTAGCAACACTGTATTAAAGGCTATATATTATTTTATTTTCTTTAAAATATTTTCGATAATTGCATAAAGTGGCCCTTCGCCTAATATTATATCAACGTAGTCAGTTTTGTTTTATGAACCCACTTTTGGATGCCGGAACAAGTTCGTCTGAAAGTCGACACTTTAAAAGAAGCAAACGGTTTAAAATATTGATTTTAATAGGCAAACACGAAAAATATACATTGGAATTTCATAAAATGATTAGTTTTATTTTGACTTGCAATTACATCTTTGTAAATATTTAAATATTTAGAAAATTGTATTTACAATTTTTTTTTAAATTGGATGAATGAATGATGACAATTGATTGATTTGAATGGATTGAAATGGATTTGAATTGTTAAATAATACTTGAGAAACCAAAGGAAGAAAACTAACGTTTGGTATAATTTTATTGAAATTTATTAAAACCACAAATATTTTTTTTTTTTTTTTGTCGATGAGGTTTTTTTTGTCGATAATGCTATTTCCATGTATTAAATTATAAAATGGAAAAAATTGACCTGTTCTAATGCTTCTTGCCAGGTGGTAAGTACAGTATCACTTGTAACTGTTTCGAAAGACGTTATTTTGGAGTCATAGTATCTCTTGGCTTCAGACCACACCATTTCAATTGGGTTATACTGGCAGTGATATGGAGGAAGTCTCAAAACACGATGACCATGTTTTAATGCTAATTGATCTACTCTGCAAAATAAATAGATTTACATACATTATATCCTGCTAATTGATTCGATCCCTGATAGTTCCAGTATACCTATACTTTTTGAGAGGTAAATGTGGTTTTGTTAAGGTCCAAACGTAGTCTTTCATTGCCAAAGGTGGAAATGAAATATTCCTCTGACTTAACCATTCCATAAGCATTTTTTTTGACCAACTGGGATTGGGAATTTTTTCTACCAATCCAGAACGGTAAGGCGCATTATCCATTATGATTAGCGAGGGTTCTTCAAGGTTTGGCAATAACTGTTCTTCAAACCATTTCTCAAAATTTTCGCTGTTCATAGAATCATGATAGTCCCCTGTTTTGCTACCTGATTTGAAAATTAAGCTTGCATTTTCTATGAATCCCTCTGTGTTGCCTGCATGTAGAATTATGTATCTAACGCCTTCTCCACTTTTTTTTCGCACTGTATTAAGGCTATCATCTTGCCAGCTTTTCCTAAATGCACCTTTACTAAATATCCAAGTCTCATCCAGCACAACGGGCTTCAAGGAAAAAGATGATGCTTCGTTATCAGCGAGCTCCCTTAGAAATTGTAGCCTTTTGTGTGCAACATATGGCATCTCCATTAAATATTTCCTGTTTGAGACTGTACATTTTTTCCAACTGAACTTCATTTTCACCAATGCATCTCTTAACGAACCAAATGATATTTTAATGGTATCAATGCATTGTAGCTTTGACTGCAATAAACGCAGAGTGACATTCTCTCCTAAATAACATAAGATGAAATCCGTTGATAAGAGACTGAACTCTTTATTTATTGTATTCTTACCTGCAGCGTACATTCTTACCTGCATACGTAAATTCGACTTCTGATAATGTGTTCATGTATTTGATGTAGTGGTGGACCTAGGGATAACATTCTGTTAGTGTTCACGGACTCCTTGAACTCATTATCCCTTTGGACACCATTCTTTGCTAGCTTGTATACAGTAGATGGTGATACTTCCAGAGCATCACATACTCTCTTTAAAATAGTTTATTATGGTTATACAATTTTGAATAAATAATTAACATAAAAGTAAGGCTATATTTACATTGTACACTGAATCCACATGTAAAAGGGGTTTTCCTACTGCTTTTTCAAGCTGAAAATAATTTATCAGTTTAATAATTAAACGCTGTTCGCATTCACTGTATCGTTTCGGCATTGTTAATAACAAATGTTATTAATTTAGTTAAATATATATGTTAGTGTCAATGACAATAAACATATAAACTTCCTCTTCGTCTTTTGGCGCTGATAAAACAATACGGAATTAGCTACGACGTGCCCATTGGTTAACACTCATTATCGGACAAAGCGCGACAAGCTGACGTCATCTTGCAATGAGATTGATCAGACATAGTACACATTTTTGCATTGAAAAAGCAATGAACTTCCTGCCTTTTCAGTCAATGGGTTGTGCAGTTAGGTAGGTGTTAGGTACTTTTTTATTTCCTGTAATTAAATACATTTTTCATTGTACATAGCTGCACAAAAATCATCCAAATACTCAAGGACTTATACTAGGAGGTTGGTAATATGATTAGATGAAAAGTGAGCAAGTTCGACTACATTTTTCACTACAAAATGTAAATTCTCTCGAGCAACTCAACTAAGCTCTCGTGAAAGCTCGAAAACAGTTATCGATACCATTTTCATTCCTGCTGCTTTCTTGCCAAGCGAATTGTTACCTGGCTCAAAATGCTGTTTACTGCAAAGAGAAACGGAAAAGTACAAAGGCTCCAGTTACTTAACGTTGTATTTCCATATTATGGGGCTAAGATAAAATATCTTATAAGCATATAAATTGCATAAAGTGAACTACTAGCCACGTTTTGCCTGCACTAGTGGAAGGGAATCCATAAAGACCTGGACATTCTAGGCAACTTATTTTACTTACACAACATGTTTTTGCTCAATTTTACTAGTTTGCTATTCCCTGAAGAATCTGTTTTAGATGAAACGTACGAATATAACAGCTGTAGCCAGACAACTAACTATATTTTGATGGATTTGCTTTGATTTTACACCGGTTAGAGACACTCTGTACACTTGGACAGACACACAGACACTCCTGAACCTCAGCTTGCTTCGTTTACTTCACATAGAGCATATATTTTGGAAAATACCATTGAACGGGACAAAAAAAAACTGTTTAACACATTCTTCTTTTCATCTTTAGATCTTGAAAACGTTAGAGAAAAACTGAAAAAAAAATATGCCAGATATTTTGGGGGATTGAAATATAAACTTTGGATAATTTCGTTTCAGCTTGATTTGGCCTCAATTGATTTTTTTAGCTGTTTTTTAGTACATCATTTTAGGCATCGTCCGAATGAGAACTTTTTGCTGTGAGTTTGCAGCACTAAAAATTACCTGGAAAAAATCTTGAGCAGGTTAAAGAAATGGTTTGTTGGTCTAATTTAATCAGTTGAACTAAGCCTAGAAACATATGGTGCTTTTTTAGTCATTTCGGTTGCAAGTGCATCTGAGGCACATTCAATTTTCCACATTGCACACTACAAATGTCCCTATTTTCAACCTGGTCATGTGCTACTAAAATGTGTCTTTTGAACTTTTCAGGTTGAAACGCACAAAGTTTGTGAAACTTTTTTGTTTGCAGCCATCATGCAAATTCGGCTGCTTAATGCGAAACTTGCTTACCTGAAATATTCCCCAGTTTACGAATAAATAAGTATACGAAAAGGCTTTCTCCGCGCAGTGAATATTTCAGTTAATATCGAGGCGAAATTTTCAGCTCATCCGTCTTTCAATCTTCGGAGCCGTCCTGACAGCCTTTGGCTAAAATTTCAAACCGTCACCGACAGGTTTGTAGAGGCGAAATTGCAAAATGGAACGAGCGAATTTGCTTTCGGTGGTTCCACAAACGAATCATTGTCGTCCTTGTCGAGCGTGCCCGAGAAACTTTATCTGGATTTGTTCCAGTTTTTTGCTATTTTGATGTGTTTTTATTTCATAAAACGCCCAATTCACATTTAATGTGGAAAAACTGGATTTTAAGTAGTTTTCAAGAAGCAACTTGTAGCCCCATTCACACAAAACAGCGGAAGTTGGCTTTCTAATCGCTAATTTTCCTCCGAGTAAGAAGTCTCTCGACGTTCATAAAATTAACCCAAATTCAAATTTAGCCATTGTCATGCAAAAAAGTCGTCGTCGACGAAGGTGGCAAAAATAAAATGAGCCCGGAAAAGAAAAAAGTCTTCGTCGGTCGGGGATTTTCCAATTTCACACTTGCCCGACCTCGAAACGAATTTTGTGGCACAATTACGTGATTTTGTTAGAATGTCCTTGCTGATTTTGGCAAGCTTTGTAGATCAGCGTTAATCAGCAATTCAATCCTTGGTTGTTGAACATGACCTAAAAGCGCCCTAAATCTCTTGAGCAACTATGGGATTGAAACTGGCTAAAGCTCGCAATTATTTGCGCAAATTAACTTTTGAGGTTCAGCTACTGATACCATGTTCTTGTTATGCTTAACGTAAGTGCTCAATACTGCTACTCGCTTCCTTCTTAAAAGGAGCGGTGAAGTTTGTTAAATTATTTACAAAGGCAACAACGTATGGTTCAGCTGCTTAAAGGCACACAAATTTAAACAGCGCGTCTAGGAGTTTATGTAGAAAATTGCGCTTTGTTGTTAAGGTCTTACATCGACCGAACTTCATTGAGAATGGAAGTAAATCAACTTTGCTAAAAACGGTTATAAAGCCCCCAGTTCGGTTACATGTTATTAATTGAGAGATAATTCGCTTAGTCAATTACTTGCTTCTAAATCACTTTGATTTATGAGGCTGTGCTTGTTTTGCCTGCAGAAGGAAGAAATCAGCCCCATTGTCTTAAAACTGGTATTTCATATATTGTCGCGTTAAAGTGTCTAAGTTGTTGGATCTTTGAGCAAGATTTTTTTTTGTACCGATCAGGTTGCTATCCTCGCTCGGAAACCCTCCTCTTTTGTCCGGGCTTGGGACCGGCTGCAACTCCAGTGGGCTACTCAATCCACCCACTCTTGTCACAGGCAGAGTTAACTTCTTTATAAGTTTGAACGGATGGCGTCCAGGTTTAGCATACAAATATGCACAACCAAGACACAGTCTCTCACGGTATCAAGGGAACCGCGCAGATGCAAGCTTGCCATCTACAACAAGAGCGTCGAATATGTTATGCAGTTCAAATACCTTGGGGTCAAGATAACAAGTAGTAGAGACCTAAAAGAAGGAGTGAGAGCGCAGACAACAAAAGCTGCCTTGATATCGGGATATTTGAGAGACATGATATGCCGAAATAAATATATGTCTGTGGAGAGCAAAGCCAGAATATACAAAACCTGTGATGACGTATGCAGTCGAAACCAGAGCGGAAAATGCTCTAACTAAACGGCTTATAAGAACAACTGAAATGAGAACACTAAGATCTATGGTGGGATGTAGCCTACTGGACCATGTAAGAAGCGACGACATAAGAACTAAGTGCGATATCCAAGACGTCGTGAGATGGTCTCGCAACAGGAGACGAGAGTGGAGAGATCACGTTGACAGGATGGGCAACACCAATCTGCCAAAAATTGCCAGAGAGGGAGTACCACGTTCAAAAAGACCCCACAGACGACCACCAACCCGCTGGTATGAAAGCTGGAGTTCAACGTCACAACTGAAGCTATGATGTTGATGAAAAACAGGATATAATCCTAATATAAGAGGAAGAAGAAGAAGAAGTGTCTAACTATCTGAGTAACTCTCTTAAAAGAACCAACCGCAAAAGCTGGTAAAATTCAGGTTTGTTCGATGCATTCGAATTTGGGGCGCTTTTTCTAAGAATTTACTAAATAATGACGGCATTTATTTGTTTCTATCTTCCTGCTTTAATATTTTCGATTGAAGCCTCGTTGTTTGGGAAGACATTGTTTGAAGAGAGATGAAAAGCCAAGTACCTGCAAGTAGTTTTTTTAATTTTTCTCATTTCTATTTCCATTTCCCCTATTTCCTCTTAGTCAGACTATTGATACATAATTAGTCGTAACCTGTTTTCTATCATGTCGCAGAAATCTTAATTTTTTTGGAGTATTTCTTCATTATCTGCTGTTACTCCTCTATTAATAGAATTCCATTCTTCTTAGCACTTTAAAAAAAATTTAATTCCTGTAATTTTTTTTTCTGTTTTACTTAGTAACAATTTAAATTACAACTGTAATTCTAGAATTGCTTCGGTGAACAACATTCAGTATCTAGATGAAGTCTTTGATAGGTTTTTGAACTGGGATGCTCACGTGTCATATATTATTAACAAATTACAAAAAGTATTACATAAATTATATCTGTTGCGTTTGATTCATTCATTGAATTTGTAACACTTGTGTATTGTTTCCCATGGAATTTGTATTTGGGGGCGCGTAACATTTCTTTTATTTATTTGAAAATAAATTAATTGATATAATCTGTGGAATTGTTCAAAGTTCGTTTTTGGGTTACTTAGTATGAAAACACTAGAAATCAATAAATGTAGGCGTCAGGTTTGAACTAAATTTCAATAAAAATTAGCGACAATGAAATTCATCACCCTGCAATTAAATTTGAAGAAATGAAAAGATGTCTAATTCTTAATAAATTAAAAATAAACAACATATTTTAACAAATGAATTTAGAAATAAACATGGTCTTGAAATTAAACATATGTTATGAATTGGTTACTAAAATTAGACTCCATTTCACTTTTTATTTAGTTTTAGTTTATTTCACTTTTTATTTACTACTACTATATCATATATTATTAATGGGAACGCGCACAAACGTCAGTGTGTTCATGATGTACCTAATGTACCGGATGTTTTTTAATAAGTGTCCGAAATTTCACAGGTCAATTTTTCAGGCATTTTAAAGATAAAAAGTCCATATAGGCAAGCGTCTGCAAGGTTTTACTTCTGGAGCTACAGGGTGTTAAAATATGAATTTAAATTTATGTTCTTTCCAAGTAATGTTTAAAAATAAATAAAATCAATATTTGTAACATGAAACACGTACATTTGATTTTGGTTTTCTTTGTACATATAGAGAACGCAATCTACATGTTTTTTCGCTTTTGAAGAGTCATACGTTTTTTGTGCATGCTTGTATCACATTTTTTTCAAAAGTCCCATGTGTTTTTCTAAATGTAAAAGCGATTTTTGTAACTTAACTTTTTAAATTAATTTTAGTTTGTCATTTAAAAAAATACTTGCAATAATAATGATTGCTACTTAACTGTACCTCAAAATAATTAAATTTAGAATCAAATAATTTAAAAAAGTTAGTTTGCAAAACAGTTTTACATTTGGAAAAACACATGCGTCGATTATTTTAAATCAAAATATCTCGACAAAAGCTGTTCCTTTTGATAAGAATACATGTTTTACGTAAAAATGACTGAGGAATTGATTGTCTTGCTAAAAAATGTGATACAAGGGTGTACGAAAAGGCATGTATTTAACGCCCTATAGATGCAAGCGCAAACCCAAAGTCAAATCTTAGTTACTCCTGTTACAAAACCCCCAAACACCAAGCTTCATCCAAATTTCGATAGCACATTGGTATATCAAAAATTACTTAGATAAAACTAAAGTTAAAGTTAATTTTTGAACACCCTGTACTTTTTATCTTGAAAATACTTGAGGAATCGTCCTGTAAAATATGGGACACTTATTAAAAAACATCCGGTGTGTTATTGTAAAATCCTATCTAATTTGAAATACACGTTTATTATTATTATTATTATTATTATAATTATTCTGCACTGTTCCATTACTTCTGCGCTTTGGCATATTCATTCTTGCTGATGAATCTACCTCTGCAGTATTTATTTATGTGTTCGATTTCTCTTTGTTTTTTTAAATAAGCTTTTGGCAGATAAGTTCTATATGGTTGAGGCGGGAACATACTTAACAAAACCTTTACTTTTCTATAGATCTCTACTCCATACTCTTTACATACTGTTTGCCACATATTGCTTGCATTGGACACGCATTTTCCTGCAGTTCTCATTTCTCTAGCTTCCTCTCGATAGAAATTTTGGAAAGTTCTCTCATCATATTTACGTAGCTAATAATCCTGCTAATGATACTAATTACTGCTAATAACTAATAAGCTTAGAACTAACTCTTCTTCTTCCATCTTTATTTTAGGCGGGTCGGCTGTTCCAACCTCGTTACCATGCCTGTTCGGGTGTCAAATTGTCCCTACATATTTTTCTAGGTCTGCCTATGCTTCTGTGACCTAAGGGTGATTTGTCGCGTGCTATTTTTACGATTCTTGTGTTGTCTATCCGGTTGATGTGTTGGTCCCATTCATATTTCTTACCCAGCAGCCACCAATTCACATCCTCCACTCCGCACGTTCTCCGAATACTCTCGTTTCGTTCTCTGTCCAGCAGTGTTTTTTACCGGCAATCTTTCGAAGTATTTTCATTTCGATCGTCTCCAACATCCGCCTGGTTTTTGCTGTTTCGGGTCGTGTCTCAGCTGTGTACGTCATTGAAGGTCTAATTGTTGCCTTGTATATTCTGGCTTTCGTTTCTATTCTCAAATGTTTATTTCGCCACTTTGTTGGTCTGTTCGCGTACTTCGGCCTCAACGTCCCCATATCCAGATAGCTCCACGCCGAGGTACTTGAATTTCGTTTCTTGGTGGATGATTTTTCCATCGACAGCCAGCTTGCATCTTAGCGGGCTTTTTGATGTCATGCATTTTGTTTTACCCATGATTTAGCGGTTCGGCTAAATTCTTGTAATATTCTTTAATCATCTTCTCTCTATGCGATCAGGACTGCGTCGTCAGCGTAGCCCACAATTTTATTCTCCCTGTCGCCCATTCTGTAGACTCTCAGCTTGCGTATTTTCTTGATTATTTCGTCCATGACGATAATAAAAAGAAGTGGACTTAACGAGCCCTTTCGCCCTTTTTGAACATGAGGATTGTGATACTCGATCGCCATTCATCCGAAATTTTATGAACGACACTTCAATAGCTCATTTCTTATGTAGTCTATGCCAGGGCTTTTCCAGTTTTTTAGCTTTTTAAGGGCGACATCCAGGTGAGAGTCCTCTATTTGCATGACTTCGTTTGTTGTTATCTCTGGTGTGTTCATTTCAATCAGGTGTTCTTCCTTTTTGTACAGATCCGTGAGATATTGGGTCCACGTCTCCTTTTTTATTGGGTTTGATTCCTTTAGTTCTTTGATTTCATTTCGCAGGTTCCTGAGGAATTTGCCAGAATACATTTGTTTTTGTAGGCCGTAGAAATCAGTCTCCATTCGTTTTGAAAACCTCTCCCATTATTCATCTTTTGTTTGTCTAACTAGTACCGCTGTCTCATTTCAGCTCTGTTTGTATTGTTCATAAGACTCTTCTGTTCCAAGAGATCTGTATTTTAGGTAGGCCAACTTCTTTTTATTTTCTTGCATTTGTTTTTACTTCCTGAGAGAACCATGGGGTCTTATTTAATTTTTGGAATTGTATTTAATTCGGGTGCCTAGAGCTTCCTTAGCAGTTTCCTTGATATTCTTCTTTAATTTCTCCAAGCTAATATTTACATCTTCCCATTCTTGTATGGGGTTTGTATTGATTTTTTCTTCGAGTATTATTTGATACAGATCTTTTGTAGATGGGTCCCAGAGTGGGGACTAATTTTTTCTCCCTAAGTTGTTGTGTTTTTGTCCCTTTTTGGAATTACTGCTAATTTAATTTTTCCCAGGAGTGGTATGGTCGTTGAAGTGGCCGAGGATTACTGTTGGTTGGTTGTGTGGGAAACATTCAATAACATCCTGCAGTTGATTAAAGAAGTCCTCTCTTACATTTTTAGGTTTATTATCTTCTAGATCTTTAACTTGATTGAGAACTCATCATGGACAAATAGTAAACCAGCTGATTCTGAAAAAGGAAAACCAATCCGATTTTTTATTTACATTTATATCTGGTAACTTTCAGGATCGAGTGCGTCCTCAGTATCAGGCTCTGTTTTATGATTCACTTATCCTGTACATACTGAATATCTTCATACATCCTGAAGATCACGAAAGAGACAAGCTAAGGAAGGCTACAGATGAACATTTCACCATGCACTCATAAAATAAAATTGCTGTGGCTATCGCTTAGACCGTAGCAAGCAAATTGCGACCATGCAAGAAGGTAACGCCAAGTTTAGCATTTTTTACAGTTAAAGAGTCATTTCATTAGATTTTGTTTGTCGATTGGTGTTATTAAAAATAATCGACTCTAAAATTGTTCAGATTTTGAATTCTGGCAGTTGTTTCGCGGTTATTATCTAACAAGTATCGCAGGAAGAAAATTTCGATTTTTAAATTTAAAATATGCCCCAGGCCATAATTCTAAAGTGTATTTCCCTTGTCCCACTTCCGAATGGCACTCGAGAAAAACGAAATCCCATCTGACATCTTGACTAATGCCAGTGGCACCTCGTGTAATCTGGACCTGCTTTCCGCTCGCAGGACGTCGCAAAAAGTAGGCTTTCCTGCCATTTGTGCGGCAGCAGGAAAGGTATAATTCAGGATAAGTTGACGTGGAAGGGCGACTTTTTGTCGGAATCTTAAAACCGTGTATTTATTTTTGCAGGAATAAAACTGAGCTGTCGAGCTCGTTCGTTGTTTCTCCGCACGCTTGACAAGACATCAAAGCCGAAAAAAAAAACTGATGCGATCCATATGATATGTGGCCAAGTGCGCAAATTGAATCGGGGGAGGCGAGATTGCGAAAAAATTCCACAAAGCCGCAAAAATAACACATTATCCTTCTGCAAACCGTAATATTTTGACAGGACGCAGGATAAACAGCCACAATGGCATTAGGTATGGACGTCACGCACTTTATAGGCTCGCAAAACGCGTTGGGAGGTGCAGGGCGGAAGGAAAACAAAGGGGACTGATAGAGAATGTATGATTAAATATAACCGGCTTTATTTGTTTGGACTCTGTGATTAGATGGGGAATAAATTCTCCAACACCTACACCTACACCATCAGCAGCTTCCACACAAATTGTATTTAGGAAATTTGATTTCCTAATTTTCATTGCTGTTACCGTCTTTGGCCACTGTTTGCTGTAGCTGCAGAGTTAGAGAGAGGACAACTTCTTTGGCTTTTTTCAGTTCGTTTACCAGCTTTATTTTAGTTATTATTAACTAACTTATTAAAGTGAATATTTTAGCCTTAAAAGGCTACAAATAGATTGCACTTATCTATTTATCAAACAACATCATGGTCTTAACATATTTTCTTTTCCAGTTTCTTGGCTAAACTTATCATTGGCTTCGGAAACATTCTAAACGCTTCAAAGTAGGATTCGTTGATTCTTCATGAATGTGCATGTTATTTCAGAAGGCTGGCCTGAAAGAAGGTTGAAGATGAATTGAATATTTCGTTAATTTGTCTTTTTTGTCTGTATTTATTACTCTACATAAATTTTGTTTGTGTGTTTCATTTTCGTATCGTCCAGTCCTATTAGCTCTAGTTCTGTTCTTCTAGGCGCTTCTAACGTTTTACATTGAAAGGCCTAAAACGGAGGATTTTAACGCGAATATTTGTAAATGCGAAAACTAAGTAAGGAAAGTAAAAAACGCAAAAACGTTGTAAAACCACTTATCAAAATTAGTCCGTATTATATTCGATCGACTTTTAAGCTAATTTGATAAATACGTCAATTTCAGCAGCTGAGGGATCAAAGAATGGCATTTGTTAAGAGATAATCGAAGAAAAGGTCTGTGGACAAAATTTTGATTAGTCTGCGAATAATTTTTATTTCTACAGGCTGTCGCATAAGTAATGGTAAAAAATGTAAGGACGATTTCCCATGCTAAAAATATTGCACGACTTACTTTCTAAGCAAAGTAAACAGAAGCAGAAATACAGGGGGTGAAGTCATTATAATAATTAATAATTTCTAGAGGTAGTTTTCAAATAACTCACAAACAACTGGATGTTTTTTACGAAATTCAAGTATTCAGAGAGTGACAAATTTGATTCTCAATTCAGTTGTCCCCCTAGCTTTTTTCTAATACTGACAACTGATACCCGAATATCTGTTCGTCAATATTTTCTCATGTTCGGATCGGAGTTCAGAGCTCAAGTTCATTTCTCACTGCAAATGACAATTTCCTTAAACGCAGATTTTCCGAACGGTTGCATTAGTCCGAGAAGTCAGACACCATGGCCGACACGAAATCCGGATTTTATTCCTCTAGATTTTTGTGCCTGGAAATATCTGAAGTCTTTAGCGTATGAAAATTCGGTGGATACTCGAGATCAATTATAAATAAAGTTCAAAATACTGTGGGTCGAGACATTGTGGAATAAACATGTATTTTCTTCAATTAGAAGATTGTTTAATAAACGTGTGATTAAATGTATTTAACTTAAGTAAAGTTTTGTTTAAAGGAGAAATAACGGAATCTGAAGGGCAAAATGGATTTAGACCTGGGCGATCTTGCACTGATGGAGTATTTACCCTGAAAAATTTGGTTGAGAAAAGAAGTGCAAGAGGGCTTACCACCCACCTTGTCTTTATAGACCTTCAAAAAGCCTTTGACACAGTTCCACATAACAAGTTGTGGTCAATAATGGTGTGTTATTAGATCACTCTACACACTGTACAGTAATGGTAAAGATGGGAAATCAGGTATCTCAAGAGTTTGAAGTGACTAAGGGTCTACGTGAGGGATGCACACTCGCCGCTACACTATTTAAGATCTATTTAGAGGACGCGTTAAAATCCTGGAAAAGACAATGCGGAAGCATGGGTATTCCCATAGACAATGAGGTCTTGTTCACCTTACTTTTTGCTGATGATCAAGTAATATTGGCCGGGGACGAAGAAGATTCTAACTACATGCTGCGCAAACTAAAGCAAGAGTATGAAATGTGGGACTCACAATGAACATGACTAAAACAGAATATCTGAAGATGAGAGATGATACTATTAGCAATCTTCAAATGGATACTCATTTTGTTAAAGGGTGTCGTAACTTCAAATACTTGGGAGTAACTCTGTCATCAAACGGTGGAAGCATGGATGATATAAACAACAAACTAGAGCATAGAGCCAAAAGACAACTGTGCTTGCAACATGCTCTCTGGAATAACAACATTACATGTAGAACCAAACATATAATCTACCATTCTATTGTTGAAAGTATTACGACATATGGCGCATAACTATGGGAACTCAACCAATGGCAAAGAGAGCGCCTGTTGGCGGTGGATATCGATTTTTGGAGACGGAACTGCGGCTATCCAAGCTTGATGTTAGAAACGACTTAATCAGAGAGATCATGAACGTCGAAGGCACAATTATGGACACTGTAGAAAGAAAACGCTTGTTATGGTATGGTCACTTACAAAGGATGCCAAGCACAAGGTGGCCAAAATGAATATGGCAATGGACTCTTCAGCATAGGAGAAAAGGTAGTAGACCCCCAGGATGCTGTAAACAGGAAGTTACAGAGGCAATGGCGGCAAGAGGGCTTAACGAGGGAATTAATTGCTGCAGAGAGAGCGCCACGCTTTCTATGAGCTGGTATAAAACTGAGTTGATTCGTCCCTAATTTTTTTAAGCGAAAAACTTGAAGTTCTTCGTGAGTTATTTTAAAAAGGTCATTAAACAACTTTGATCCTCTGTATTTCTTCTAAGTCAGAAATCCGCCTCTATATTTTTCTCATTTCTTATGAGACACCTTTTAGTGTAGTTTAGTATTTCACTTCATTAACATTTCAACTCTGTTTACTTTCGATTCGACTCAATAAATGTCATATTATCAGAAAATGCAATAATCAGTTTTGTTAAGTATCATGACTGAAGAGTTTTAAATTTTTGGTCCTTCGAACCGGATGAGAGCTAGCTACATACGCCGTTGAAATTCTTCTATTGATCCCGTGAAGAATCACTTCATTCATATTGAATAAGTGTACCTACTGTCTAATAACCGAAGCTAATAAATTCTTTTTTTTGTTACAGGGCTGCGCAAAAACTGAATCTCTCATCATCGCCCCATCGAAGGAAACGTTACAATTCAGACGAAGCGGATCCCGGAGGATTTTGTGGCGCTTTGCAGAAATGTCCTCCACCAGTACCTCCAGCGCTGCTACGGAGAATCGGCGTCAAAGAGGTGACGGGCGTGGGAAAGGTAAGTGCAACCAAGCAAAGCACAGATTTCGGCCTTTGCGCGAACATTCCCGGCCAAAGCATGATTATTTATCATTACTTTGCATAATGGGGGCAGTGAGGAAAAGTTTTTAATTTTAATGTGTCCGGGAATTTTGCGTGGATGCTAATTTTTGAACAGAATTAAAAGTTTGGGTCTCGAGCGTGCCATCGGCCAAATGATTTAATTTGCCCTCTTAAAAATGGGATGTGTCTTTGGGTCGCAATTGGGCCATGCTGTTTTATTGCGCTGTAAAACTTTGTTTAGATTAAATAATGCCAATTTAGGTTCCAGTGCAGGGAAATAAACTACAAGGGAACCTAAAACGGGAAGTAAAGTTTTTGGAAGTGGACCATGTACTGGTTCTGAAGTTATCAATGTGGTACTATATGTGTTATGTCATCGCGGACACCAAATAATTTTGCCATGCTCTTTCCATTCTACAAGTACAAGTTATGTCTTAAGCTAGCACCTGAATACGCCATGTGGTTCCATATATACCGAGTGTTTCTAAATAAGTGTCGATTTCTCATATGAAGAGAAATAAATTTTGTCTTCCATTTTTCTCAACGTGCTTTCGTTTGCGAGATAGAGGTTGCCGACAATTTAACTAATGTTTTTACCAATATGTTAAGAACTGTGTGAGCTGCAGGAATGAAGTTTCGTACACACATAACCACATTTCCCGACAAGAGTTGCAATTTTTTAAAATCTTTGAGGAAAAGGAAAGTTATCTTCTTGTAGTTCTTCAAATAGTCTTTTTTGGACTTGGATAATATTGCAAAATAGGATGAAGCACCGTCTTGCAGGGTTATAGTTTAAGTATCTACCTCTAAATCATCAGCATTTAAATATCCTTGCAGACCTTTTTGGAATAAACCAACATATTTTCCACTAGTTCCAACACGTCACAACTAGAGTTGTATATCGCAGACTTTATTTGAAACATTCTGTATACATACGCCATCATTCCATATATTTTGCCCATGTAGATGCGCTCGAGAAACACACACGCACAGATGGTGGTCAAACTTTGATTGTTTTCTTGTTAGCATCTTAGAAAGAAAATCAAACTGTTTAGCGGAAATATTTCTTTGAGGTCAACATTTTTCAATTGCCAATTGGACATTAGTTGATCGCAAATTTCCTGGTCTTTCGACAAGCGTTCTCAAATATTTACGGTAAGGGACACCAACATTTAAGCCTAGAATATGAATGAAAGTAATTTTTTTAATGCTTTTTATTAGCGATTGTAACGTCCCTTAAATCCCCTTTTGAACTGTGTATTGATTTCGTAATAATCTGCGTCGTTGCTAAGCCATCAAAGTGCAAAAATCCATAACAGGATTTATTATAAACGAGGTGAAGAAAACAGGGCCAAGGTGTGTAGTGGTTAAAACATATAGATGTGTAAACCTCAAAAAAATGTGAGAATTTGCCCCTGCTGAACTTATAGGTTTTCTCGAGACATTCTCCTGGTAAAAATTTCCGACCAATATCATTATTGACAGGCCCATAAAATCACAAACAATCCACATAAAAATTCGCAAACAAATCTCCTTATGTGCACCCCCATCCACCTGCGGCATTTTATTAACACCCGAGGGAGATATGCTGAAGAGACACTCGTTCTCCATACCGGGTAGCCATAAAATTTTCCATAAATTTCTGAACATCGCATATGCTAAATAAGGTAATGAAAAATTGTTTTACTGTAGAGATACAATAAAGAGACACATGGCTTGACAACGCGGTAATATCGTCCGGGGTGGGAATAACGGGGAAAACTGTTTTTTTTTTCGAGTAAAATACACTTTCACTTCCGACACCTGTGTCTGTTTCTTTCGTGTCATATAAGTGATAACTCGTAAATTTGACAAAGTGGAAATGGTTATCAATATTTGAATCAGAAGACTTATAGTTTCATGGTTTATAGATCAGAAAATCATAGGGTTTCTGCAAACCAATTAATATTAATATTCTGGAGCAATTCGAAAATGGTAACATCCTGGTGAGGAACAAGGCTGTACGACCAGCTTCTAAGGCTGTACGACAGGTGTTGATGTGAGTTTGACAAAATTCAAGCCAAGGACATTAGTGGTTAATGATGGGGTCAAGCATTTGGTTAAAATTAAACAGAATCAAGTTCAGTCGCTTAATGAAGCAAGCAAGTAGGGAAATTTTTATCTGTAGTTTAATGGAGAGAGGCCTTTTATAAGTTAATAATCTTTTCAATTCTGAAGGGCAAAGTTCGTTTCTGTTGATTTTTATTTATGGGTAGCAATAATGTGACTAAAAAAAACGTAACTCATATTTGCTTGATTTTCTTACTATGAGCATCAGCTCTAAACGGTAGACAAGAAAAATACAATGAGGTAAGGAGCAGTAATCCCGTCAATGTGCCTATTTAAACAGTAATAATGTCTTCGAAAAAGGAAGCTAACGAAAGTTTGAAGTTTCGAAAGAAAAAATACTAGTGATAGATTAAATTAAAAAGAAAGGATATAAGGAAATTACAACTAAAGAAAGTGGTATTGGTTCTATTAGTCTGCACGTGATTTTCTAAAATGAGAAGCACGAATGTTCTGGCATATGAAAGGCTTCAAGAAAGTCAACATTTTATCAAGATTTTCGTCAGAATGTTAAAAAATCCTTTATTAAGGTTTTCTTCAGGATTAAAAGAGCAAATACACTAACATATTAAGCGATATGGGCAATATAACAAATAACTGGTTCAAAAATTAAACCAACAAAACAATTACAAAACTTTACAAATAAGAATTGAGCTTTTCAGAAAATTTTCAGTTCATGTTTCCGTTATCTTTGGGGCTGTCAATGATGAAAAATGGTGAAACATTTGGAAAATGTTTGTGAACTTTGCAAATCTTGTGAGAATCTAATCAAATTCTCATGGAAAAGACAAGACTTTTGAAGCCTTTATGTTTATTCAAATAAGAGTTGTATGCTTTAAATAAAAAAAGAACAGAATGATAACAAGGTTACAATTCAAGCATAAATTTGGATTTTTTTAATTTCTTTTTTAAATCTTCGAAAATATTGAGTAAAATTATGTGGTAGTCACTAAGTCTTTGACAGAACATTTGTGTTTTATTCTTGGTGCAATTTATCCAAAAATCCTCCCAACAAACTCAACTTTTGTCTTTATTAATATCCAAAATCCTACAGCTTTAAATGGGCTTTTTTGGAACACTTAGTACATGTATGTCCTGTATGTCTTTATATGATATATAAAAAAATTACGGGGTGTTCCGTAAGCACATGATCAAGAAGGTACTTCGAAATGTGCTATTGATGGTCAAAGCTCTTCAAAAAATTTTTTTTTGAAATACCGGGAGAATGTTGCATACGATGGATATATATAAAAAACATTTATTTTCTAGAAAAAGGCTATCGACCCACTGTCTTTCTGCCCTTGTATAATAAAATCTATTATCTTATGCAAGCTTACCTCGAAACTATTCTAAACAGTCCAACTTAATAAAAATAAATAAAAAAAGGTTGACAGTTAAATCTTAATGTTATCAAACAGCATCACTCGACCGTTCATCCGCTCTTTATTTTGGCCAACAATATACAAACTACCCACCTAACTGACAGAAAGACATCTTGCCTGTTTATGGACATTAACAAGGCTTTTGACAGTGTCTGGCATAGAGGCTTACTATACAAACTATACAAACTACACACACCAACATATCTACTACACACCATAAAGAACTTACTAGAAAACAGACAACTACAAGTACGAATTGACAAAACACTGTCATTTTCTTTTTCCCCTGAACAAGGGCTCCCTCAAGGATCCGCACTCTCACCGTTTCTCTACAATATATACTGCCATGACATATACAATTACAACTTACCAGACAAAAATCAAATCGACAGATCGGCATACATATTACAATACGCAGACGACACGGCACTTATTGTACATGACAAAACTACTGAGAGAGCAGCTCAAAGACTCCAAACACTAACAAACAACACAATGACATGGCTTTATAAATGGAGACTAACACCAAACGCGTCAAAAAAACCAACTTCTGCTTACAAACCACAGACTCAACGCTGACTCCCCTACAATAACTGCAGACGGCCAAACGACACAACCAAAAAACGACGTAAAATACCTTGGAATCACAATTGACCACAAACTTAAATTCACTAAACACATACGAATTTGTTTAAATTCAATAAACAAATACGAAACATCAGGGCAGAAACAACAAAGAGAACAAAACACTTCCGATCACTAACCTACAAAGACAGAGGATTTAGCACAAACACCGCCACCAAAATATATAAAGCTATTTGTAGACCCTTGCTAGACTATGGACACATACTCATGGCCAACGGAACAGAAAGGACAAAACGTTATATACAAACAACAGAACAAATTGCACTAAGACTAATAACACGAATAAGACACCCCCAAAACCCACTACACAACCCCCCCACCCAACTACTATACGAACGCACAAACATGACAAAGATCTCGGAAAGACTCATACAGCTACAGACAAAATGGACAAACAACCCCTACAACTGGACCATACTGAATCCCCTTTGTCTTACAAGACCAACCAGACAATCCCGCTTTCGTTTCCCTACACTAACGCCACTCGAACACTTACAAACGCTACGGACTAGTGGACAATAAAATAATTCCTTCTTGCCACTGAAATCTTATTTATTTAATAGTATTGTTAACCTAGAATAAGAGAATTTTCATATTTGTTTTCATTTAGATTAAGACTATATGTATTAAACAAGGGCAGAAAGACCGATAGGTCGATAGCCTTTTTTAGAAATAAAGATATTTACTACTACTCTTAATGTTAATCTTAATCTTAACCAAGCCCAGCAGGTTGGTTCAGTTAGGTTGTAAGTGTTCAAGTAGTGTTTCTGTGGGGAAACGGAAGCGGGATTGTCTGGTTGGTCTTGTAAGGCAAAGGGGATTTAGTATGGTCCAGTTGTAGGAGTTGTTTGTCCTGTTTGTCTGAAAATGTATGAGTCTTTCCGAAATGTTTGTCATGTTTGTGCGTTCGTATAGTAGTTGGGTGGAGGGGTTGTGTAGTGGGTTTTGGGGGTGTCTTATTCGTGTTATTAGTCTTAGTGCAATGTGTTCTCTTGTTTGTATATAACGTTTTGTCCTTTCTGTTCCGTTGGTCATGAGTATATGTCCATAGTCTAGCAAGGGTCTACAAATAGCTTTATATATTTTGGTGGCGGTATTTGTGCTGATTCCTCTGTCTTTGTAGGTTAGTGATCGGAAGTGTTTTGTTCTCTTTATTGTTTCTGCCCTGATATTGATGTTTAAGTTTGTGGTCAATTGTGGTTCCTAGGTAATTTATGTCATTCTTTGGTTCTGTCGTTTGGCCGTCCGCAATTATTGTAGGGGAGTCAGCGTTGAGTTTGTGGTTTGTGAGTAGAAGTTGATTTTTGGCGCGTTTGGTGTTAGTCTCCATTTATAGAACCATGACATTGTATTGTTCGTTAGTGTTTGGAGTCTTTCAGTCGCTTTTTCAGTGATTTTGTCGTCTACTATTAGTGCAGTATCGTCGGCGTATAGTAATATGTACGCTGATTTGTCTATTTGGTTTTTGTCTGGTAACTGGTAATTGTAGATACATACGATAGATTTTAATGAAACTCGCTGTTAATTTTTGTTCTTATTTAGACTATATTTTGATGAAGCTGTCGAGTTTCCTCCGCTTTCGGCAAGTGTCGAATTCTTGAGCGTCTCCTTATAAAAACTACCAGAACTTTTTATTTCGTAGCTGGAATCAACTAATTTTTTCGCGTTAATATACTAATACTTTTTTGACATTTTTCTGCTATTTGTAAAATCTTGTAATACGTATATATAGTTTTTGCTCAAAAAATTATTTCTGTTTCTTTGTTATTTAACAATTTCAGGCATTAACTGAAAATATTTTATTAACTGGAAATTAATTGCCAAGCATTTTAAAATTATTAAGTGATCGAAATGGTGAAAGTCTTAGGCCAGTCGTTCTTTGATATCGTTTTCGTCCAAATGCGTTCCTCAGAAATCCGACGGCATGAAACGAGCTTTTAGCAATATTTGGGCATCACCTAGGGACAAATCCACAACCAGTTTTCACGAAAATTAATTAATGTCGAAAACCGTTAATTGGTAAGAAAATTAAAATATTTTTTTGGAAAACATTATGAATCTTATACTTAAGATTTTACAAAGAGCGCAAAAATATCGAAAAAGGATTATTGTATCAACTGAAAGAAAAATGAGGCGATTCCAGAGAGGAAATAAAAAGTTCTGGTAACTCTTGTACCAAAACACGCAAGAATGCACCACTAGCCCAAAATGGATGAACTCGGTTGCTTCAGCGAAAAATGAGTCTTTTATGGAACAAATTCACAGGGAGTTTCATTCAAATCCATCGTATCACTCTCCTGATATTTCGTAAAACATATTTTTTTCTGAAGAACTGATCATCAACAGCAGAGGAGCCATACATTTTTTCTTAATGAGAGTTGAATTAAATCGTCTCCTATTTAGCTAAAAATACTATACTCCAAGTGAAAGTGATTAGAGATTGTTGCAACCATAAGTGATTTTACTGAGGCTTATTAAGCCTTGAAGACTTCAGATATTATAAAAATCAGACTAAAATTTACGATTATCCTCAGTTATTGGAAAATATTTTGTCTTATTTTTAAAATTTAGACGCCTCCCTTTCTCACACTGTAAAGTAAATTCAAAGGCCAAATTATCGCACAGTGAATTGTATTAACAAACCCAACCAGAGTATCGAGTTTCCTGTCAATGAGTACACCTTATTCGTCACGTTGCAGTAATCAAAACAGCCCTTAAAAACCGTTCGTCCTTCGGCACCCCCCGAATAGAAATCATCCCTTGAATTTGTGGTTGTATGATAATTGGACTTGATTGGGGTTACCTCAGAGGCCTCTAAGGATGCGTCCACGCTGTCGGAGGAGTTTTTGAGGCTCGAGTTTCACGAATTACTTAGTTTTCAATTTTGCCTCGTGTTTACACTGCTTTTGGTTTTGTTTTTAGTATTTTGGCTGATGGTTTAAATTGCCAGCTTAAAATCTGACTTAGGGCCCTGCATCCAATTGAGTTTATATAAAACAAAAATGAGCAGTTTTGGAAAAAATAATAACAATCACTTGCCGCTTTATTTACGAACTTTTCAAATTTGTTTTTTTCCCAGATTTCTTGGCCAATAAAGTGGGCTAATTATTAAAAGTCACTAGATATGAGCGTAAAGCGTGGAATCGGGCTGCGTTCGATAAATTGTACGATTTATTGCTGATTTAGAACATGTTGGAAATTAGTGTGAATTGTGATAGTGTTCTGGGAATTTTCGTCGTTATTTGTTGCTTGATAGCTGTGCATTGACGATGTTGGCACTGAATTAGGGGTTGAGTTAATTTTTTTTCTCTTTTTACTGTGTTTCAGATGTTAAAAATCTGTGTTGTATCCAATAAGTTTAGCAAATTAATAAAGATTTTTTGAAGAAAATTTGGCTCTTGTTTATGTGCTTTGATCTACACATCGTTACCAACAAAAAAGTATTAAAGTTTATTTTGGTTTTATAGAATTGAACCAATTTAGTGTGAGAACAATATCCAAGTTCTACATCCACACACATTCTTCCTACGTCCTCTTTTGCGATATTGGAAGTAAGTTGTATTGTATTGTAATGTGGTTGTTTCAGGTTGTAGAACCCCAACTCTTTTACGGTTAAGGTACGAGAAGAAATGTTTAAACGAGCGAAAGTTTTTGTTTTTTTTGGTGGAAACTTTCGCAAAATCTGAAAATTGCTTGCGAAAATTCCCAGTTGCCGTGGGCAAGTTCCCAAGTTGTGCGCCAGTGATTGATAGGGGTCTTTCAAATTAGGATCTCATTTAGCGTCATATTGAATTAGTCGCGAAAATAAATACCGCAGGGAAGGAATAGTTCTGTTCGGTTAGCTGGCACTTTGAGTTTAAATTGGGAAATTAAAAATTTTACAGATTATTAAAAGATTTCAACTAGACAACCGTCTCAGACTAGCTAGTACTTTTTATGAAGTTGTTTGTTTAAAAGTCTCAAGCCATATTTCTTGAGAAATCTTACAGAGAAACTAATCTTGAACAATTCAGCTCAGGATTTGGGGCTTTATAACATGAGAAACTTAATTTTGATCTTGGTTTTGCGCTTAAAGGTAGAGAGCGCTTCCTACATATCTTTTTTTCTTTTGAATAGTCATAACTTTTTTTGCGTATCCTCGGATCACATTTTTTGTCAAATAAATCAATTTCTCTATCATTTGTACGTAAAAAAGGTATTTCTATCAAAAGTCGCTACGAGCAACCGTTTTCCAGATATTTTGGTTGAGGATGATAATGCGAGAAAGACATTTAGGTAGCGTCGTCCACATGTAAGAGCAACACCAAGTTTAAGTTTCTGACGTTACAAAACTCCCAAACACCAGAAGAGCTTGGCCACACATTTAGCACGAGCCTTACGTTGAAATTCTGCGCCCAAATAGTTTGGTTTTCCCTTCCCTGTTTTCGATATTAAATTTCTTAGACAAGTCAGTTTGGTTTCTATTTTGTTACTACATATTTATCAATTGCAGTGTGTTTAGCAACAGCTTTTCGTGCCTGAAATAGTGCGTGAAAATTAGGACACTTATTAGAACATATTTGAATGAAGAGTTTACTGTTTAAAATTATAAGCGCGTTGAAGGGACAGTTTTCGTCTTATCGGGGGTCCACAAAGACCATTCGAATTGCGAATGGAGGGCGCGTCCCGACTTGTCGAAGACTTTTCGTAGGCCCCAAGCAAGAAAACTGCTTCTCATTCCGGCCGATGCGCCAGCCAATAATTGGGCCTGGAGATGTCGCAGGAATGCCGATAGGGCTGAGAAAACAGCGTCGGAGGTATATCTAATTTGACGAAAAGTTAATTAGAATTCTGATTAAGAGTTATTATAAATCATCGGAGTTTTTCCTTCTGCTGTTGAGCCAGTTCTGATTTTAATTAGGATGTCTCGACGCTTCCGGTACTATACATACATTTTCTCTGGTAAGGTTTCAGCGAAAGCTAATAATTAATTTTCTCCCAATTTTCCATAAGGGAGACCCCCAGATCATTTTATAAGTTGATTATATGCTTCAAAGTACAGAGTGAAATTTATCAGCAACAAAATCGATTCAACTAATAAAAAGACACATTTAAGAAATATCATCCAGCAAAATATATGTACAGTCTGTCCCAAGCTTGTTGGCAGTGACGCAATAATTGTCTTTCTTCATCAAATTATAGAATAATATTAAAATTATGGTTTTCTTGGTGAGTGTTGGGAGTTTCTGTGAATTTTGCCAATTTATTATTTTCATTTATATCGTAATCATTAGTTAGCAGTATCGTAAATGCTTAAGCAAAATTGTGAGGCCGGACAACGGTTCATTTTGCTCATATTTTCACCGCCATCACTTAAATCTGGTACGAGTTCCTCATTTTTTTGTCCAATTTTCTTGATAATTTGATTGCAGGTTTACCACCACCAAAATTATTTACATTATGCACATTCAACCGCACCTTTACAACTTTCACGGATAATTTACAGCGATGTTGTCGACTGCTCTGGTAAAAAGTGAATTGGCATTTCCTAGAAAAATATTAAATTTCTTCACTTACATCAAGCAATAATGCACATAATCAAGCGAATGTTTAACTTATCAACAATGAAAATTCAAGATATATTTTAAAACTTGCTTAAAGCTACGAAACCGTGCTATAACAATAACATCTGAATCAACAACAGTTAAATTTTTCCAATCACCGGGAACAAACAATCGAGCTGGCAACAACGCACATGAGTTGACGTCACTGCCAAATAACTTGGTACAGACTATGTGTAAGATTATTTTCAGTTCTCTTTTTCGTCATTTTCGTTAATATTCTTTGTTGCGAAGAATGTGATTCTTTGATTTGCGTTTCTTCCACAACTAATGCTCCAATTTCACCTTTGAAAGTATTACATCGACGGAAATGTGAAAGTGAAGTTCAACTTGTTTCACTTTTAATCACGGCCCTGCTTAACATCTTCTGGTTTGGAAATGTTCTTCAACTACCTTTAAGTTCTGTTTGTTCAAGAAAAACTTTCGATTTAAATTAACTATTTCGTTGCAAGTTTCTTCTTGGTTTAGTGGTAACACAACGAAAATATCCACGGCTATTTTGCTCCGGTGAATAAATAATCAGCTCGAGTTGGTTTATTGGTTGTATGAACCAGACAGTCTGACAAGTGAAAGTTTAAATTCCAGAAACTCGATTACTGACGAAACTTTTCTCGCCACTCGACAACAAGTTTAACTAACCTGACACTATCTGATATTGTGTTCAAAAGGTTCTTTTCTTGCAAATTTCGTTGCAATAATATTTCGGTATGAAGTATAACTGATTTTAGTGAGCAATTGAAATTACTGTTTAAAGGGCCAATGGAAAAAACCTTAACTTTTTTGAATACAAGGCTGACTAATAGAGAGATTTATTAAAACTGAATTTTCCCTTCTGGCCAAGTTTCATACAAATATGAACCGCTCTAACTCGTAATTTGCAGATTTTTAATTACATCAGCTTGTTAAAATACTAAAAAGCTCAAACGTCGCTTGCTCGCATAGAAAAGCTTGCTATTTTCCATCAGAACGTGTATTCGTGATCTTGAGCATATTTTTCGGAAATTTGTTAAAGAAACATATGATGCTTTTCAGGGCGCCGCTGTTGAAAAGAATTGTTTCGCGACCAGCACCGTATTTGAAATCCAGTGCTGACTTCGGCAGACCAGTTTTTCTGCTCAGCGCATCTATTTTTCCAGAATTAGAGCTAATTGAAACGGTCTCGGTGAATATGCTGAAAGGGCTTTGTAATGTTCAACGGTTTTATCATTTCTTTTGCCTTTTGCGTCGTGCCTGCCAGTGTCCTGTGGTTATCATTATTTCACTCTTTATTGGCTCTAACAGGCCTATGTGGAAAAAGGAATAGAAAAAGTCTTCGTACGAGTGTGTGTTTGATATTGTTTGGTGTTTTCGATCGTGTGCAAATGAAATTATAATGTTACTGTCCAGGATCAGAGTTATTTCGTTGAAGAACTGGATCTAATTTTGTGCATTATGGAGGACCAATAGAAAAGCTCCTTCGAAAAATGTGGCTTTGCAAGCTGATTTGCAGTAGTAGTAAACATCTTTATTTCTAAAAAGGGCTATCGACCTATCGGTCTTTCTGCCCTTGTTTAATACATGTAGTCCTAGTCTAAATAAAAAACAGAGATGAAAATTCTCTTATTCTAGGTTAATAATCTTATTAAATAAACTTTCCAATTCTAATGACAAGAAAAAATTATTTTATTGTCCAGTAGTCAGTTGCGTTTGTAAGTGTTCGAGTAGCGTTGATGTAGGGAAGCGGAAGCGGCATTGTCTGGTTGGTCTTGTAAGACAAAGGGGATTCAGTATGGTCCAGTTGTAGGGGTTGTTTGTCCATTTTGTCTGTAGATGTATGAGTCTTTCCGAAATCTTTGTCATGTTTGAGCGTTCGTATAATAGTTGGATGGAGGGGTAGTGTAGTGGGTTTTGGGGTTGTCTTATTCGTGTTATTAGTCTTAGTGCAATTTGTTCTGTTATCTGTATATAACATTTTGTCCTTTCTGTTCCGTTGGTCATGAGTATATGTCCATAGTCTAGCAAGGGTCTACAAATAGCTTTATATATTTTGGTGGCGGTATTTGTGCTTATTCCTCTGTCTTTGTAGGTTAGTGATCGGAAGTGTTTTGTTCTCTTTATTGTTTCTGCCATGATGTTTCGTATGTGTTTAGTGAATTTAAGTTTGTGGTCAATTGTGATTCCAAGGTATTTTACGTCGTTTTTTGGATGTTTTGGATGTCTGCAGTTATTGTAGGGGAGTCAGCGTTGAGTCTGTGGTTTGTGAGCAGAAGTTGTTTTTTTCACGCGTTTGATGTTAGTCTCCATTTATAAAACCATGTCATTGTGTTGTTTGATAGTGTTTGGAGTCTTTGAGCTGCTCTCTCAGTAGTTTTGTAATGTACAATAAGTGCCGTGTCGTCTGCGTATTGTAATATGTATGCCGATCTGTCGATTTGATTTTTGTCTGGTAAGTTGTAACTGTATATGTCATGGCAGTATATATTGTAGAGAAACGGTGAGAGCGGGGATCCTTGAGGGAGGCCTTGTTCAGGGGAAAAAGAAAATGACAGTGTTTTGTCAATTCGTACTTGTAGTTGTCTGTTTTCTAGTATGTTCTTTATGGTGTGTAGTGGATATGTTGGTGTGTATAGTAGATATGTTGGTGTGTGTAGTTTGTATAGTTTGTACAGTAAGCCTCTATGCCAGACACTATCAAAAGCTTTGTTAATGTCCATAAACAGGCAAGCTGTCTTTCTGTCAGTTAGGTGGGTTGTTTGTATATTGTTAGTCAGAGTGAAGAGTGCTGATGTTTGAATCCGAACTGATACGATGGTATGTACTTGCCGACCAGTTTTCCCAGTCGCTGCCTTATTATGTACTCAAAAACCTTGCTAAGTACTGGTAGCAGTGTAATTGGTCTGTAACTGCTCGGTTGTGTATTGTCCAGTCCATTTTTGGGTATAGGGATTATTAAGCCATTTTCCATGTTTTTGGGATTATGTTATTTCTGATGCAGTTGTTCAATTCAGTTAGGATCAGTTTGTGTGTTTCTTGAGTTAGGCTTTTCAAGAGTTTTGCCTTTATTTTATCTTTTCCCGGTGGTGTGTTTTTGATATGCGCTAGGGCTTCATCGTACTCTGTCTCTGTGATCAGTTTGTATATATAGTTTGGTGAGCTGTTGAAATAGTTCAAGTACCAGTCGTTGATCAAGTTCCAGTTGTCGTTGTCGAAATTAGGGTTTGTCGATATGCTGAAGGCCCTTTGATAGTGTCTGGCGAACGCGTCAGCTTTCTCTTCGTCTGTGTACCGTTCTATTCCGTTTTCGTCAATTGTGTCAGTAGTGTTAGTTTTTTTGTATTGCGCTAGTTTCTTAATTTTTCGCCAGTATGTTTTTCATTTGTCTTTTTGTATTTCTTTACATGTTTCTAGCCATTTGTCTTTTGGGTATTGTCCAATCAAGCTGATTTGCATTTTTTGAGAGAAATATTAATTACACTGTACTGAACTGCATCAGCTATTTTAAGGAATTCATATATTAATAGACGCAGAAAAAAACCAAAAAAAATCGGGTGCAAGGCCAAATTTTTTCATCTTTGTATTAACTATTTCAAGGAGTTTAGTTGCCAAATTATGCGATGGAACATTAATAAATAGAAGAATGTACTGTAAAAATACACAATCTTTACGATTGCATCTTACCTTCAAAGTGACCCCATCAAAACTTTGAACGAGCTAATAAAGTTTCCCACTGAGAATATCTTGCAGAAAAGCCATTTGTAGTCTAAAGTTGTTGACTGTCTAACACTTGCAGTAAATTTTAGACTTTTACATGATGATTTTTTATGTTTAACATGTTTAATTAAAAAGCAAATTTTATATCAGTGTAGATAGATTGAACACCAGGACTTGTTCAAGTTTAGTGATGGCGATTGACTGAAATTTACTCGCTTAACCAGAATAAGCAGGAATATACAGGGTGTCTGTTCAAAAATCAAAATCGACATGCTTTTCGAAATTTGGCGATGGTTGATCGAAAAACCTTTGCCAAATGATTTCTGGAATGTACTTCTTATTTGATCAGTACTCTGTATAAAAATAAGGCGTATCAGTTATAATCGGCTGATATCTAGAGAATGGCTGAAAAAAGTGGTAGGCACAACATTTTTTTCTTTAAGTACTTATATACATTTGGTTGCAAGGTTGAAAAGATTGGAATTGGAGCGCTACAGTTGTCCAAAATATTCCATTTCTTGCCTCGCCTTTTTAGTGCCCTGTACGTGTTGATTGAATAGAGCTTTGATTCGATAAAAAATTGTTCAAATCGGAATCCGGCGCAGTGTATAAAAGCATCAGCGACAGGCGATGTTAACTGAAGACACCAGCGGAGAATTCTACCTAGTAGTAAATTCTCATAGAAACTTCCACCTGTCTTTTTAACATATCGAACTAATTTCGAGCGCAATCATAACAATAACAACCAGACGACATTCCGGAAACAAAGGGACTTATTACAAAGGAAACTTTCCGCCACCAGAGCATGTTATTAAGTAAAGCCAGCCAAGTATCATGACGTCCGCAGCAGACTTCTTAGATTCTAAGCCTCTTACAGTTTTAAGCACCGCTGATTGACTGCTCTTTCGATTTTAAATCTTTATTAGTAGTCTTAGTCCATTCAACCCTATTGAAGGTACTTTGCCGGAACGGGCCCGAGAAAATCGAAACAACAAAAAATTGATATCGTTTTACTTGTTAAAGAGGCTTAGTTTGTGCCGCTTTGAGCGTAGACTGAATGGAAAGAGATCATTTTTTTGAAACTCTAATCAGCATCAGCAAATTGGTATTTTGATCAGGAATCGTATTTTTTCTTTCTATAGTAATTGGTAATTTTAAAGAACATTAGTGTTAACAAGTGCAAACTTTCTGCAGCAACGAATCAAATAAACAGTAGAGTTCATAAACAGAGCGAAAAGGAGTCTGAGTATTATTTACTTTAAGTGCCTCTATCTCTGCCATAAGAGACCATAACACGCTCAATAAAAATGACCAACCCGCCATTTGGGGCCATTTAAAAATGGCCATTGCGAGCAGTTTCAGCTTGATAATTTTAAAATTAACTCCAACAAATTACCTCCAAAATAAACCACTGCAAACTTACTGAGATAATCAAACTAGATAGAGATTCATAGCATCCATAACTTCATCATCTCTTTTGGAGCATTGCAGAACATATGCATCCATCGTGTTATCGAAACGAAATGAAATATTGGAAGAGATTTGACCAAGTCGACCGAAAATCGATATAAATATTAAAAGTTTTCGCCGCATATGTTCAGTATAAGAGGATGTTGGAGCAATAGTCCATGGGCGCAACTCTTAAGGCAATAATATCTTTTTATCAGTGTTTATATTTGAATTATTAACATTTTAAGGACGTATTTTTAATAGGTATCTAAATAAATCAAGTGAATCAGGTTTTTTTTGTTTGGCTTTCTGCAACTTTCTGTTTCTGCTTTCATCTTTTCTTTCTCTTTATTCTGGTCCGAGTTTGATATATTTTTTTAAATCTCTTCACTTGAAAATTTTATTAAACTAATCTTAATTAGTGATTGATCTACCTTTAGAATCTGAAAATAATAATGCCTCGTTGTAGTGGAGACCAATCGACATTGTAAATTATTGCTTAAAATATAATAAAAATTATTTAATTCTTAGAGTGAAATGTTGAATTCGAGACGAACTCACTTGTGTCTTTGAGAGCTTCTACAGAAATCAGCCAATAATGTATTCAATAAATACGGGCACATAATTTAGCTCTGTAATGTATACTGAACTTTTTAGGGGCGTTTACCCTTATGTGACTTTGAATTAAAGTGGAAATAACAAATCGTAATATTATTATAATTTAATAACTAGTTCTATGTACATTTCCATGATCTCTGCATTCATCACTCTTTATTATTTTTCAACGTGGTTATTAAATTTTTAGTATTTCTTATTTCTCAACATGTTAATCCAGCGTTGTTAGATGTCTTACTAATAACTGATTTGTTTGGTATTAAAAACACTGTTCTATTTCTGTTTCAGCTTGATATTTCGATCCTACGACATTTGTTGAATTGTTTGTTCTTTTTGCTCTCTTGAGTGTAACTGTATGAGTTCGAAACCCTTTTGCTTTAATATTTTTCTCCATCTTTTATTTGAATGTGCCGTAATTTTTATTACTTTTATGACCAGTTCATATCAAAATTGTTTGCTAGATTTTGCTTCCGGTTATGTACCTATATTTTCGTTTGCATAATTTCTTCAAAGGAATATTAAAGCCATTTTTTCCAACATCTCGTTCCGAACGATCTTCTTATCTGATTTTTTACTGTCTTCACTGTTATCATTTTTTAATGTCCTCATGGGTACAGGACATGTTGGAACATCCGTTCTTAAGGCTTATTCTATTTAAATTATTTTTTACTCTGTTATCTAACTGATTTTCATAATAGTTCTCAAGTTTCTTGATGAGTTCTGATCCTTCATTTTTCACTTTTATACACACTTTTTGATGCCAAGGTAAATATTGAATTATTCTCCAGTCTGTAAAGTATATTGCAGTATTTTGAAAGATCCACATTTCTGCCACATCAAACCTGGATATATTCAAGAAATTTTAAATGTGCGCCGCTGAAGTAATATCTTATTGGGAAAGATGCACACGTGGTCAGGTCGTATCAGATGCACTGCATGGCCAAAGGCCGAAGGGGCGAAGCTGAGTGCTTATTGGAATTTGGAATCGGGAATTTTTCGCTCTGGTTGACTTCATTCGGACACGTTCCCAATTTCCAAACTCACGACAACGAAAAAATGTGGCAAAAATTACCCTGATTGGTTGTGAGTGGTGAGCAAAGTTTTCATGCTTTAGAGCTGGAATAGCTTTTCTGTGGATTTTCCCGACTAGCAACCAAACGGTATATTCTGGAACGCACCAAGATTTGTAGAAATTCATCTTACGGTTGCACGGGCTGTCCCAAAGACGATTTCTGATTCCAGTAACGTTTTCCAATCTGTTTACTTCGCTCCATTGAATCCCTTACCTCATTGCCTCGGTCTGTTTCGTAATTTTTCATTCGACTTCTCATTATCTGGCAAGCGGACGTCGTAATATCTGGCCAAAACCGAACTGAACGTGAACCTGAACTCAATCCGAAAGTGTTTTTCTAGTCGATTATTGGCTGTTGTTGCACCGAATTCAAACAGTGATAGTTAGAGGGCACTATTGTTAATCTTCTTTATTGCTTCGGATTCGTGCCGGTTTGCTTTTTGGATTTCTATTTAATCTCTTGCAAGAAAATTGTGTCTAGGAAATACTGTAATGGTCTAGATAGCAATTTATAGAGTTGCTACGTGCTTTGAGACTGAACGCTGATACTTTCAAGATCGATTAACCGTGGAGAGGCACTTTCTGATCTTAGTAACATCGATAGATATTTCTGATGGCAAATAGAAAAACAATTTATTAATGAAACTCCAATAAGGTTACGGATTTTCAACTTAGTATTAATCAACTGATGTACTGGTTATTTTTTTATTTTATTATTATTATTGTTATTATTGAATTAATACTATTTCATATTACGCTTTATTTAAAGTAATACTTGTAAGACTCTTGTGGCATCACCAAGACTAAGTAATATCCATGAAACTTATTTGATTTTGTTAAAAGATATTGGTAAACTTGGAGTTAATACAGACTTTGCAACCGACAAATGGAAAAGAAACGTTTTCACTTGTACGAAATCGTACTGAAAGTAAAAAAAATAATTTGTGATAATTTTTCAATGTAAAGTTTTGTCGAACTTTACTTGTTTACTTTAGTTTTGTTATTGAAGTGCTCAGAAATGGAAATACATTTTTTTAAATAATTTGTTCTCCTTTTCGTTCTCTTTCAGTTTCAAAGCGATTTTTCGATTAAGTAATTCGTAATTTAATCTACAGTATAATGTAGTAATTTTACAGAACTATGGCTCAAACCAATTATAAACATCTGAACCCACGTAATAAAAAACGACTATGAAATACTACTAAATTTTGCTAACTACAGAGACGCGAATAAAATTATGACAATACAGGATCTGGACATAGCTCTTGATCACCTAATAAGTGAAGTCAAATTTTGCATCGAGCAAACAAAAATCAAAATGAGGAAAAAGTGCAATAAACACTAAGCATAGAAAAATCAGGATTACATATGCTACTGTTACAGATTCTACTATACGCTACGAAGGAATTCTTATATAATTTATGACAAAAGGATATCTCAACTGAACAATTAAAACGGGAATACTTCAAGTAGTAGTAGTAGTAAACATCTTTATTTCTAAAAAAAGGCTATCGACCTATCGGTCTTTCTGCCCTTGTTTAATACATGCAGTCTTAATCTAGATAAAAAACCAATATGAAAATTCTCCTATTCTAGGTTAACAATAGTAGTAGTAAACATCCTTATTTCTAAAAAAGGAAAACGACCTATCGGTATTTCTGCCCTTGTTCAATACATGCAGTCCCAATCCAGACAAAAAACAAATATGAAAATTCTCCCATTCTAGGTTAACAATGTTATTGAATAAATAAGATTTCAGTGGCAAGAAGAAATTATTTTATTGTCCACTAGTCCGTTGCGTTTGTAAGTGTTCGAGTAGCGTTAGTGTAGGGAAACGGAAGCGGGATTGTCTGGTTGGTCTTGTAAGACAAAGGGGATTCAGTATGGTCCAGTTGTAGGGGTTGTTTGTCCATTTTGTCTGTAGCTGTATGAGTCTCTCAGAGATCTTTGTCATGTTTGTGCGTTCGTATAGTAGTTGGGTGGGGGGGTTGTGTAGTGGGTTTTGGGGGTGTCTTATTCGTGTTATTAGTCTTAGTGCAATTTGCTCTGTTGTTTGTGTATAACGTTTTGTCCTTTCTGTTCCGTTGGTCATGAGTACATGTCCAAAGTCTAGCAAGGGTCTACAAATAGCTTTATATATTTTGGTGGCGGTGTTTGTGCTAATTCCTCTGTCTTTGTAGGTTAGTGATCGGAAGTGTTTCGCTCTCTTCATTGTTTCTGCCCTGATGTTTCGCATGTGTTTAGTGAATCTAAGTTTGTGGTCGATTGTGATTCCAAGGTATTTTACGTCGTTTTTTGGTTGTGTCGTTTGGCCGTCTGCTGTTATTGTAGGGGAATCAGCGTTGAGTCTGTGGTTTGTGAGCAGAAGTTGGTTTTTTGACGCGTTTGGTGTTAGTCTCCATTTATAAAACCATGTCATTGTGTTGTTTGTTAGTGTTTGGAGTCTTTGCGTTGCTCTCTCAGTAGTTTTGTCATGTACAATAAGTGCCGTGTCGTCTGCGTATTGTAATATGTATGCCGATCTGTCGATTTGATTTTTGTCTGGTAAGTTGTAATTGTATATGTCATGGCAGTATATATTGTAGAGAAACGGTGAGAGCGGGGATCCTTGAGGGAGCCCTTGTTCAGGGGAAAAAGAAAATGACAGTGTTTTGTCAATTCGTACTTGTAGTTGTCTGTTTTCTAGTAAGTTCTTTATGGTGTGTAGTAGATATGTTGGTGTGTGTAGTTTGTATAGTAAGCCTCTATGCCAGACACTGTCAAAAGCCTTGTTAATGTCCATAAACAGGCAAGCTGTCTTTCTGTCAGTTTGGTTGGTAGTTTGTATATTGTTGGCCAAAATAAAGAGCGGATGAACAGTCGAGTGATGCTGTTTGAAACCAAATTGGTAGGTAGGTATATATTTTCCAATCACTTTTTCAAGCCGCTGCTTTATTATGTATTCAAAAATTTTGCTTAGTACTGGAAGTAGTGTAATTGGTCTGTAGTTGCTCGGTTGTGTATTGTCCAGTCCATTTTTGGGTATAGGGATTATTAAGCCGTTTTTTCATGTTTCTGGGATTCTGCCATTTGTGATGCAGTTGTTCAATTCAGTTAGGATCAGTTTGTGTGTTTCTTGAGTTAGGCTTTTCAAGACTTTTGCCTTAATTTTATCTTTCCCCGGTGCAGTGTTCTTGATGGGAATACTTCAATTATGCCTACATTTTAGATACGGTCATTCTTGGTGCTAAAATGAAAAAATACTAAAACGTTTGTAGGTACAAAGTCTACAAAAAAAAGAATATTAAAAATTGTAAATAAGAAAACAGTTGTTCAAGAAAATCCTATGAGTGAAAGACAAAATATAAACGTATGGATGTTGCTGAGAAATAAGAGAGTGGGCGAGTATGAGCGCCCCAGAGTTGTTCCACGTTCCCTAAGATAGAAAAGCATTTAAATAAGTTGTGGCCAACCTCCGATAGGAGATGGCATGGAAAGAAGAAGAAGATGAATCTCTATTATATCATTACTGTGATCTCAAAAATAAGTATCTCACTTCGAGTAGTAAAACTAGAGATAAACATATAATTATACCCCCCAAATAGTCACTCTGAAAGTGACCAGTTGAATGTTAAGGTAGAAACAACTATACGCACAAACTGATGATGGTGGAGAAAGACACCGAAACGTATTTGTAACATTTTAAATAATAAACAATAAAATTGACTGAAACCCAGGAATGTATTTGGAGTGAATTGAAGTACAGTCAGGAAAATATACGATACGATATAATTATACCTAAATATAAAAAGAAAGTTGGTAATAAAAGTTGTTATTTCAAGGCTTTTACAGTCTTTAATATGCTTCCACATGGCTTAAAATTGTTAGATATTGATAAAAGCTGGCAAAAGAGCAAATGGAAAAACTGGATTAAGTTCAACTAGCAATAGTGCTGGTGCTGATGCTGATGCTTATTGCGATTCTGGGTTGTTTTTGTATGATTATATATGATATGTTGTTGTTAGATATGTAAGTTTTTTTATATTATAGTATTTTTTTATTTATTAAGTATGACTTAGGTTAAGTTTATTATTTATATTACAGTCCTGTCTACAGGCACCTTAGTGCACCTCTGCAGGACGTCCGCGTGCTATTATTCACTATGAATATATCTTCTGGGCTATAAATCACAAATTGTAAAATTCTGGTGGTAAAAATGTGGTTTGAGTCGTAAATTTTGAGGAATTTGAAACGGCATTTGGAACGTTCCTAAGATCAGCTTTTGCTTTTCCTGCTGGTCACACTATTAACTTTTATGGAGTTTGAACATTATTCAGGTCAGGGAACGTTTTCTAGGTTTAATGTTATGATGCGATGGGAAAGAGAGTTAAATTTTTGCATTGCAAATTAACTTTTAACAATCTTTAATTACAGTCATTATCAGTTATTACTGTTTGCAAAGATCTATCCAATAGTAGTAATCTAAAGAGTGCTCCCTTATAGCTTTAAATAATGTGTCGCTTTGCCGTACGAGAAGTAACCAGACAGACAAACTGACCAACAAAGCGTACTTAAAGTTGCACAAACTGCCATAAACGGTCAAAGAATCAATCCGGGGTAAGCCGAGAGGTCACGTGGTCGCGATGCTGCAGGACAATGGCAGGATTATGTCAGGCCATTTGCCTGATACGATTAAGCTGTTGAAAAATGTTTGATATATTAAGGCCCCCGGATTCCGTGAGTCAGGGGTAGATTGTGCCACTATTTGTCGCAGCTAAATTGACCGGAACTGGACCCGGAAACGGGCCCGACCTGGTTTCGAAGATCTAGCAAAAATCCAGCTAGACAAGGTTAACAAATTACGATCAAATCGATATTCAATTCAAATTTCGACACGTTCGATTTATTAAACATTCGCTTTGCTTTCGGGCGCTCTTCCTTATCCCATTTTCGGGCCACATCATATTTCTTTATTTATTTTCCGTGTCGCATTCAATCAATATCCGCCTCGTGCCATAAGCCCGGACAAATTTCCAAAAGCTCTTCCGATCCGGTTCGGGACTTAATTAAAATTTCGCGCGATCCATATAGTTTGTCAGTTTGCCCGAATAGTTCAAATTCGAGAAACGAAATGGCACAGAAAAGATTTGTTTCCAATTGTCTATACGTTTTTGTTCGCATTTCGAAACGTTCACAGTTCGAAACGGTTACGGCTATACCATTTCACTGACTGATAAACGTTTATTATTTTACATTTCTGCAGTATGTAAATGTGAATATCAAGTAAACAGAAAATTTATTGTTTATAGTGGCAATAGCGATATTCACGGTATGGTAAAACTAGATGCAGTATGTTCTGAAGTTTATATAAAATACACTTTAAAATTGAGAACGACGGCGTATTTTCTTGTATTGGAACAATATTCACTTGTTAAATAATCGAAGAACAGTCCAAACTTTGCTGGGGCTTTATCTTTTGAGTCTTTTAGATGGAACAGTTTGGAAAAAAAAAACATTTCTTGAGAGGTTCGTTGAATGAAACTCTTAATACTAGCTTTATATCTACAGGGCGTCCACTATTGACCACCTATGGTTGGTTTACGATAGCTGACAACATTTTCCTCATTTCTAATCCATTTCTGAATTGGGGCAAAAAAGTGCTTTGCATGTTTTCAAGTGAACATGTCATATTTTAGATAACTGTCTTGTATGTTAAATAAGTCGAATCTCGGTTTTATGAGCCGCTAAAAGAGCATTATATAATTCGAAATCTGCATCACTTTAAAGAAGTGCTTTAAGGATCTTCCGACTATGTCGCTTCTTAATTCTGAAACTCAAAAGTGGCCCAGTGATCTCGACAAGTTGCTAAGAAGAATATATAAAAGCAAATAAAAAAGTCGCGATTGCAAGCATTATTTTCTAAGTAAAGTTCACTTTTCGCATCTCAGGTTACTAATCAGTTTTGTCATCATCAAAAGAATTAACAATAAGGAAGTACAGAGTAGATGGATATAGGTGTCGAATTACTACTTCACGAGGTAACGAAGTTTGAATATTAAGTTATTATGCAATTTTAGATTTTACGGAGATGAGCTTTTAAGATTTGAACTTTGACCAAAAAAACATGACAGGATTTAAGCACCCTGTACAATACGTTTACCTTGTTTTTCTACCCATCTTATAATGCATGTTTGTACAGTAATAGAGCTATGATTCTATGCAAAAATTATTCAAATCGGATCACCGACTGAGAAAATTTTCACAATCAAAAGTTATAGACCATTTCATGCGTATAAATTGCGGCCAGTGTATAATAAAGACCAACTTGTAAGAACTAATCATAAATTTATAATTGTTACATACATGTGAGTTAAAAAAATATATTACAAAAACGAATATTTTAAAACTAATAATAATGAAACAAACTGAAGATATATCGTAGGAGTTTTAAACAGCACTATTAGCCTTTAATTCATCCTACAGATAGGAAAAGCTCCGATGTATATATTTTTTGGTTTTAAATGCAAATTTTTAATCGTTTAGCACATTTTTGCATCATTTGAATATTTATTTTCCATTTCATAAGTAGCTCTTTTTCATTTGTATGAAAAAATATTGAGACCATAGATATTAGCTCACCAATAAAATCGGCAAATGTACTCGACTTGGACATAGATGCAAAGAAAGAATGTTTTATTTAATATAGATAATGCAAATATCTTAATTAATAATTTTCTTTGGAAAAGCATATCCGATGAGTTTTGATAAGTAGGTATAATGAAACGTGACAAATATTGACAAAATAACTAAGAAAAACAAACAAGTGTAGCTAAGTAAAGATCTAGAATGAACGGATTTTGAAGATTTCTCTGGAATTCCCAAAGGCGCGTAAGAATTTCAAAGTGAAGATGAACGATGAAACGAACTAATAAATTATACTGGTGATGATAGTGAGAAAGAACCAACAAAAGAAGAGTTTAAGGGGCGAATATAAATTACGCAAATCGATTGTGTCTTCGAAGTTTGGATGGTAATCCTAAAACATTGGACATTCCAAATGAAGTCTTAAATTGGTAATGGAACTTCTTCTTCTTCTGGTGCCGTACGATTCTTAGCGCGTTGGTGTAGTTTTCACTAGGCAATATAAGTGTTCTTTCATCGTCTCTTCTGAATATTGTGGCGCCATCAGCGATGTTACACCAGTTCCGAATATTGCGCAGCCAAGCGTGTTGTTTTCGTCCTGGTCCTCTCTTTCCCTCGATTTTTCCCATTAGTATAGTTTTTAGTAAATTGTACCTAGGACCTCGGAGAATATGGCCTAGGTAGGATGTTTTTCGTTGTTTTACGATGTCTAGCAGTTGTCGGTCGGTGTTTGCTCTCTGTAAGACTTGCTCATTAGTTACATATTCCATCTAGGAAATCTTAAGTAGTTTTCTCAGGATCCACATTTCGAATACCTCTATCCTTTGAAGGGATTTGACCTTTAGTGATCAGGTTTCCACTCCATATAAGAGTATAGGCCATATGTAACACTTAGTACACCCGTAGTCGGAGCCCTAATGTACAGTACCTCTTGTCCAAAAGGTAGGTGTTGAACTTGATAAACATGTTCCGAGCAATGGCTAGGCGTATCTTTATCTCTTCGTCGTTGTCCTATTTGTCATTCAGTGCTGTACCCAAGTATTTAAACTTATTCACCCTCTCGATCTGCTTGTTTTCACTATAGAGTTCTGCGTTGTCGTGGGGTTGTCTGCTCACTATCATCAGTTTGGTTTTGTTTATGTTTATATTTAGGCGAAACCCCTTTCCCGTTGCGTTTATGTCATTTACGATATCTTGTAGATCTTCAATATTATCTGCTAAGATCGCCGTATCGTCCGCGTATCTTAAATTGTTGATGGGAATTCCGTTTACCTTTATTCCCCTTTGATTATCCTCTAGTGCTAGTTGAAGTTGAATCTTTTCCGTATCTATATAGAATAGAAGTGGTGACAATACGATAGTGACAATACTGTGATGTGAATCTTGAGTTCGTAGTTTTGCTGTTTGGTTCCAGTATAGTTTGCGTATTATTTGAATATCTTTTTCATCGATGCCAGCTTCTCGTAGAATGAGTATTAAAATATTGTGTTTCACGTGGTCGAAAGCCTTTTGGTAGTCGACGAAGCATACAAACACGTCTTTTCGTTGGTCATAGCATTTCTAGTAATCAGTTTTTTGTTTTTTAGTGCCGAGAGTGCACATATGACCTCTGCTTCCATTATGGGTGGTCCCGTGGCTTCATTTTGGCACTTGCTAGGTGTTAAGTTTGGTGCATCTTCAAACAGGCCCTGTATATATGTTTCCCACATCTTACATATGTCCTGGGGGTCTTTTAGGATCTGGTTATTTCTAGTCATTATGAGGATTTTGAAGTGGAAACTGTCATGTTTTTCGTGGAATTTTTCTGCTTCTTCACATTATTTAGATAACCATGTGTTTTTTGCCTCTCTAATTCTGCCACGAATGTTTCTGTGGATTTCAGTATATTTCAGTGTATTACCCTTTGCTGGTCTCCTTTCTTCCATCATATCCAGAATCTCGTTGGTCATCCACCCTTTCTTAGCTTGTCTCTTTTTGTATCCAAGGACCGTCTCTGTAGCTTCTGGTGTGTTTACTTTGATGTTATTCCACTGGTGCTCTATGTTTTCCTGGGTAGGTGTGTTGTCGGATATTCTCCTGTTTAAATCATCTCTTAGTTTGTAACGTTTTTCAGTGTTGTTAAGTACATCAATATTGTATTTTTTGGCCTTTGTTCCGCAGGTTATTAGTTTTCCCTTAAACCTAAAGTTGCCTATTAATGGGTTGTGGTCTGATGCGATGTCGGCTCCGGAATAAGCTGCCACTCTCTTGATGTTATTATGGAATATTTTGTTGATCAGGAGGTAATCAATTTCATCACGAATTATTCGTCTCTCATCATCTTGAGGAGACTTCCATGTGTATAATCTTCTGGGTGGTAGATTATAGAATATATTCGTGATGACAAGCTCTTCCTCCTTGCAGAATTGCCTGAGCATTTCTCCCCTTTCATTCCTCCTTCCAAGTCCATATCTTCCCACAATGCAGTCTATCGAGCCTCTTCCTACTTTCGCGTTGAAATCCCCGAGTATTATACAGATTTCGTTCTTTTTTACTGATAATGGAACAGACAAATGTAATATCAGTCAAGTGAAAATGGTTGAGTTTTAAGAAAAAACATGTTTTTCAATTTTAATAAAACATAAATATGTCTCCATATACGTCCCAGCTACCACTGAAGACTACAATAAGTCAAAAAAAGTTAAATAAGTCTGCCACTCTATTCTATTGTTGTTTGTTTTACGTTGTTATTTCATCGAAGATCACGTTCCCTGTATAGCCGCAGAGCCAACAGGTCAATATTTAAGCACCCGATTCTAACAAGCGAAACTTGGAAAAACCTTGTCCCATTCTTGCACTAGAGCCCGATCTATGGCGGACAGCTGGAAAACTTTTTACTTCCTCTTTGAAATATCTCGTTCCTCCCGGACACTTTGCTTTATTAGAACCTGTTGTTCCGAGAGAAAGCCATAACTTTGAGCACAACAAACTAAAAAACTTTGACTTCGGCTTTATTGTACTTTTAACTTTTAATTACGCCAGATTTAATCATGCTGTGCTGCTTCGACTTAAACTTGCCTGGCGCTAAAAGTTGCGGAATAAAAAAGTTTCAAACCGATTTTTCGTTGTGTTTATTTCATAACACTGCCATTGTCGGAGTGCAACTGTTGGATAAGTGCGTGCAGTTTATTCAAAGTAAAATAAGCGAAAACGTTCAGAAGCAAACTTAGTTCTTTTTAAAACTTTAAAGCTAAAGCAGATTAAGAAGAGCTTGAAAAATCCGGAAAGAGTTTGCACTATCTATTAAAAACAGAGCCTCCCTTGCCCCGACGCTGGCAAAGAATCCCCTCACTAATATAAACGATGATCATTAGTTCTAATTAACAAAATTCAGACTTTTACAACTCACTTTCATGGTTTCGCAGTCATTAAAACTATACAAGGCACTTTCAGTGTTAGAGTTTTAACATTTTATGAGATTAAAGGCAATCAGAGTTTGGCCCGAGTTTGATATTTTTAATTAACGCTCTCTTTTCTTAAATGCACACAATAAAGTAAGTGTTTTTAGAGTTTACAATGCGGCAAAATGGCGAAATCGATATGAAAGCTCATAATAAGGTTTAGCTTTGTGTTGTGGTTACGTTGTTTAATTCTGTGCAGGTTCTTTAGAAGAGCGTCCAACAGAAGACAGTTGGATGGTTTTAATTGGTCTATTTTTAAACGCTAATGAAACCAGATCGGTGAACTTTTCCTCATAAAAAATTATTTTATAGCATTTTACTTTGTTTTGCTAAACATGTACAAAAGGCAAAAAGTAAAGAACAATGGGCAGCTCTGTTGGGGTTAGTATTGCTCGCTACCCCAGATTTTATACTTTGAACGATTAACTGAATTTTGGGCCTCTGGAATTGAGCAGTTTTCCTTAACTTGGGGATGTGATGAATATTTTAGCCGCCGTTGCAATTGCGTGGCGTTTGGAAGGCTAATGTGTTTATTTACAGCAAATTCGCAAACAGCAATCAGTGAATTGTGTTGTCCATGTAATGACAATGACGATTCCGATTCGATGAGTGTTTATTTTGACAAAAATTCTATGATGCTATCGGCCCTCGGCCTTTCTGCCCTTGCATATATACATGTATTGGATTAATTTTCTAACTTAAACTATCTTAACTGTAAAATTGAAATTATTAAAAGCAAAAAGTAAAAATAAAAAAAAATCTCTATTCTATGTCATGTCTTTTCATCGTCTAGCAGGTTGGTTTAGTCGTGTTGGAAGTGTTCAAGTAGTGTTGTTGCTGGGAAGCGGAAGCGGGATTGTCTCGTTTGTCTCGTGAGGCAAAGGGGATTCAGTAGGGTCCAGTTGTAGGGATTGTTTTTCCATTTCGTTTGCAATTGGAGTTGTCTTTCTGTTATTCGCGTTATTTTTGTTCGTTCGTAGAGTAGTTGGTTTGAGGGGTTGTGTAGTTTGTTTTGAGGATGTCTTATTTTCGTTATTGATCTCATGGCAATCTGTTCTGTTGTTTGAATGTGTTGTTTAGTGTTCCTAGATGCATTCGCTGTCAGTATATGTCCGTAGTCAAGCAGAGGTCTACATATTGATTGGTAATTTTTTGTGGCAGTCTTTGTACTGATTCCTTTGTCTTTGTACGTCAGTGATCGGAAGTGTTTTGTCCATTGAATGATTTTTGTTCTTACGTTCTGTGCGTGTTTTGTAAATTTTAGTTTTTGGTCCAGTGTCATTCCTAGATATTTTGCCTCTTGTTTTGGTCTAATTCTGTTTCCGTCTGTTGTTATTGATGGAGAGTCGTCTTTAATTTGGTGGTTTGGTAAAAGTAGTTGGTTTTTCGTGGCGTTTGGTGTAAGTCTCCATTTGTAGAACCAAGCAATTGTATTGTCTGTTAGTGTTTGAAGTTTTTGTACTGCTTTTACTGTAGTTTTGTTGTGCACGAGCAATGCAGTGTCGTCGGCGTATTGTAGTATGTAAGCAGATTTGTCAATGTGTCTTTTGTCGTGGAGACTCTGATTGTATATGTCGTGGCAGTATATATTGTAAAGAAGAGGTGATAGCGGGCATCCTTGCGGGAGTCCTTGTTCAGGAGAGAAAGCAAAGGAGAGGGTGTTGTCTACTGCGTACTTCTAGGTGTCTGTTTGTGAGTAGGTTTCTGATTGCGTGAATTATGTATTTGGGGGTTTTAAGCTCCTGAAGTTTATATAAAAGTCCTTTGTGCCAGACACTGTCAAAGGTCTTATTGATGTCCATGAAGAGACATGCTGTTTTCTTATTCATGAGGTGAGTTGTTTGTATGTTGTTGGTTAGTATGAAAAGTGGGTGAACAGTTGAGTGTTTAGGTTTAAATACGAATTGGTATTGTGGTATGTGTTGTCCAATTAATTGTTGCAATCTATTTTTTATTATAGTTCCAAAAATTTTACTCAGTACAGGGAGTAGTGTGATAGGTCTGTGGTTTTGTGTTTGTGTATTGTCTAGTCCGGTTTTAGGAATTGGTATTATTATTCCTGTTTTCCAGGTATCTGGTATCGTGTTAGTTTCAATACAGTTGTTGAATAGGTTCAGTATGTGTGTGTGTGTTTGTGGAGTAAGATTTTTCAGTAGTTTGCCTTTTATGTTGTCTTTTCCCGGCGCCGTGTTTTTGATGTGTGCGAGTGCTTCGTCGTATTCTGCTTCAGTAATTAGTGGATGTGCGTTGTTTGTTTCGTTTGTGAAGTAGGTCTCGTACCAATCATTTATTGCGTTAAAGTTTTGGTCGTCAAAGTTAGGGTTAGTGGAGGGTGTGAAGGCATGTTGAAAATGTCTGGAAAATGCGTCAGCTTTGGCCTTGTCTATATACAGTTCTGTCCCGTGTACCAGTAATAATGTTTCTTTTTTGTTTGTATTTTATAATGATTCATCGCAATTATTTTGATCCTAATTCATACGCTTTTTGCTTGAGTATCGTCTTGTTTTAGGTTTTGGTGCTGCTGCAAAAAAACGCGTGTTTGCATAATTTAGTTTTCCGTATTTTTGTAGCTTTAAAAAATTTATATTTTGAGATTCTTTGAAGTGAAAGTGAATCATTCAAAAACCAGGTCAAGGGATTTAATAAATTTCCGAAAAGAATACTCTCCTGGAAAGAAAAAACTTGCAAAACTCAACCAGGGGACTACAAATTAGAAATTCTAATAGCCAATTAGTGCGCAATTGAAGCCGAAGTAAAAAGTTCAAATAACCTTGTTGACAAATCAATCGAAGTTCCCGAAAATTGGATTCTCTTAAACCACAAAATCTAGCAAGTTTCTAATTTACTCCAGCCGCTTACTTCCTCCTATCAAAATAATCAGGTTTTCCTGAAGTGGAGGTAAGTAATAATTGTTTGGTAAGCCCTGACTGGGAATTTCATTAGGTACCTTTTATAATTGAACAAAATGTTTAGTGCGAAGACACCGCAAACTGAAACCTCCTTTGCTTTCAATGCTTTTTATAAAAGCTTGCAACTTGATTGTGTTGCTGCATCAAAACAAGGCTATTTATTGAGCCAAAGACATTAAGTGAGGCATTAGGCATTATTTAGATTGTTGCACACAAATCGAACCGATTGTGCCTTTTAGAGCCCCAATTGCAAACAGGAAATTCCATCCGAAATCCACATCTATCTCATTGGCGTTTTACATGTAGTTTACACCTATTTACCACGGTTTAACAATTCAAACATACATTCGCTCCGAACACTCGATCTTTATTGCGAAACGTGTTTATAATTGCCTTCCCAAAACAACGTAGTAAATAATTCATTCAGCGGGCCCTTTTCCGCATGTTTTATGTAGGTGCATGATGGTATCCGTATTCGCAATATGAAACCTGGACATAATAGCGCAAATAATCCAGCAGGACTCCGCATAAAGGACTTGCAGGATTACGTCGGTTTACATTTATGATTGCGTTTTCAATCGGGAGAATTTGGACGCTGTTTGCTCAAGGTCTAAGTGCCTGCTGTTAAATTGATATAATATTGATTTTGGATTGAAATGTCTGTTTCTGTTTCAGGTAAGAGCCATCTTGCAAAGCTGTACACTCAAGACAGCTACACTATAACCATAAATAAGCAGGTAAATCTATTAAATTATCTCGGGGGTATTTTATTCTAGTTTAGACTATATTCATTACAATTTAGTATCCAGTTTTAATGAGAAAAAATGGCTGGTAAATATGACCATCGTCACAATACCTATTAACGTTAGAAACATCTTCAGAATGGGACAAACATTTAATTTTCCATGAAAGAGTCATAGGCTAAGTCCGGCAGAGTCCGACCACTTTTTTGCAAAGTGCTCCAGGAGCTTGAAGTTTCCCTTACGACACAGGGGTTTCACCAAGATTCAGATCACTACTATTATAGCATGAAAACTTTAAAACTGTTAGTAAAGCGTGAAAAAACGACGTAACTAGAACTCTATGAAACAATCTTCAAATACAAGTTGATTTCATTGGGCGTATTGTCGCTGTACAAAAAAATTACTAAACCACTCTTAGGGAAGGATTTGGACATATCTAAAAATACCAAGTTATTGGGGGTTCATTTGAATGAAAATCTCGAGGGGTCGTATCATTTATAAGTTCCATCCGCTACGGAGTGCGGATTGCAGGAAAATACACGCACCAGGATTGTTTAAAAATATTGTAATCCGCCAAATTTGAATCTAGACTTAAATATGGTATTGTGTTTTGTCTGTAGCACAGAAACGACTAGTGAGGGTAGTTAGAAAATGGATTTTCGGGAGTCATGTAGAAATGTTTTCAAGTCACATTTAATATTTTTCCATGATAATTAAAACTCTTTATTTCAACCTGAATATGTAAATAAATTCAACGTGTATACTTTGCTGACTGTATTTCAACTTAATTCAAAAGAAATTCCTGGGTTCCAGTCAATTTTATTGTTTATTATTTAAAATGTTACATATAGGTTTCGGTGTCTTTCTCCACCATCATCAGTTTGTCTAAAATATACATTCACAGTCGTCATTAATTTAAAACAAGAGCTCTGTTAAAATATACATACTAGAATACAAACCTAACTGATACAATACTAACCCAAACTGATGATGGTGGAGAAAGACACCGAAACGTTTTTGTAACATTTTAAATAATGAACAATAAAATTGACTGGAACCCAGGAATTTCTTTTGAATTAAATAAATTCAACACAAGATCAGCTTAGGAAACAACAAACAACCGAAAAGAGTGCGCATTATATGGGTATAAAACTACATAATAAGTTACGAACAAAGATTAGGCAAATTTCAAGCCAAATTTTGTTTAAAAAAAGAATTCTTAAAAAACTATTCTTATTAAAGTGGTACCCTACCAACTCGAATATTATTTTAGTATGAAGTAGATATAAAATTATTTTTAATTTAATCTTAGTAACAATTTAGAAATAAATTAATTAATTTATTGACGAATATGAGATGATTTTTACTATATTTACGACCGAAAGCACTCGGTTTTCCCTGTTAGAGCCCCGATGATGGCTTAAATATAACCGAAACCTTGGCCCATGAAAAATAGTGTTTTTAATGTCTGATGCTATCTATTGTGCGATAAACCGAAGAACCTAAATAGACATCTTTTACCAATTATTCTGTTCAACTGTTTTAAGCACGAAAGGCAAAAAACAATTATCTGACTGTTTGTGCTAAGACGAGCACGTATTATAAATAATATAAAAGCCTAGAAGTGGAAAACGAAAAACGCTGTTTGAAACGGGTAATTCGGCCCGACTTTAGACGATTCTCTGGGGACGTAAAACAGATAAAAGTTACCTTTATATCTAGCATTACTTATATATTATTAAATTTGCGATGGAACTCGAGTATTTTTCGACTTGCCTTTTCCCACGAAAATTCTATTGGCAAAGAGAAAAGTTGCCTTTGTTGGGTTTTCCATCAAACGAATCAAGAATGACACGTTGTGAACGCCAAACTGTATCGAGCTGATGCTGTATCCCGCTTGAACATCAGGCTAGTGCTGCTCTACCTCTTTCACTCAAATTTATCGCAAACAAAATGAACGAAAGCACAAAGGCCGTCACATCATATTAAACAATAATCGCATCATATCCGACATTTTAATTTCAGGACCGCTTAATAATGAAAACAAATCGTGTGCGTATCCTTCCGCTAAAATATTAATGATTTCCTGCTAATTCGGCTAATCCTGTCGAGCCAGTTCTGCGAGCCCCCAGGCTTAATCTTCAATTATAACGGGCTCAGATCCCAATGTCTGTCTCTATGTCTGTCAGATTGGACGTTGTTCAGCTTTTTTGATCGAGGAATATTCAAAGTGCGTATGAAAATTTCCCCAAAAAAAATTCGGCTTCCCGCAAGCCAGGAAATCTGTTCGGACGGTTGCGCCATTATTGCATAATTTTATAGAGTATGATAACCATGATCTTGAAGGCCGGCCCATTAACTGTAAAGGTTGAACAGCAATGGAGCTTTTGGCATTAGTAGAACCGTTAAATGTTTCTGATGCAAGTAATAATAATTATAATAATAATATACAGGGTGAGTCAGTTTATAACCTTAGTATTTTTCGTATTCTCCTTAAAAGATAGGGCTTATGCCACTCCAATTGCATCCAAGTTCGCATGTTGCGAATAAAAAACGCCTGTCAAGAAATTAAAGATCATCATTTAGTTCGAATACGAATGTCGTCTCTTGTTAGCATACATGTTAGTTTTCTAAAGTTCTTCGGCATAAAGCCTCGAATGAGGCCGGAACATCTCTCAAATAATTGCAACTATTGAATAACTTAACTTGGTGATTTTTAGCTATGAAAAATCATCATAAAATAGGACGACTTTTGTGGACTGTTTCACCAACACTGATGTACATTTTATTGAAAGACTCTATAAATCATCATTCTAAAATGGAATTCAATTTCAGCCATTTTCATGCTCTCATGCCCTTTGTTTGAGGGCATTTTTGTGCTGTCGACAGTGACGATTAACTAGGTTTTGCCGAATTGAAATATTTTCCAAACATCATTATTTCCATTTAATTTCGGTAAAAATGAAATAAAACGCCAAAGCGGTACACGTCGGCCCCCCAACTTCCACCCCTCAACTGCATAATAATATATACAGTCCATTTTGGCAGTATTCTATTTTGCAAAGGTGCATGCACTTTTTACAGAGCGCCCCAGTGACAGCTGATACTGTTCGCTCTGAAAAATGACGGTGAGCTAAAGCGCTTTACTTCGTATTTTTCATTTTAAAATATAACAATTGCTGAAATAACATGATGCATCCGGCAATTGTAAGCTGTGGCTTTGCGTGATTGCAAAAGAGGTGCACAAACAAACTGATTGTCAAGTAGCGGGTAGAGAGTTGATGAAAATTGTTTAATGTGGGTACAACATGAAACGATGCGCTCGATGTTATAAAATTTCATTATTTATTTAAAATTGAATTTAGTGGAAACTTTACACCATCATAGACTGAACACGGTCGATTGTCTGGTGAATTCATTAGTAGCAAATTTGAGTTTCTACTTGGAGGGAAGCGAATTTCAAAAAAGGATTCGAAAACGAATGTTTAGTTTTCTCCATTCCAAAGTGACCTCTTCAATACAGTGATTCAGTGACTCCTTCAATAAATCTTTACTTTAAAGATTCCTTGACCGGATTTTTATCAGTTTTTACACTCAAATTTACCTAAAATCCCTTGAGTTGATCAGTGTGAACTCAACTCTTGAAGTTGTTAGCGAGTTGAGGAGAAATTTTGTAATTGGCCTGAGTCTGATGGATGTATTTGAAATAATTCGTATAAAGGCCAGTAGCAAACAGGAAATCTATAATTAGTTACAATTCCTATAACACTATAACAGTAACTATCCAGAAATCAGATGGATTAAAAGAGCCCTAAATGTAAATTGACTGTCTTGAATAATTCATTTTCTAAACTTGTTTGGTAAATTTTACAACTTTTTCGAGAACCACCTACGAAGCTTTTGAATTGTCTCTTTGACTTTAGGAACAATTAGAGTTTTAATGCTTCCATTCGCGCAGAAATTGTTTGGTTTTAACCCTGGATTACTTGATCATCATCAGAACACTGCTCCCAGATGAGAGGATGATTTAACTGGAAAAAGAACTGCAAAAATCAGGTGGCATGTCGTGGGTCTTCGCGAGGTCAGGAGAAGAGGAGAAAACGAAGTAACTCTGGGATCCGGAAATTTACTCCACTACAAAGGACTGGAAGAAAAATCCGAGGGAGGTGTGGGCTTCATCGTGCACAAGAGACACCTTGCAAATATAAAGGAGATCAAAAGTGTCAGCCCAAGAGTCATTTACTTAACGTTTAAACTAAACACGAGATATAGTTTAAAAATAATACAGGCTTACGCACCAACATCCGATTCTGATGAGGGGAATATTGAAGTTTTCTATGAAGACCTAAACACCGCTTTACACGACAGTCCAACTCACTACACCATTATGATGGGTGACTTTAATGCAAAACTTGGGAAAAAACAAGATGAAGCAGAAAGTTCCCTTGGAGATCATGGTTATGGAGAACGCAACGAGAGAGGATGTATACTGTTGAACTACATACAACAGCACAAACTATTGGCTCTAAACTCTTTCTTCGGTAAAAACTCGCAAAACAAATGGACCTGGATAAGCCCGGATGGTAAACACAAAAACGAAATAGACTATTGCTTCACGAACAACAGAAAAATAGTCCAAGACCTCTCAGTACTGAACAACTTCACAACTGGCAGCGATCACCGAATGATCAGAGCAAAGGTAGCCCTAAACATAAAAAAGGAATGAATAAAACTCATGTGTAAAACTAAGTGCAACAAGTGGGTACCTCCTAAGAACTCGGAGACTTAGCAAAATAAAATAGCTGAAGGACTAATCGAGATTGAACACTCAGAAGATGGAGATATCGACATCGAGGAACTAAACGCATCCATAGGAAACAGCATCAAATCGGCTGAGAAAGCACACTGCTCAAAAAGTAATACCAAATATGAGAAGATCAGTCAGAATACTAAAGAGCTTATGAGAACGAGAAATGAACTAAGAAATAAATACGAAGAGAATTATGCGCAACTACGAGAACTCGATAAGAAAATTTCAAAAGCTGTAATAAAGGAAATATGCCTAAAGGTACTCAAGGAAAAATTGTCACAAGGCAAGAAGAATATCTGCAAGCTGAGGGATGAACAGATGAATGATGAAGAATGATGAACGGATGAAGGCAGTGTGAAAACAAACAGATAAGAAATCCTTAAGATGGTAAAGACATTTTATGCCGAATTAGATAAAAAACAAACAGAAGGATCACCTGGCGACAAAATTATTAAAGTTCTGAACCAAGGGTCGGAAGATATCCCAGCGATCACAGTAAGCGAAGTAAATGGAACCCTTTCCGAGATAAAAAAAAAACAACAAGACCCCAGGAGAGGATTGATTAGTTATAAAAGCAATTAAAACGGGAGGAAACAAACTGCTGCAGGCTATAAAAATTATTTTTAATTCATGCCTCTCAAAAGGTGCTACTCCCTCTGAATGGAATAATGGAGTTATAATATTATTACACAAAAAGGGCGATATAACGAATATCGGAAACTCTAGACCCATAAGTCTCCTGTTTCACGTATATAAGCTCTTTACTAAAATAATTACGAAAAGACTATGTCCCAAACTAGATTTGTATCAGACAAGAGAACAGGCTGGTTTTCGAGCAGGTTACGGAACGGATGACCACCTCCAGGTTTTGAAGAACCTTATTGAGAAATGTGTGGAGTATAATAGGCCTCTAGTACCTATCTTCGTGGATTATGAGAAAGCATTCGATTCAGTAGACCAACATCCTATTCTGAAGGCTCAATCAGACTGCAGAATAGATTATTGGCACTCGACAGGTATCAACTCCACGACAACTCTGACAAATTCAATATTGAAAGAGGCGTACGCCAGGGTGACACCATCTCACCAAAATTTTTCGACACTGTTCTCCAGTACATGTTCAAACAAACAAACTGGGACAACTTAGATGTGAATATAAACGGTGAAAGACTCAATCACCTAAGATTTGCCGACGATATAGTCCTCATAGCCGAACGATTGAATGACGCCATCTCAATGTTAAGAAATCTTAATGTAGAGTCAAAGAAAGTAGGACTTAAAATAAATTTCCCCAAAACCAAGATCGTGACAGACCTGGTGCTCGGTGAGGGCATATACATTGACGGTATCCGGGTGGAAGAAACTACATCCTTTAAATACCTCGGACACGAGATTTCCATTGGAAGAGAAAATCAGACCCTAGAAATTCTTCGAAGAATGGGGCTCGCATGGGCTGCCTATGGGAATCTCATATGTGTTCAAGGCAGAGTTGCCTAAGTGCCTAAAGAGAAAGGTTTTTATCCAGTGTGTCCTTCCAGTCCTTACCTACGGAGCCGAAACCCTAACACTGACTAAACGGCCAATAAAGGAAATACGAGTTACGTAACTACGCGATGGAACGATAAATGCTGGAAATCCCTCTCAAGGATCACATACCAAATACTGAAATCCGCAGAAGATCCGGAGTTGCAGACGCCGTAGAGATAGCACTGGGCAGGACACATTGCGAGATCTGCTGATACCAGATGGACAAGACAAATCCTTGAATGGAGGCCTAGATCGGAAGCCTTCAGAAATAGAGGGCGTCCCCCCACCAGATGGACCGACGACTTAAAACGCATCGGTACCAACTGGATGCAGACAGCACAAGATCGAGGACAGTGGAAATTATTAAGGGAGGCTTATGTCCAGCAGTGGACTTCAATAAGCTGATTGATGATAAATCAGGTGATTTTTAAGGTTTGCACTCTCGTTTTTTTGATGAAAAGTTCTTCAATAAATTGTACGTCTAATTATAAAAAAACTCACTAATTCAGAGTTTGAAGCTCGACGTTGTTGATGTACTATTTAAACTCAAATTTTCCTAAAATCCGTTCAGTTAATCACGGTGAACTCAACTCCTGAACAACTAAGTTGCTAGTGAGTTTAAGCAAACTTTGTAATTGGCCTGCGTTTACCCGAATCTACAGTTTGAAGACAACTGAAGTTTTTCAATCCAGTCCGGTTAAATATTTAAAATATTGTTTTATCAGAAATCTAACTCCAATAGAATTGACTTTTTGAGTAGTCGTCTGCTTTTATAGATTTTTTATTAGTTTTGCTTCACAATTGTCTACTAAAGCCAGAAATCAGATGGCTGAGAAGGTCGTTAATTGCAAAGTGACTGTCTTGAATAGTTAATTTTCTAAACTTAACTGGTAAATTTTAGAACATTTTCGCGAACTAAATGCAAAGGGTTGGAGCTGCCCGCTTAACTTTTTGAAAATGAGGATGTGATAGACAAAACAAAGCAAAACCTCTCATGCAATTGTACCTTAAAACTGTGATTTTGCTGAGAAACATTCACATTCTCATTTCAATTTTGTGGTAGAGTTCAACAGACGTGTATTTTTAGTCTCCCCTGTAGATCTTTGAAAAGCACCTACTGCGTTTTCCGGTTTCATTTAAAAAACTATAACGATGTGTTAAGATCAATAAATTATTTGCTCATAAGTAAAGATTTTCAAATAATTGAACGTATTATAATACTGGCATTTTACCAAGAGATTATTTGTTTCGAGAGCGATTTATGTGCTTTGAAGACTCACCTCGGAACCTTTTATATTGCCGTTGAACGTTCGAAAGTTACCCGCGTAATTGACGATAACATAATTGCTTTTATGCAGAAGTTGGTGATTTTTAGCAAATTGAAAGTATGGTAGCATTTAAATTTACACTTCATTTAAGTTAAGCGGACTTTTAACATTATCCCATTAAAGAACTGTACATATTTTAAAAAGTATTTAAATATTTATTTCGTATATTTTCCTGACTGTACTTTAATTCATTCCAATATATTCCTGGGTTTCAGTCAATTTTACTGTTTATTATTTAAAATGTTACAAATACGTTTCGGTGTCTTTCTCCACCATCATCAGTTTGTCTAAAATATACATTTACAGTCATCATCAATTCAAATAAAAAACTCTCACCAAATTTCACACATTAAAATACAATTACATACATATTAAAAAGTACATTAAGAACATTGGTTTTCAGGTGATGAGTCAGGACAAACATATCCGGGAAAAGACTAGAATCTATTGTCTAGAGATTCAAACCTCAACCCCAACTTACGTGTATAGTTCTAAACATCGCACCGTTCAACTGGTTATTGAATTTTCCATATTTTATTCGATATCAGGCGAGCGAAACAAAAAAACTGTTTATCTTACGGTTTTTCTTTGCATTTTAGGAATGCTTGGCAATTCTTCAATATCAGATGTTTACATTTCATTTACCTGGTCCAATCAGTTCATTTATGCGATTATCTAATTAGCGTATGATATACAGAGCTCAGATTGTCTGTATCTGATCTGAAATTTATTGCATTTTGATGTTTCTTAATTTGTATCATTTCATGGATTCTTCTCTTATTATAGTTGTCCTCATTGACTAATATTTGCGTGTTATCGAAATCAAAATCATGCAACTTTTGTTGTGCATGTTGTGCTAATGCTGTTGCATTTTCGTTAACTTTTCTTAAGCTATACTTATGTTCGTATATTCTTTTCTTCAGATATTGCCCTGTTTGTCCTAAGTATGTGCTGTCACAGTTCAAACAGTCAATCTTGTATATTACGTTTGGTGTGTCCAATTTATCGCTTCTAGGCTTAAATTTTGTGAAACATTCTTTTGCCAAGTTGTTTTTAGTTTTCTCTGCTATAGCAATATTATGTGGTTTTATCACTCGACCGTTCATCCGCTCTTTATTTTGGCCAACAATATACAAACTACCCACCTAACTGACAGAAAGACATCTTGCCTGTTTATGGACATTAACAAGGCTTTTGACAGTGTCTGGCATAGAGGCTTACTATACAAACTATACAAACTACACACACCAACATATCTACTACACACCATAAAGAACTTACTAGAGAACAGACAACTACAAGTACGAATTGACAAAACACTGTCATTTTCTTTTTCCCCTGAACAAGGGCTCCCTCAAGGATCCCCGCTCTCACCGTTTCTCTACAATATATACTGCCATGACATATACAATTACAACTTACCAGACAAAAATCAAATCGACAGATCGGCATACATATTACAATACGCAGACGACACGGCACTTATTGTACATGACAAAACTACTGAGAGAGCAGCTCAAAGACTCCAAACACTAACAAACAACACAATGACATGGTTTTATAAATGGAGACTAACACCAAACGCGTCAAAAAACCAACTTCTGCTCACAAACCACAGACTCAACGCTGACTCCCCTACAATAACTGCAGACGGCCAAACGACACAACCAAAAAACGACGTAAAATACCTTGGAATTACAATTGACCACAAACTTAAATTCACTAAACACATACGAAACATCAGGGCAGAAACAATAAAGAGAACAAAACACTTCCGATCACTAACCTACAAAGACAGAGGAATTAGCACAAACACCGCCACCAAAATATATAAAGCTATTTGTAGACCCTTGCTAGACTATGGACATATACTCATGACCAACGGAACAGAAAGGACAAAACGTTATATACAAACAACAGAACAAATTTCACTAAGACTAATAACACGAATAAGACACCCCCAAAACCCACTACACAACCCCCCCACCCAACTACTATACGAACGCACAAACATGACAAAGATCTCGGAAAGACTCATACAGCTACAGACAAAATGGACAAACAACCCCTACAACTGGACCATACTGAATCCCCTTTGTCTTACAAGACCAACCAGACAATCCCGCTTTCGTTTCCCTACATTAACGCTACTCGAACACTTACAAACGCTACGGACTAGTGGACAATAAAATAATTCCTTCTTGCCACTGAAATCTTATTTATTTAATAGTATTGTTAACCTAGAATAAGAGAATTTTCATATTTGTTTTCATTTAGACTAAGACTGTATGTATTAAACAAGGGCAGAAAGACCGATAGGTCGATAGCCTTTTTTGGAAATAAAGATATTTACTACTACTATGTGGTTTTAAAACATTTTTTATTTTTGTGTTGATTTCTGGTATGTGCGGTAATGATACATACCTGATTTCACCTTCTTTTTTCTTTTTTATATTATTTATGTTGTTCCATTTATTTGCATTGTATATTTTATTAATTCTCTGTTTCATAATTGGCTCGAAGAATTCTTTGGGATAGTTGTTCATTATTAGTACTTTTTTTATTTTTTCAAGATTTTTTTGTCTGTATCTACAATGTGCTAATTTTATCGCTCTATCAGTAAGAGCTGTTACCACACTTTTTTTTATATTGTATAGGTGCATATGATTGGTAATTCAAGTATCTACCAGACCACACATCCTTTGTGTACCAGTTTGTTTTTATTTCCCCATTATTGTCATACATAATCGTCATATCCAAAAAGTTTAATGATTTGTTTTTGTCTTCCTCAATGGTGAATTTTATGGTTTCATGGAATGCATTAAACTTATCTAGTGTGTATTGAACTTTTTGGTTTGGCAGGCACATTATGCAGTCATCAACGTATCTTTTAAAAAATCCACATTCAAAGTTTAAATCAGGTATTAGTTTTTCTTCTAGACTTTCCATTACAAGGTTTGCAATTGTTGCAGCTATGGGAGATCCCATAGCTACTCCATATATTTGTGAATAGAAATTGTCTTCGTATCGGAAGTAAGTGGACTTAAGGCACAGCTCTACCACCCCAATAAATTCATTTTCGGGTAATGATGTATGTTCCCTAATTTCAGCCCATTTATTTCTTATGCACTGTATTGAGTAATCTACCGGAATGTTTGTGTATAGCGATACCACATCAAGCGATATCAGGCGATGGTTCTCAGGTATCCTCTGTTTTTTATGAATTCACAGAAGCTCCATGAGTCCCTAATGTGATATTGTGAGTTTCCCAATATATTACTCAATACGGCTGACAGGTATTTAGACAATTGGTAAGTTGGGGCATTTATATTAGATTTAAATAGCGATAAAAAAAACGAAATAAGAAGTAAGTGTTGTAACATATTAACAAATTTCAAAAATAGAATATCGAACAAAGGTGTGCCCAATTATATCAATGGGCTTATACGTGAAACCAAAACCTTCTTAAATGAACACACAAATATCTGCGTGTTAACGGCTGACAAATGTAGCAAGACAGTGGTTATGATGAAAAGTGAATATAGAACAAAAATGCTATCATTAATAAATGATGTAAAAACATATAAACGGGAAAAAAAAGATCTTACTACAAATATTCAAACAAAACTAAATAAAATAATAAATTCATGGCATAAAAATAAATTCATAACAGATAATTTAAAGCGAAAACTGTATTGCAACAACGGCCGAGCACCATTTATATATGGCCTGCCAAAGCTTCACAAAGCAGGCCACCCATTAAGACCGATAGTTAGCAATATAAATGCCCCAACTTACCAATTGTCTAAATACCTGTCAGCCGTATTGAGTAATATATTGGGAAACTCACAATATCACATTAGGGACTCATGGAGCTTCTGCGAATTCATAAAAAAACAGAGGATACCTGAGAACCATCGCCTGATATCGCTTGATGTGGTATCGCTATACACAAACATCCCGGTAGATTACTCAATACAGTGCATAAGAAATAAATGGGCTGAAATTAGGGAACATACATCATTACCCGAAAATGAATTTATTGGGGCGGTAGAGCTGTGCCTTAAGTCCACTTACTTCCGATACGAAGACAATTTCTATTCACAAATATATGGAGTAGCTATGGGATCTCCCATAGCTGCAACAATTGCAAACCTTGTAATGGAAAGTCTAGAAGAAAAACTAATACCTGATTTAAACTTTGAATGTGGATTTTTTAAAAGATACGTTGATGACTGCATAATGTGCCTGCCAAACCAAAAAGTTCAATACACACTAGATAAGTTTAATGCATTCCATGAAACCATAAAATTCACCATTAAGGAAGACAAAAACAAATCATTAAACTTTTGGATATGACGATTATGTATGACAATAATGGGGAAATAGAAACAAACTGGTACACAAAGGATGTGTGGTCTGGTAGATACTTGAATTACCAATCATATGCACCTATACAATATAAAAAAGTGTGGTAACAGCTCTTACTGATAGAGCGATAAAGTTGGCACATTGTAGATACAGACAAAAAAATCTTGAAAAAATAAAAAAAGTACTAATAATGAACAACTATCCCAAAGAATTCTTCGAGCCAATTATGAAACAGAGAATTAATAAAATATACAATGCAAATAAATGGAACAACATAAATAATATAAAAAAGAAGGTGAAATCAGGTATGTATCATTACCGCACATACCAGAAATCAACACAAAAATAAAAAATGTTTTAAAACCACATAATATTGCTATAGCAGAGAAAACTAAAAACAACTTGGCAAAAGAATGTTTCACAAAATTTAAGCCTAGAAGCGATAAATTGGACACACCAAACGTAATATACAAGATTGACTGTTTGAACTGTGACAGCACATACTTAGGACAAACAGGGCAATATCTGAAGAAAAGAATATACGAACATAAGTATAGCTTAAGAAAAGTTAACGAAAATGCAACAGCATTAGCACAACATGCACAACAAAAGTTGCATGATTTTGATTTCGATAACACGCAAATATTAGTCAATGAGGACAACTATAATAAGAGAAGAATCCATGAAATGATACAAATTAAGAAACATCAAAATGCAATAAATTTCAGATCAGATACAGACAATCTGAGCTCTGTATATCATACGCTAATTAGATAATCGCATAAATGAACTGATTGGACCAGGTAAATGAAATGTAAACATCTGATATTGAAGAATTGCCAAGCATTCCTAAAATGCAAAGAAAAACCGTAAGATAAACAGTTTTTTTGTTTCGCTCGCCTGATATCGAATAAAATATGGAAAATTCAATAACCAGTTGAACGGTGCGATGTTTAGAACTATCACGTAAGTTGGGGTTGAGGTTTGAATCTCTAGACAATAGATTCTAGTCTTTTCCCGGATATGTTTGTCCTGACTCATCACCTGAAAACCAATGTTCTTAATGTACTTTTTAATATGTATGTAATTGTATTTTAATGTGTGAAATTTGGTGAGAGTTTTTTATTTGAATTGATGATGACTGTAAATGTATATTTTAGACAAACTGATGATGGTGGAGAAAGACACCGAAACGTATTTGTAACATTTTAAATAATAAACAGTAAAATTGACTGAAACCCAGGAATATATTGGAATGGATTTAAATATTTATTAAAAGCTATCATTCGTCTAATGAACCTTCTTCAGAACCCGGATTTTTTTTAAATTATGAGATTAGAAATAACAACTGTCAATGTTCATATATGATACCCTTCTTCATAGAATAGTTTTGTGGAGATCGTCGGGAAAAGTTCCTAAAGCAACGTTCAACATATCATTATTGGCACAAATCTATTGCTTTGAACATACAATAATTTGTCTTAAAGTAGAATTCTCTTCAAAGAATTCGATAAAAATATGATGCTGATAGCACCATTTTGGCAGGACTCTTTGGCCAACATTTAGGAAATTTTGATTTTGTGCGTTTGAGTACATGATTTCTAAAAACTTCAAAATATGATAAATGTTAACAGTACGGAAGCGATACAATTAGTTGTATTCACCATCATATGATACAGTTTAAACCATATTTTAATATCTGTACCCTGATATATAGGATAAAGTCTGGAGAGATGGACCGGTAGGACAGTGACAATTGTATGTCGCCTCACAACGTTTTGTTCTAAAATTTGTAGGTCTTACTTAAGAATAAGCTCAAAGTTTTTTGACGTTTTATGTTTACTTCGTTTGTTAACAAAGGGTAAGTATTTTTTTACAAAATCAATTTGAAAGCATAAATTATGGGTTTACCCAATGCCTTAGTCTACAAATCTCCAGTAGATGAAAACCAAAAAGCAATGAAATGATGCCATCTGTCGCTACCATATCGGACAGTTGGACCAATATTTAGGAGAACAGACGGACCAGAATTACTTTTGCTTACTTTTCTAATTTCAGTATTTTAATCCAGATGCCTACTGTGTATATTCGGAAAAATACTAAAGAACACAATAGACGCTTAAAAACCCGTTATTTGAAGAAGCACTCTCGTCTAGGCCCTGGATCATTACTCGGCGAAGACAATGAAATTAAACTAGTCAAGCATATAAAAAAACTTCAAAATGCGGAATTTATCCATTTAACTCAGATGCAATCCCAAACTACGCATTTTTAAATACGAATGTCATGCTCTTCTTCATCTCTGCAAGGTCAAAATAGTTTTTGTGCTGAAGTTGATGAGTCACCACTAAGAATTGGTGAAAAAAATTACACGCAAGCCGATATCAACATGATCAAGTTACACTAGGCAAAATGTTAACATTATTTCACCAATTCCAGATATATGCAAAGAAAAACAAACTAACGTCAGAAAAAGAAGCCGAGCTATCGCAACCGTTTTGAGTTGTCGTGAAAACAGAGAGAAAAGGAAAGAAAAAGCTAAATTTGTTTCTAAAGGAAATCAGGGGAAAAAGAAGATAATAAAAAAAATAAACAAAAGAGAACAAAATTGGAATCTTGCTCAGATTCTAGTCTTGACCATGAATATTTGGTATTGGACAGTGAATTTGAAGGTGAAGATTTTCATCAGTGCAATTTTTCACACAATTAAGGAATTTGTTTGTTATAATTATGTAGGTACCTATATTACAGAGTTAAGATTGTCTTTTTTTACATTAAAAAAGTTGTATGTATTTTCTTAGAAAGGAATATACTTTATTACCCAAAATAATTAGTTTTTTATTTATTTTTAATTCTATTTTACAGCAAATGATCATTAACCATAGCGGACCATCTATCCTACCACTCCTGGTACTTCTACTCCATACCGGTCGGGAGATGGACCAAATATTATTTAAATAAATTTTGAATTTGCCAACATCTCTGCAGGTTTAAGAGAGAAATACTCAGGCAAGCTGAAAGCACGCTACTTTTTCAAGTAACTCCGTCAATTTCAGTTGATAATTTTAAACATAAAGTTCCTTATGATAATTTGATAAAAAGTGGTCCAACTCTCCCTGCTTTACCTTATCAGGCGATTCTTACGGTCAGCACTATCGTTTCTTGACGAAAAGTTTATCAATCAATAAATTGTAGTTCTAATAGTAAAAAAAGTCAGGAATTTAGAGTTTCAAACAGAACATTTTTGATGTACCAGCTAGCCCACATTAGCTCTATCCTTCTCTTTTGTCTACTGGACTGTCTCAGACCGAGGCGGAATCAACTTTTTCTAGGCAGATTAAAATTCGCATTAGGATAGGATGAATGTCTGGAATTGATTCTTTTCATTTAAAATTTTCATGAATTCTTTAAAATTCGTAATATTTCAAGAAATACAGCGTCGTTTAACGTCTCCTGAAAATATTAAAAATTTCTCTTATTGTAGATTTCTAGAAATTAACAATATTGGCTTGCAAAATATATGCGAAACTAGCAGGACGTAAAAATAAAAAGCACAAATCCGAGGCGACGAAAAGTTATAAAATTCCATTTTTCACTTGGAGCAAATGTGAAAATCTGTCCGCTTATTAAAAAATGGCAGTTTGTTCAAAAGTTGAGTTGTTTCATTTGAAGCCAAGCCGAACTTTTTTTTCTTCTTTCGTTTTTTAACTTCAAATTTTCCAGGCAAAAATATTTCAATGCTTTTAAATGCTAGCAGAATTATGTCGACTTAATTCTGACACTCCCCTTAAATAAATTCAGCACTATCAAACAAAACTTGTTCATAAACGAGGAAAAACAGCAAAAAGTCCCATTTATTATTCATTGAAGTTTCAGTGAAAGGACCTCATTTCATAGGTCTGCAGTTGAAATTATAAAGGGTAGTCGGTTGGTCAATTAGTCGTTGTAAAAACAACGGTCGCTTCCTTAAGGGCTGGAGAAACAATTGCGAACGTCCTAGTTCAGAAGGCGAACTTTTTTAGGAAGGAATAGCCAGTGTTTTTTGCCACCATCATGTTCAACTTCTTCTTTAAGTGCTTCTCGACCAAGTTTTCGTACGTCACACTTATTATTCGCCATGTAACGGGCAAACGAGTTAAATAATTCATATAGGTTAAAAAAGCTTATTACGCTCTAACAACTTTCAGAATATTCGACTCTGGGGCATTATCCCTTTGATATACTCCTAAACCCCACTTCATAAATATTGATTAAAGCGGTTCAAAATTTACGAGAGAAATTTCTTTATTGCAATTTTGGGGATAGTAGAGTTATTTTACCTTAATTTGACTCTGGATCCGGACATTCTCCGAATAATTGCCTTTAGTCGGCTTTTTCAAACGATCCCGAACGATGGAAAAGGGCATTGTTTGCTTACATTTTACAGAGAATATTTGAAATATTTATGCCTGGATATTATCGATGTAATAACGTATTTTTCATTTACCAGCTATTTATCCAATATGGTCAGAAGCATATAATATAGAAAGCGATTTTGATCCACCGTAATAGTGTGGGAAACTGTGCATGAAGCTTTTGTAAAAAACGTTTTTTTCTGCTCAACTATACGAAAGACGGACTAAAAATAATAATAACAAACAAGGAAAAGTAGGACATTTATTCAAAGTATAAGATATAAAATGTGCAAGCTTTTTTACAAACGACAATAAATTCCGAAACTCTGCCTCTTGAAAAACGGAACAAAAGTACTGAGCGTATTTTACTCATCAGCACATTACTCAGAAGAATGTAAAATAAAATTGCGAACAAACTGAACAGCACTTAGGAGAAAAACAAAATATATGAGAAACTAGCTCGGTCTATGCTAACACAATAAAATAATATGTATCCTCTTCTTAATCAAAAGGAATGCAGAACACAAATTGCCCGAATAATACGCCTAAATGAGAAGATCGAAAAAAGCAAATGCAATTTTGATGCAACTTTATTGATTGAATAATAAAAACAAATACATATCTAGAAATATATCCAGATAACAGGAAATAATATGTAAAACCTAAATAATGCGGCGCAATAATGAAAGTGAGTGAAGAACGAACATAAAAGAAATTTTCAAAATTTAATACAAAGGTTATACAAGAAGCTACAAAAGATAATCAAAATAATGAATTCACCATTGAGAAACAAAACGAGAGAAATGCAGCTAATTACCTTAAACAGATAATAATAGATATCATGATAAACATTGAAGAATCTAATACAAAACGAATTTCTAAAGAAAATTTACAATTATTAAAACAAGACTCGGTTTTTCAGTCATCGTAAAAATACGAGCTTTCGATCCAATGCCCAAAGTTAAGAAAAATGAAGAAATAACATCAAGAAAACTAAACCGTAACAAACAATGACCTGCAATATCGAAGAAAATAAGAACGGAAATTAAATGTTATGTCTGACGAAAAAAACAACTTACAGGAAACTGGCCAGATTGAAAATATTAGATACAATAGAGATAGACAAAAGGAAAAAGTGTATGCACAAACCATGTAGAGGAGTTCAACTCTTCAATAAAATAAACAAAAATATATTCAAGATTAGTACAGCAAAAAGCTAAAAAATAAAATTTTGTTTTGTGGAAAAATAATACAGATAGAAAAGCGTAACAAAAATCACATAAATATGAGTTTTTAGTTAAATATTTTAGTTACACAAACTATACAAACTACACACACCAACATATCTACTACACACCATAAAGAACTTACTAGAAAACAGACAACTACAAGTACGAATTGACAAAACACTGTCATTTTCTTTTTCCCCTGAACAAGGGCTCCCTCAAGGATCCCCGCTCTCACCGTTTCTCTACAATATATACTGCCATGACATATACAATTACAACTTACCAGACAAAAATCAAATCGACAGATCGGCATACATATTACAATACGCAGACGACACGGCACTTATTGTACATGACAAAACTACTCAGAGAGCAGCTCAAAGACTCCAAACACTAACAAACAACACAATGACATGGTTTTATAAATGGCGACTAACACCAAACGCGTCAAAAAACCAACTTCTGCTCACAAACCACAGACTCAACGCTGACTCCCCTACAATAACTGCAGACGGCCAAACGACACAACCAAAAAACGACGTAAAATACCTTGGAATCACAATTGACCACAAACTTAAATTCACTAAACACATACGAAACATCAGGGCAGAAACACTAAAGGGAACGAAACTCTTCCGATCACTAACCTACAAAGACAGAGGAATTAGCACAAACACCGCCACCAAAATATATAAAGCTATTTGTAGACCCTTGCTAGACTATGGACATATACTCATGACCAACGGAACAGAAAGGACAAAACGTTATATACAAACAACAGAACAAATTACACTAAGACTATTAACACGAATAAGACACCCCCAAAACCCACTACACAACCCCTACACCCAACTACTATACGAACGCACATACATGACAAAGATTTCGGAAAGACTCATACATCTGCAGACAAAATGGACAAACAACCCCTACAACTGGACCATACTGAATCCCCTTTGTCTTACAAGACCAACCAGACAATCCCGCTTCCGTTTCCCTACATCAACGCTACTCGAACACTTACAAACGCAACTGACTACTGGACAATAAAATAATTTTTTCTTGTCATTAGAATTGGAAAGTTTATTTAATAAGATTATTAACCTAGAATAAGAGAATTTTCATTTTTGTTTTTTATTTAGATTAAGACTACATGTATTAAACAAGGGCAGAAAGACCGATAGGTCGATAGCCTTTTTTAGAAATAAAGATGTTTACTACTACTACTACTATTTTAGATACTGAAATAAAAACATTACCGTTCCGCTATTGCCGATAATAAATTGTGTATAGAGGCAACCTTTAAAATCCACTCAATTTCGTTTCTAATGCGCTAATTGTACATCACATTTAGTTTAAATGGAAGAGAATCGGAATTGGGCTTTTCTAGTTTGTTTTGTTGGACAAAGCGTTCAGAATAATCCAGTTCTGTGGACTGTTCTTCTACTTTACCTCGATTTGTGGCAACCTTTTAGTTTTTCTTGTTATTGGTGTGCTCAAGGTATCGTTTTTATATATTCGTTTACTTATAGGCTCATAAATATTTTTTACAAAGTTGAATTATTATAGGAATTAAAATCTAAGTCACAGGAGTATAAATATGAGTCAAAATATTATAGGTTGAGTGATTTCTTGCACAACGATTCTAACAAAAAACGAAACTTTTCACTTTCAATACATCGGGTTTCCTGCTTTTATTAAAAACGTCGTGCCTGAATTAAGTGGCTCGAGCCAGGCAAATGAATCAAAAGAAAAGTAACTTAATTAGAGCCAACAGCAAGAGACTAGCAAGCAGTATTTTAATGATAAATTTTATTTTGCCTTTTGGACTTATTTCGTACAAAAGCTCACGTCGCTTAAGGGTGGAGCAGCGCCGCGGCATTCTCCAATTCATCTTAGTATTCAGGAAAACGTGCACTTGCTGAAGCCATATCAATAACTTGGCAACATTATACAACCTAGCGCGGGTCATAAAATAGACGTAACCAAGAGGCCATTCCTCGCATAATAAAAATGTTAATGAAATACACAAGAGCATAAAATTCATGCACTTAGGTTAGCGACGCCATAAAATTCAAATGAACGATGTTTAAAAGCTTCTATTTTTGTTTAATGGAGAATTTTTACCACATTCTCCTGGCTGTTACCCCTATCGAATGGCAGCTTTTGCATTAAAGCGATCGTTGGCAATTTACAACTATTACGTTTATGAGACGAACATTGTGAATTCATTCTTATTGCTTCAAAGCGAGTTTGTTGGACCAACAGCAGTCAGTATTAGAACTAATTAAATTGTTTATAAACTCTACCGGAAATTGCTTTCTGAGGGTCATACAATCAGGGATATTGGTGTTCTACAGCAGACACGTTTGAAGGCGAATAAAATAACATCCGAGCAACTAAGAGCGAAAAATTACATGAAAAAATACATCTGGACCTCCTCAAAAGGTGTAGGAATCCGTTGTTTGCCTAAAACCCAAAGAAGTAGAAAATCCATAATCATAACCACGGTATGCAAAAATGGATTGAAAGTAAACTAAAGAGAATTAAATAAGAATATAATATTGAACAATTGCTTGTCAAACAGAAAATCAAATCAAATTAATAGTTAAAAAAGTTTTAGTCTGAACGTGCGGCTTTAGCTTACAGTTGTTGCGTGCCAAAAGGCTCTATACCATTCGGAAAAGTGCGTGAAATCGACTCGTAAACAAAATCGACTGTCGCATTTCGATACGAGTGGTTACACCTATTATGCCTGTTCCTGACTCGTTTGTTAGCCGACAGAAAAAGGCAAAAAGCTGAACTGCTTAGCCATTAGGCACGCTATTTTCGATATGGTTATTACCACTCAAATTCCAAATTTCCATTAGAACAATATAAATGCTGCTTTTCATTGGGTAGTTGCCATGTGCTTCAGCAATATTTCTTAAAGAGTATATTTTTCAATTGCTGAAGTAAGACGATAATAAACAGTACGACAGCAACAATACCTCCCTTTAAGGAAACGATACATTTCCAATAACTTTCAATAAAATCCATGAGAATTGCGATCATTGGACTCGTATGGCACGGTCCATAATAAGAAATGGGGTCCTAACAGCAACTGTTTCAAATCCCGATCACGCAACGAAAAATGAAAATCTAAAACAGCGGACGGGCTAGAAGAAAACCGTCGAAACTGCAATGGGCATCTGAAGGGCCCCTTTGTGTTCCAAATGACCCTTTTTTTGTGCCTCCGGACAACGATACATTTTTTAAGGGCAATGCTAGAAGGGATACGCGAAAAACTGTGCTTTTATTGTCGCCATATTTACTGAAAATATTGAATTACTATTATTGGAGCAATTGCTTAGATTTTGGCACCAAACTTTCAACTACATCGCGAAATATTTCATTGAGCACATGTGAACTCGACTTCATATTTTGCCATAAATCCCAACATGATTTGGATGTAAGCACCTCATTTCGGGTCCTTCATTGCCCAGAGTCCAAAGTTGCATTAAACCAACTCGCCGCAATAAAAACTGGTACAGAGATAAGATAATACTTAGTAAATTGCTGATTTATTTGGACATTTTTATTATGCTCGCGACTCTATCTTTAATTATTATTAGTCATAAACCACGGAGAAATATGCAGTTAAAACAATAAAGATCGGACAATTTGATAGCTAGATAATACAGTGAAGCCAGCGACGTGTTGTGAAAAGCATTTTTCGACCCATAGTGGTTCATGTTCCGAACGGCTTTCCAGACAGCGCCTTCAAATAATTGAATAATCAAAAACACCCAGTACTTCATTCCATTGTTATCCAAAAGGCACAAGAGCCTTTCTTCTCATTTCCGCGCGCTTGCTAGTTTCATAATGAAATTTTCATCCGTCTTATTTTCTCTTGATATTTTTCGACAATACCGCCGCACTTATAAAAGGAAAAGTTTGCGTTAACAGGTCTATATGGGGGGTTTAAAATGAAAATATTTTCCAAATTGCGCCCGCCAACTAAATTAAAAATAAACTTTGCCCGGAATGTGTATGTGCTGCTTTACCTACCGAGTAAAGGAAACAGAGATTACATTAAAAATTAATATAGAACTGCACCGCGGGTGCAATCTTATATCTATTATTTAAAACTGGAATTTACTTTTGTGGGAGAGAGTTTGGCATATGGCTGCAAAGGGACAAGAATCGCAACAAATTGATGGCTAGAGCCGATTAGACGCATGTAAAGTAGACTTACCGCATTTAATTAATAGTTTTTATTTATCGAGAAAATCAAATATATAGGCGTCTGTTGCGTTTGTGATCCAATATTTTGTTGATTTGGCAAAATTTCTTTAACGGGTTTTGTATAAATTAGTTTCCTGAAAAAACATTTTTTGGGTCGCCATGTATAATTTTCACCCAAAATCACTTCGATTAATATCACAATATTGCTAATTTTTGCGAAAATTTCTGTAATTTTTGCAGCTCGCATAATTTACCAGAGTATGACACACACGGTTTTATAAATTACTTTTTAAATTTTTTCACTGCCTAAATTCTTTTTAAAACATCAGATCTTAATTTTATTAAATTCATTTTAATGAGAGTGCAAGTTTTAGACAAGATTTCTTATTGAGCAGAATATATTTACATTTTGTAGGGCACACCAAAATTTTGAAGGGCAGATCCCGATGGTAAAAGGCAGTTTATTAGTGTTTATTTACCTTTTTACTAATGTATTAGTGCAATACTTAAATTACTGATGGACTCTGGGATAATAATCGTCTCCAACATGCAGGATAATAAATATTATTGAGAAGTTTTGCAAATTTTCTGCACTTTCGTACCGGAAAAACCGCAACTGAAATAAATCAGGGCCACTTAAACATTCTGACTTATCTTCCAAGCCTATAGGATTAGAAGTTTCAGAATAAAAGAATCGACGAAAAGTAAACGGAGTGAAAACAAAGGTGTGTCCTCAAACTAAAAGCTGCAAGTGAAATGCGTATGGCTCTCATGATGGTTATTCTGATTTACGGAAATGCCAAACTAATAGTAAAGGAACTTTTCGACGAACTTTGCCTATAGATCAGATTTAACAGATTTGTTGAACTATTCATAACCGTGCAAAAGGACTTTAAATATTTTTTGAGATCGCTATTGAATTAGATCACTACCTATACGAATGTAACACAATTTTTTAAATGAAAATTTGTGGCACACACCAATGGTAAAAATACAACACACTCACAGCTGCATTTACACCACCGACCAACAAACCACATTTATAGACGAAACTCATTTTAGAAAGGAATTATAGATAAATGCCAAACCCACACTCGTCATACCAGTACGAGCATAGAAATCTGTCTACGTATATCAAAACAAGCAGTATTATTATTTCTTGTCGTTCTCCACCCTCAATTAAGCTTGAAACTCAAACATCGGACTTCCAGTTAGTTAATTAGTTCCGAAACGTTGCAAGTACTTAACACAAAGCTCCTTATTGTCTCCTTTGAAAGAGGAAATATTAGTCATCTCGGTCTCTTCATCAAATTTACCATTATAAACAGCCTTGGCGGTGTTTGCGAACTGTCGTCGCGACTTAGCCTGTCCCTTTTAAATTAGGCACATCTAACTGGGTCGCTTCAAGCTTTCTTCATCGCTCCTGTATGGTGGAATATTTAACTTATTTGGTTGAGCGGCGGATTATTTTATTGTCGAGAGCTTTGCAGTCGGTAAATAATTTTCAATTAGTACAAAGCATTAAAGTGAAATTGAAAGCGAGCTTCAAATTGAAACTGGTGGTGTATTTTCCTGGTTTTTTCAATCTTCGTGCCTGTTCAAATGACATATATTTCCAATACTCTCGAGTAGAAAATTGCTCTTAAATTAGCAAGAATCAGACACGTTAACTAAAACAAGCTCAAGTAAACATAAGCAACGAATGGTTTGCCTGTTGTTACTTTTAGTTTTAATTGGCGCGTACAAAAAGTAACAAAAGTTGCTTACTCAAGCCGACAACAAAAACATTTAATGGGGTTCCTACATAATTAATTGTATTTTAAGAGTTTTAGACCTATTAAATTTTATTTAGATCACCCTGTATAAATTTTTATAGGAGAAGAAAAGTTAAATTGTGTGACTATTTTAAAACTATTGGTTTTCGCATAAATTATTTTAATACCTCTGGCTTGCATAATTTATTGGAGTATGACACACAATTTATTTTAAAGTGATTTTATTGAAATTGGTCGCAACTGTTCGGATATGCACAAAACTTATTTGACTTATAGATGTATTATTGTAAATTATTGTTTGTTTTTTAATTATTTTTGACGGCAAACGTTAAAGTTCGTTCATTTGTATCTTATCCCATAATCTTTCAGAATACGACACACATTTCGATAATTATCAATCTTGAAATTATATGAAAAGGTTCGAATTTAAACATACAGTACATTATTTTTGTACTAAAGATTTATAATTTTTTTAGTATTTTGCATAAATGTTATGATTCAGATCTACAAAAAATCTCTCAATTTTGGAAATCTGGAGGCCCACACAGTGTTAGATTGTTTACTGCTTATATAATTTTTTATTTGAAATGAAAATCTTGCCAATCTGCAAGAAGTATGCCAACTTTGAAGAAAAATCGGTGAACAAGCAAAGAAAATAGTTAATAAATATTGTATAAAGAATAGAAATAATCCTGCTGCTCCCTTATTTTTGAAATTTGGGTAAACTGCTGTTCCAACTTGAGACATACATTTTTTATGTGGAATCATCCCATGGTATCTTTTCGCATCATTTCTTAACACAAAAAAATATATGGATACCGCAAACCCTTTAATCCCGTTCGAAGAAAGCTCATACACAAATTAGAGGAGATAATAGACGTACTTAAATTATCAGGTAACTGATTTCCTGCTGGATTCTTGCGCAACGTTTGGTGTTACGAAAGAATCTAGTTTCTTTGAACTTTCAAAATGTTGCGTTGCACAAATGGTACGGCTTTCCTCAATAGTTATACAATATTTTTTCGACCTGAAGTTCAACATTTCAAGGCATTCTGTGATGGAATAAATATACTTTATTTATATTTTAACAGTCACCGATGGAGTGAAGCTACTGATTATTCAAGCAATTATTCATTCATTTTTGAAATGTACTGTTAAAATATTTCAGAAATTGACAACATCTATTCTCCGCGATGTCATAAGCGTCTCTGATCAGCGAAATCTTCATTTGTGGCGTTCACAATATGGCCCACAAAGCTAGCAGATTAAGGTGGATTTAAATATAATTATGCTTTCACTTTGGACTTTAATACAGCATTGGTAAGGTTGTTATTCATTCATCCCCCATAATGACTTGTGCATCTTCCAGATAAACTGCGACCCCAGCGAAGGCAAAACTCAGTCCCCGTCCTCAATCAATGTCTCGTAAAGACTTTGACGCGATGAAAATAAGATTTTTCCCCATTTCGGGGGAAGGCGGAAATATTCTCGCGATTAAAGTTAACCTAAGCAGAAATGTGACAGGTAACAACTGGAGGGTCGAATTCAAAGTGACTGCTCTAAAATATGTATGCGATTTTTCGACTATTTTTTCCTGCAATTTCCGGGTTTGTATTAGAGGACTGTTTAAGGGTGACACTAATACTACATGTGGCTAGTCTTGGTTGCCGGCTCAATGGGAAATCGCGTATGTGGCTGCCCTACACCGATTAATTGTACCGATAAATTGAAAGTGTCTGCACCACTGCTTAACCACTCCACATAAAGCAGTCTACACTGGCCGCAAACCGCTCTACTGGCTTAATACGGACTCTTGGAATAGTATAATACTAGCAACATTGTAGAAAACTGCGTATGTTGTCTAGATAGATGAAATAATTAAACAAGCAGAAAGTTACTTTAATCTAACGATTTTGTTTGTCAAAAGTTAAACCATTTCAAATTACTAATCTTGTAATGCTTAACACGTTCCGAGGTTAAAAATAAAAAGTGAAATTAAGGGGTGCGAATTTGTCTATTTATTTAAATTTTTGCACGACCGATGTAATGTTTTGCAATGTTTTTCACAATTTTTTAGGGTATGATACACATTTATTTTATTAAGCGACCAAAAGTAAGTAGTATGAAACGTCCCGTGCTAACGCCAGAAGAAATTGTGTTGGACATGGTCTAAAATTCGTACGTGATATTCTGGTTCATAAGAACTGTCACCAACACGCCATTCTTGGTTCTGGTCCCGACGTTATGCTAATTTTTAACATATTTTAAAAATGTCAAAATTCAAAGTCATCTGTGAGACAATTAGCGCTATATTTGAAACGTTCCCAAAGAAACAAAACCTCGAATATAAGCGACGAATTTATGGAATATTGTTAAACACATTGTTCATTGTAAGAACTATTTTCAATGATTTGTAGGTTTCTGATCCTTTTTCTTCAGAGACCTGCCTTTAGTTGATCTGTTTCCCTAGGACTCAGAAACACGAAACTAGGGTGTAAAAGGATAACATTTTCTTTGTCTTTGCAGTATCTGAATCTGCTGCTTTCCATATGAATGGACGACATATCATTAAGGCAAACATATGGGTTGACTGGTGGCATTTGCTCAAAGCCCAGATTATCTGCATGTTCCAAATCAAGCCACAATCGAACAACCAAACCACTAATTATTTCTCTCCAGTTCCGGACAATTATGATGCCATTATTTCCAGGAGTTCGACATAAAGCCACCGTCCTGTCCAATTCTCCAGTGGACGATTGTAATCAAACCATGCACCCGGCGTATGTTTGAAACAATCTTAAACTCTTGTTGCTTTACGACCGGGACGTTCATTAGGAACGGAGTTTTCGCGGTTAAATGAATCCCGAGGGAATTGTCCACGTGGAATTTATTGTTGGCGACGTGGATTGGAAAGAACATAGACTAAGGAGATTAGGGACGAACAGAAAAAAAAACATAGAAAACCATAAGAATACGCAACTGTCGGGTTCAGTTGAACTGAAAGCGTTAAAAATGATCAATCCTAAAAGTCTATATTTGGTAAAATTTTCCTGTTGGTTCTATCTGCAAAAGATCTCTGTCGTTAAATACACTGTTGCAACCGAAAGCTTATTTGCGTAGCATCAATTCTAAAACTCTCCCCCGTGAAATACGTTCCGATCATAAACTGCAAAGGACACATGTTCCACTCGAAACCATCTTAGGCGAAGTTACTTTATAGGTTTTAAGTTCGAACCTAAGTGCTGCAAACTTAGACTTATCCGATGTGACTGGCTCGTATAAAACTGGTTTTATTTGCTTGCGAGCTTGCGAAAATATTACTTTGTTAAAAGGGCTATTTCTGACGGATTTTATTCAATACTTTTCCCGAGCTATTCACGACCGAACGAAATATGACATAAGTGTTTGTTATCAGATACCATTTGCAAACCATTAACGATTACTTAAAGTAAAATGTAATCCGAGCACTAAACTGTATTTAGAAGAACAGAGCCTAAATCTTAAACATGAAAGCATATGTATTATTCAGACATATTTTAGCCATTTGGCAACTTTCATAGATTACAGAAATAATCCGTTAAGCCGTTGGAGCAACGCATAATGGTCTTTACTGCAGCTTAACTTTGATATGGTAATGATTTAAGTTTTTCTCAACCTGTTGGGATATGACACACACTTTGTTATATTTGGACGTAATTAAACATTTTCGTATAGAGACACATTAAGGGTGAACTTGATAATTTTAGCCAGCAATATGTTTGCTGTCTCTCTCAAAACAATCACTCTCAAAGATCAAAATGCAAAACTTTGGCGCGATTTTCAATCACTTTTCATACTGTCAAAAAATGGAACTAATATTGTTTGTCAGCAATGACGCACACCTTTTTAAATTTTGAACTAATCGAACATACATTTCATTTTCGGAATAAAACACACTATTCCTGATCTGGGAAATACTCAACCAGTTAAATCTTTCGCAGAATTCAAGAGCAATTCACATTTTTTTGTTAAAAACGAAAGCTTAGGCTCGAAAATGTAAATTCTAAGTATTGGAAAAATATTATTTTGTTAATATGGCTAAAATTCTGACGAATTTGATTCAATACTTGAACATTTTTGCCTCACAAACGAGCGAAATATGACATACGTGTTTGTTATCGTATACCATTGGCAATCCGAACAATAAGCTGTATTTAAAAGTACAGTTTCTAAATATTTTTCAATTTTCTGAATGAAAAACTCATACAAGCAGGCATATTTATTTTTCAGACATATTTTAACTATTTGCTAACTTTTTTTTATTGTAGAAACATTATCTGGAAAATGATAATTTAATCATTCGGTGTAATATTCAATCACCCTGTATAATATTTAAAATATTGGCAGCAGATCCACTAGTCTCATAATGAGCATATTTATATTTATGTAGCGTTATTTTGAAATTTGAATACTTTGATTTTTCACAATTTGGTGGCATATGACACACGTTTCATTATATTTGGACTTTTTCGCATGTAAATACCCTAGCGATTCTTGGAATAATGGAACCGATTACAGTTTCTCCAGAATTGAGTGGAAATTAACCATTTTCTGTCAGCAACCAAAAATCACACTAAAAGATATGAAGTTGAAGAATTGGCGCAATTTCCAGCACTGGAAATGTGCAATAGATTTGTATCGCGCATAATTATTATTAATGTGACATAACTTGGACATTTTACTGCATTTTTTTTCATAAAACAGAAATGAGATAGAGTGTCGGGATATGACGCACATAAAATGTTTGGACTAATCTAACGTAAATTAAATTTTCGCAATAAAGGTGAAATTCTTGACCTGGGAAAGGATAAACGGATAGTTTCGCAGAATTATTGCACAAATCACAGTTGTTCGTAAAAAACAAAAGCTCACCCTCAAAAATCTCTAGTTTTCTTTTAGTTAATTTCACAATTTGTTGGGATATGACACACACATTGTATTGTAATTAGCGTGGTTGGACTTTATTTCTTTAAACAAAATACAATTGATCTGGAAATGAATGAATCGATTGCTATTTCCGCAACATTAAGTACATTAAGTAGCAAATAACCAATTTATATAAATAAATAAAAATACTTAATAATAACAATTAACAATAGAACAATAATTAAAAATTCATTATTCAAAAAAAATTCATGTGTACATAAAATTTGGGTTTACTGTAAGGGTTTCATTTTTAATTGAGTAAGAAGCAAAAATTGAAATGTCGCTCGAACCCAAGGCAGCGAACTATATCAATTGAACGTCGTATTTATTCCTGAGACCCTAACTTGGAATCGTATCTCTAACGGTCCACAAGTACAAAGCAAACATGTTTTATTGTTTGGTTCGGTTTCCTCAGAGCATAAATACAGTGCTGAAGAAAAGCCGAGACTCCTTTTTTTCCATCCGAGCCCACACGTTTTATGAGAAATTTTGTTCACTGAGGCATGAAAGGTATCTTCCCTGATGAAAAAAAAAATTTTCCCAAAATTGAAATGAATATAGTTTTCTTTAGTTGAACCATATTAATGCTATGCGGCCATCAAATTTTGCTTGGAGCATTGAAAACATCCTATTTCAACAATTTTTCCTTTGGAGAAAACTGTGATAAATTTTAACAATTTAGGTGCAGAGCACCATTTGAAATCATCATCATTGTTTTTATAACTTCTTAGAATGTGATACACAAGTTTTTAAGTGTATCGAAAAACTATTAAAATCTTGATAAAAGGGTGACTACCATCATAAATTTCAAATTGTTTCTACAATAATAAGCAACTAATTATGAAAAACAATATACGTACAACAACATTTGTATACTGATTCTTTCGAAATTTACGTAATATGACTCCAAATAAGTTAATTCCATAGATAGGTTTTAATTTTTGTAGTAATAATGCATGTGTTGTTGACCAATGTTTGAAAAAGATTTAATTTAGAGCAAATTCTGTTTAGTATTTGCAAGTCCTAATACATATATTTATAGTTTAATTTAATATATTGATATTAACAATTTTCAAACAAAAACGATTCAGTGATTATGCGTTATTTTATAGGCATGCTTTTTTATCGTTAATACAATAAGTTGTATTAATATTGAATCGCATGCACTTTCGCTTCGCATGTGATAAGTAAATAATATTATTGTGTTAATGCACTGATTTATGTTAAAAGTCCATATTCAACAATGTAAATATTTTGTAACCGAAAATTGAAAAACTATGTAAAATATATGGTATGAGTTAAAACAGTGATGCTTCGAGAAAATCTCCTTTTGAACGGACTATTATTATATATTTTTTAAGAGACATTTTTTCATAATTTGTCGAGGTATGACACAAAATTTACTATTACACAAAAATTCGAATGTCAACACGTATTTGAAGTTCATCGAAGACAAAAATATAACATTTCGATCGAATTAGTTTCAAACAACCGCTCTCAATTACTGCTTATAAATCCGGTCTAGCAGCATTTTCTTAACACTTTTAATGCTCCTAATGCTCTGTGCTGAACGCCAAGTTTGGATCGAACTCGGGTTGTTTTACTTTAAGTCCTTAAATGGTTGCTTCATTCAACCTTTATCGCCAGTCCCCAAGATAAAACCGCCAACGGGCATTGGGTACGCGATGTCCACAAAACGCAAAAGTAGAAAGTTTCTCAAATGATTGCAGTAAAAGCACGGCCAAAGGACATATTTCACGAACGAAACTTTGTTATTAGCAACTGGAAATTTTGGACGCGCCAGGGTGGAGCACGACCGAACTTTGGCAAGCTTTAAAGTAAAAAGTACACGGCCGTGATGGAGTTTTAAAAGTTCGTCGAAGATTTAGGTGACACTTGAGCAAGCGGAAAGGACGTGAATAAAAATAATGCAGGAAAAGGGTGTCAGTTGTTGGGTCATCTGCTAGTGCTAAGTGGCCGGTTGCCAATGGAAGATACTTGCTGTGTCGATTCGAACGATCGTGATTCTTAATTCGAATATGCATTCATTCGTTTTCCTAACCCGGATCAAGATTGTGTGGAGAGTCATTTTCCAAAACCAACATTTCCCCCAACAGCCTGCATAAATTCCGTTTATATCCCCGTTTAAAGGCATAACTATCAAAGATTTTACAACACTCTTTATCCGAAACTTTTAACTGCTGCAGGTCTTTTATGATGGAACACGACACAAAAAGGTATAAATATGCGAAAAAATGGCAATGCAAAGTAATAGCTATCTCCATTTTCGAGGTGCGCTCTCCATTAAACGTTTTTACTCTCCCCGTCGTCTATCCAGGTTTTAAAGTGGCATAAAATATACAATCATGATATGAAAATAAGAATCCCTTTACACGTTGGAATACACAGCAAAAAAACTGTGGATATTCGAAGTGAGAAATATTTGTATGTAAATTGAGGCATTGCTCTGATATGTAATGGCACTAGTAAGAGGAATATTGATGTTTTTTATATTAATCAGTTGTTTCCTTTTTCCATCTTTTCTCTTAAGCTTGAATCCTCTAGATTTTGGTCATTTATTTCATTTTCATATCTTGTTGCATTGTTTTATTCGAAATTTAACGGGTGTTAGGAATATATAACGCAATGGAAATATTCCGATGCTTTTACTCAGCCAAATAGGTTGAAAATTAAAATGTTTGGAAGCTATCTTCCAAACCGGAAAACGGAAAAATCTTCCTTGTTTATGTTGTTACTCCATTTTAATAAGATAGTCAATGGAAGTAGCGATTTTTTTATCGAAGGCTAAAGGCCAGCGAGTTAATCAGTGTTATAACGGTATTATTTTCATAAAAGATTTTTGCATGGAAGTTTTCCTCCACTATGATAAGCTGGTGGATATGAGAGCATTGTAAAATGTGCAGATCGGGTACAAACATGATGGTGTCATCTGCATCTCGAATGTTGCTGATGTTTTGTCATACAAACGTACACCGGTTTGTACACTTACTGGGATACTCCAAATATTTATTTCCCCTATAAATTAAATATTAGCGGGGCAATGTACACTCTTCTCTAATTGTTTAATTGTGTCCTGTGTTTATTGTTTACTGGAAAGTTTCGAGTTAATTAAAAGTTGTCTTCCTTGAATTATTTAATTAACTATTGAGTTAGATTAATGCAACGATTAATTTTTTGATTCAGGCGAGTTTTTGCGTTTTTAGGCGCTTTTTCACCTCAAGTAATTTGATCTCAACAAATGATTGGAGAAAGGCGGGTAAATTCAGTTGCAAAAGTGAGAGGGTCTCATTTTGAATGATTCAACAAAAATCAACGCAAAACACTAATAGTCTCAAACTTTGAGGAAACATCAAGTAAGTTTTCGCTTTTTTCGTCTGCAACAAACGTTGTTCCATATCAACTCGTTTCGACGTAATAAGGTTTTGAATAACGGAGGATAAATGTAGTCGCAGAAGTCATTGCAAGGCTCACTTTGAATATTTGTCAAAAATCAGCACATCACGCGAATAAATTCAGACTGTGCGGAAACATAAAGTGAACTTGGCTGTATTTTCTCCACAAAAACCGCTTTTCTATATCAACTCGTTTAGACGTAATCAATTTTTGAATAATGGAGGGTAAATTTGGGCGCAAAAGTCATTGGAAGTCTCACTCTGAATGATTATTCACTCAAGCTTTTGTTATTAGTAAATGTTCTCTTGTGTTTCATTATTTATCGTACTTTCTTGTCCAAGTCTCTTTCTTATTGGCATGTGGCTTAGTGTCTTCATTCAGCAAGTACATTTCTTCTTAGACTTGGGAGGGTTTTTCATTATTTTATGTGTCTTATTCTGCATTGGTTTAACTTTATTATATGCTTATTTTTGTCTAAGAAGCGACACATTTATACCGGCCTAAAATTAGAGCCATTGAGTCGACAAATTGCGATACATTTTGTTGGTGCAATTGGGTTGGAAATTTATTTTTGAAGCATTTTAAGCTGCAAGAGTTCATCCTGCACACACGTATAAATACAAAAGTCTAACCCATTTGATTTCGAAAACCTAGCAAGCTTGTATATTGCTACCTGCTCAAAACTAAATTTTTTTATATAGCTTTATGTGCCAAGGTTTTGTATTGTTTTTCTTCCATTCAGAAATTCTCCATTTATTTCTAGGATAATTCACCCAAAGAAACACTCGTTCGTGATTTAATAAATAAACCGATTAGTGGTAAAAGTATAACTATCGCTTAATAGCTTATAAAAAAGAGTGGCGAAAGCTTGCGTTTTAACTAACCTTTGTCATGCAAGGGTATATTTAGGATAATAACATTTTAGTGGGGTCTTAACGATCGCCGAATTTTCCGTAGATGATACTTTAGGTGATTGCTCTTTTAATCGCAAATTCTCGCCGACCTGGAATAATTCTTTCCATTATCCACCACTGGTTGCTAAGATCCAATAAAAAAAAGCCGCTATAAAAGCAAAATTGGCTCGTATGCAGTGAAGATAACAGATTTCCTTCAATATCAGTCGCTTTAAAGGGGTTTTATTTGATCGAGGCATTTCATTAAAGAAAAGGTTTACGACTGGAGATGATTTCCATTTTATCGGCGGCTATTAACCTTTCCTTTGTCCAAAATGGCGGGAGGCACAATAAACCAAAAATTATGGCCGATAAACTTAAACACATATAGGGCGAAAGTTAAGGCTGCGGCCTATTGTTTTTTCTTTGATGATGGAAGGGCCTGCGTTTAAATGATTTTCTTTAATAGCTTTGAGATTTAATGCGATGCAGATTTCTTAATGAAAACTTTTACCAGTTGCTCAATTCTGGTTCAGATTACCGAAAATTTATTAGATTGGCTTTCCCGAATCCAAGCCCAGGTAAGTTTGGATTAATAACTAGCTTAATACATACCGAATGTAGAGGCGATTCGACCCCCCGTAAAGTTCCAAGTCGCAACCCTTGAGTGCCCTAGAAAGACCCTCGACGGCTGCCCTTCGTGTTATAATAATTATCAATGAGTCTCATGAGATTTCTACTCATAACCCGACGTATGCCGGTGTGGGATCAAACCCCATCTTGAGTCAGTTTCATGTAGAGAACGCAGCAAGGTGAATGCTAATGTTGAATTAATTTCCGGTATTAGTGCTTTGAGCTGATGGCCAAACTATATTATTACTTTGTAAAGTTCCATTGATACTTTCAGCCTTAGTTCTTTGTGTTTAATCCAGACGGCATAATGGTAGTTTATCATTGAGTTCGACTCACCTAGAGCGGATTAAAAGGCTGTGCAAAATAAGTGCCTACTTTGGTGGGTTGTACTCACTTTCTGTGGGTTTGTTTGGGTTCTCTAACAAGGCTAAAGTGGCAATATAATAAAGGGGGATACAGTAATCATGGTTTGGGTGGCTGCCAACAATAAGATCACCGTCTTTAAATCACTTGAAGAAATTTGTTTGTTTAATCTTCAGTTCTTTTGATTTGTCAAAATAATTCGATTGGTTTTTAGATTGTAGTCATTAAAAAAACCATATTTTCAATGAAGTATGGGACAGGAAAAAATATCTGGGATTGGAAAATGCCGCTCTATCTCTCTCCTAAGAGATTGTAGTCATAATAAATTGATCTTGTTTTCCAGTGTTAAAAGCTTTGTCTTAAACATCAGGCTGTGACAAAATAGCAGCTATAAAAAGTATAAACAATATTTTGATAAAGTATACAAAATACAAGAAATAATGCTAAATATAGTCAACGAAACATGGGACAGGAAAAAATATCTACCACTGGAAAATGACAGGGTGATAAATTCAGTTAAGAAAACGTGTGAAACTTTGCCGAAAACCTGACAAATCGGACGTGGAAGAAGAAGAAAAACGAAAGGAGGGTCCCACCTCCGACGTACCACCTCCCACGTACCACTCCCAGGGCCTGAAGGGGACTGAAAGTGTCCCCACTAGGAGCGGACGGTTTGTTAATTTGGGTTTCGTGAGCAAAAAGAATTAAGGACTCTAAAAATGTGAAAATGAAAAGGTTTCCTTTATTATTGTTTGCGTTATCGTGATGCCGATCTTATTGGTCTTCTTGATGTGATTTGAACTAATCATCATGGATTTAGAAATCAATGTTGGAAACATAATTTTCCATTCTTCGCTTATAGGTGGTGCATTTTGCATCGCTGGGACGGTGTTTGTTGTCCCTAATTTTAGCCTTTATGCATAGAATGCATTTGTGCATTTCGTTGTGTTCTTTTTTGGGGCAAGTTTTGGTATCATGCTCTTCCGAGCAATATCCGCAAGCGGTCTTGTTTTTTGCATTTTGGTGCTATGTGTCCGTAACCCTGGCATTGGTACTGCAACATGGTATCATTGTATGATATGGATCTTATCTGCGATCCTGCATGAGTGCCAGTCCAGAAAAATAGTCTTCTTCTGGAGTAGAAGAAGCCTTGTTTTGGGGTTTACTTCGATGGTCCAATGGACAAAATGCTTGTTCCGTGGCCCGAACTTGTAAACTGATGTGACCAAGATGTCCGCTGATCCTTTCAGGTCATTTTGATCTATTATTTCTTGCGCAATGGTTTCATTATTGATGTCGGATGGAACATTGAAGACAACGAGTCTTGGAAGAAATTTGTCCAAGCTTTTGACTTTGATGTTCATGTTCTTGAGAGCAACGGAGTTTTTCAGTTTGTTCAAACAATCATCAGATGATTCGATGATTACTTTTTGTCCTTTGTGGCATAGATGCGAGTGAGTTTAAAACCAACCTCTTTAGGCTTTACTTTGCTCATTGTTGCCTTCTTAAGCTGTTCTCCAGTGGCGTTTCCGCCCTCTGGGAACAATTGTACCTTGAAAGTGCTTCCCGTTGTTATGAGTTTCTTGATACCTGCAACTCGTACCGAGCTGCATGTGGCCGTAGCCGCTCCAGCATATGTGGTCATTGTTGGTCTCTTCATGCTCTGATTTTGCTCCTTTTCAATCTCATCAATTTTGAGGCTTTCAGCCGTGAGCATGCTGCTTATTTCTATCATTTGTTGTTTATTTTGCTTCAGCATTTGTAGAATGGTGCTTTTGATTCCATCAGATATTTCCTTCGCCTTGTTGAGGTGCTTCGGGAGGCCCTTCCTTATATCCTTGTTGACTTTAGGTACGAGCTTCTGAATGGAGTCAATCGCACTTCCACGAAACTCGAGCTTACCCTCCAATAGCCTGGCTAATGCCTCCCCTCTTGGAGATTTACATCTTAGTCTCTTGGATCCTCGATCCTCCGTTTGAAACTCCATCTCGGAACCCGAGTCCATGTCCGGACGCTCTTATGAGTAGACCAGGAGCTTTGGCCGAAATTCCGCCGACCTCCAGATGGGTACTCTGTCTCTCTTTTAGAACTCTTGGCCGTAGACAGGAGCTTATTGCGTAGTAAGACCCAGAAGAACTCCGACTTATTGCCTGCCAGTCCTTGCCCGCCAGAAGCCCACGGCGAGGGGGTGCCAACTTTAACAAAAATTTTTAATTCACAAAATTCTGAATTGGTTTCTTAATTTTGTCGTTTTCCAAGAATAATCGCACATACATTTTACGAAATTAATTTTAATGTAATAATCATTGCCAATAATACATACGATATCGGAAATGTATATACCCAAACAAACATGCGACCCCGGAAAAGAAATATGCAAAATAATAACGAAAAGAATAATAAGTAGAATTAAGATGAATTAAATGGCAAGAGGCTGGAAAAAGTGAAGACATTTTGCAATTAGCTTGAGTACTAAGCACAAAAACATTCCGAATATAACTGAGGGACACAAAATCTATTCATTCAACATACAAATAAATACATAAAAGTATTAGTTTTCTAGTCTCAAATATACAAGATTAACATAGACAGATAGATAGTTTTGTATGCAAGAATGCCTTTAGCAGAACTAAGTGTATGAGTTCTTTGTTTCAATCTGAACAGAAAATCAACACCTTTAACAAGCAGCAAAGTCGTTATTGTTTTTTTGGAGATGTTCAATAAATATTTTCCCATATAGCCGGTTGACCTTTTCTGGAAACAATAACTTTCCTTTAATAACCGAGGAGAGTGTGAAAAGTCAATCGTTTATTGAGTTTTTATTCGTTCAGAAGGGCCAGAGAAAATAATGGTCCCCGAGGAAATTGAACCTTTCTAAAATGGCATTTTATCGATGGGGAGTTCATTCAATTTGCGATTTGCACTGGGCAATCACAGTTGTTCCTTATTCTGCTCATTTCATGTACTAAGAAGAAAATCTTTCAACCAAAATATTGCATTCCGTGCATGAATTAAACACACAACAGCGATATTGAGTGTAAAAAAACCCTAGAATTTTTTGCTGCTTTAATAGCAAAATTTTTTTGAACTACTGACAACGGAACGCTGATTATCTTATATACGGGGTGTCCTACTAAGAGTCTGGCCTTTATAACTTCCCTCAACACAAGCTGTTTGAAAAATGTCTGAAATAAACGAAAAAACGGTGAAAGATAGCTTGAAAATTGCGGTCTTAAGGCAGTGCGGGCAAATAATGTGGTCTCAACAAACGTAGAACAAGATTTCTGCAACATACAATAATAAAAGATTACCAACCGTCTGGGGGAACAAAAATCATTGCTGATTTGAACTGTCCCTGTGAGGCTTTCAATATAAGGGTCAATCATCCCCTTTATTTGCTGGGAAGGCCGTTTAAGGAGCCCCATTTCACGCTAGAGGAATCATACTTTCCCCAAATAATTTACTGAACTTCTTTTTAAGTAAGTAGACCGTCGGAATTTCATGACAAGGGTGGGAACCCCTTTGCAAAGCGCAAATCGGCCGAGATAAATGCGTAAAAAACTACAGGTTTTTTGTCCTTGATTTAATACTGGTGCGTTGTAAATTGAGCAGAGTTTTATTTAAAATCTCCGCTATTATTGCCAGCAAATATTCTGTCGGATGAATAACAAATATGGGTTTTATTTAAAATTATTTTATAGCGTAACCAAAAGTTATGGACAATATTTCAGCTGAATACAAGCTCACAGTTGTTTATTATGTCATCGAGCTTATGTTTATGGCAATACATTTATTTGCTGCCTTCCTGATGGACCGATAGTTATTTCAATATTTTAATTTCAATAATTTGTTGTTACTGCAAGGGGATTGAAGCAGTGTTGGAATAAATCGAAAGCAAAATTAAATTGCGGCATTTTTAATTTCATTGTTCGGATAGTGCACTTTGCAATAAAAGCCCACAAATGCACTTAATTGAAATGCTATTGGGCATATTAGTAAAAGCAAATATTTTGCCATACTTTTGCGTTAACGCAGTGTTTGTGCAGGCCCGATGTTGCATTTAATTAATAATGCAAAAACTATCCCTTAAAAATAATCCCATGTACAGTTTCGGAATAATTGCAATGTTTTAATTAGTATGTTGATTTATTGTTTGCTAACAAAATGTTTTTTTTTTATTTTCTTTTTATAATTTGCCATTTTGCGAGCTATTTAAATACGGTCCGTATGCAGGAGGCAGAAAATTAATTTATGAAGGCTGATGAAGAACAAGAGATTTCATTGCACACTTGTTGCAAGAAAAGCCATTTACGTTTTCATCTAATACCAGCTTTAGGATTTTACATAGCCGTAAATATACAGGGTGAACGTAAAATACCGATTATTTCAAGTAAAGTATAATTTGTGTATACTTTCCTGACTGTATTTAAATTTCGTCCAAAAGAAATTCCTGGAGAGAATTTCTTTTGGAGTAAAGTATAAAGCCATAAAAAAACAATGCTGGAACACGTCAAACCCAATTTTTAAATGTGCACCTTTTGACATCAAAGTATATCTTATGACATCATTAATGTCGTAAGTATGACGTCATTCTTTGGTTTTTTTTAAGGAACTTCAGTTTATGACTTCACCATTTGAATTGATGAATAATTCAGCATTCAGGATGATTTAATTTCCAATATTTTATTTAAAAAATTTCTTCACAGCAAATGTTTCTTCTGTTCTTAATATATTTTTTTAAACTATATTTTACTCGTTTGTCGTTAAAAATATGATACATTAGTGTACTGCTTAAGCCCAAAATCAAACTCGGCAAAAGCAATCCCCTTTCCCTAAACAATCTTTTAACGAATGCCCCCACTTTACAATTCCATACATGACTTCATCCATATATTCCTAATTTACATACATCCCCACTCCAAAATAGAACAAAACATCCTGACCAAAGCATGTCTCTACAGATATTCTATCATCATTGGAGACTTTAACATTAACCGATCAAGACAACCCAACTGAGCAAATTCTTGTCCAACACAGACTTTATAAAAAAACTGACACTGCCAACGTTTCTCATGCCTGGAAATCAAGACTCAACACCGGGTTTACTACTTTACACAGCAAACCTTACAAATATTATAAACGATATAAGTCTGAATAACGAACTCGGGTCAGACCATTTGGCTAGAAGATTTGACACACACCTCCGACAGACACACCCTATGGATTCGACAAAACACACTCAGAAACTCAACCTGGACAGGACAGACATAGACAAAGTAAAACAACACATACATGATTACATCCAATCAGGGACAGGCACATTTCAATGGAAAACATACAACAACAATTAACGACCGCCATAGAAAAATTTTCTCGATACATCGAAAACACATACTATCAACACAGTTTACCGAAATTCATACTAAGACTAATCAAACGCAAAAGGGAACTGTATAGACTATACACAAATACTCAAGACGATGAATTGAAAAGAAAACTAAACGAACTCAACAGAAACGTCAAAACACTAATAGGCCAATACAAACAGGACGAATGGCTAGAGCCATGTAATGAAATAGAAAAAGACGAAGGTAAAACGTACTGGCAAAAAATAAAAAAACTGTCACGATACAAAAAAAAAACAATATTACTGGTATATTAAATGAAAACGGTACAGAACTGTATACAGACAAGGCCTATGCGGACGCATTTGCCAGACATTTTCAACATGCCTTCACAACCTCCACTAACCCTAACTTTGACGACCAAAACTTTAACGCAATAAATGATTGGTACGAGATCTACTTCATAAACCAAACAAACAACACACATCAACTAATTACTGAAACGGAACACGACGAAGCACTCGCATACATTAAAAACACGGCGCCGGGAAAAGACAATATAAAAGGCAAACTACTGAAAAATCGTACTCCACAAACACACACAGACATACTGAACCTATTCAACAACTGTATTGAAACTAACACGATACCAGATACCTGGAAAACAGGAATAATAATACCAATTCCTAAAACCGGACTAGACAATACACAAACACAAAACTACAGACCTATCACACTACTCTCTGTACTGAGTAAAATTTTTGAAACTATAATAAAAAATAGACTGCAACAATCAGTTGGACAACACATACCACAATACCAATTCGGATTTAAACCTAAACACTCAACTTTTCACCCACTTTTTATACTAATCAGCAACATACAAACAACTCACCTCACGAACAAGAAAACAGCATGTCTCTTCATGGACATCAATAAGGACAGTGTCTGGCACAAAGGACTTTTATATAAACTTTACCAGCTTAAAACCCCCACATCCATAATTCACGCAATCAGAAACCTACTCACAAACAGACACCTAGAAGTACGCATAGACAACACCCTCTCCTTTGCTTTCTCCCCTGAACAAGGACTACCGCAAGGATCCTCGCTATCACCACTTCTTTACAATATATACTGCCACGACATACAATCAGAGTCTCCACGACAAAAGACACATTGACAAATCTGCTTACATACTACAATACGCCGACGACACTGCATTGATCGTGCACGACAAAACTACAGTAAAAGCAGTACAAAAACTTCAAACACTAACAGACAATACAATTGCTTGGTTCTACAAATGGAGACTTACACCAAACGCCATGAAAAACCAACTACTTTTACCAAACCACCAAATTAAAGACGACTCTCCATCAATAACAACAGACGGAAACAGAACTAGACCACAACAAGAGGCAAAATATCTAGGAATCACACTGGACCAAAAACTAAAATTTACAAAACACGCACAGAACGTAAGAACAAAAATCATTCAAGGGACAAAACACTTCCGATCACTGACGTACAAAGACAAAGGAAGTAGTACAAAGACCGCCACAAAAATTTACCAATCAATATGTAGATCTCTGCTTGACTATGGACATATACTGACAGCGAATGCATCTAGGAAAACTAAACAACACATTCAAACAACAGAACAGATTGCCCTGAGATCAATAACGAAAATAAGACTACTCCTCAAAACCAACTACACAACCCTTCAAACCAACTACACTACGAACGAACAAAAATAACGCGAATAACCGAAAGACAACTCCAATTGCAAACGAAATGGAAAAACAATCCACAGAATATTCATATATATATTTTTGAAATCACATTAAAAGATGTATTCTTCTATGATTTCAATGACATTTTCATTGGATTTGTCTAAATGACAATTTTCATGGTGGGTTACCAGGAAATCCACTTTATATTTCCAATCAATCCAGGTTATATTTTAAACGGGACGGAAGTTTTAGATGTAATTTTTTTATCCTTGCCACATTTGCCATATAGACATGAATTTGTGTTATATAGACATGAATATATTTTTTGATTAATTTAATTTAAATAATTGTATTATAGAAAAATTACAAAAATGCGATATTTTCACTGAGTTTCAAAATTCAGTGCTTTAATTTTAGGACCGTGTTTTACATGTAAAAATAAGGGCAAAAGTATATAGTCTGCGAACGCTTTGTTTTCAAAATACAGAATGTCAAAATTTGAAATTTCATAGAAGAAAAACAAATAAACGTGCTTTTCTGATACTTTTGCAAATAACTCACAAACGATGGTAGATACGAAGCAAATGCAAGGGCCAAAAAAGTTTATAAATTGAATAAAGAATTTGAATTTCAGCAGTGCACCAAGAAAGTTCGAGGTAGCAAAAGACTCTAGAACAATTAACACCCTTCAGAATTAAAAAAGCTAATAATGTGAATAACTGTTAAATCCAAGGGAAAAGACTGACTATTCTCTTCTATTTTGAAACAGAAACTTTTATGGAACATGAACTTTTTTACTTTTTTTTGGGCCATAAAATGCCGTCCTAAAATTAATACACTGAATGTTGAATTGGTTGAATGTTGGTTGCGGTATAGCGTTTCTCAAAAATGGTACTTGAAGATATTTTTATAACAAATTATCTGTACTGTAAAAAGAACAGTTTTCGAGAATATGTAGGTAAGTTGAGGTCTTTTCATTTCTTTAAGTCTCTCAGGAAGAAATCGAAATTCATGTTTGTTCTGAATACACACTTTTCCGGCATGAAACCGTTATATAAGCGAGTTTGTTAAAAAACGTGAAATCATAAACATAGAAGTATCCGCTTAAAATGCACAAAAAAATAAAAAACATATAAAGGAAGTTAAAACAATTCAATCTGAATTGTTCGGAGCCAAAAAGTGTATCTAATCACGAAAATAATAACGTGCATTAAAGAAGTGCTGACAAATAACGTTCAATAAGCACTGATCCAATTTTTAACTTTTGGAAAAGAAATTCGGTACATTCTACATAGAAAACAACAAAATCGTTTTTTCTTCCTGTTAAAAATCTTTAGAAATCTACACAGTTTAACAGACTTAACAACATTGAAAAAACTGCAATGTACAAACTTAAAATCTACGTTTCTGTAAAAAACGTCGTCGCTAGCGAGTCCAGTTTACAGCAAGTTTCTCCGAAAAATGTAACAATGTTTTTAAGAACAATAAAACAATTTTGAAAATCGAGCCGTATAAAGGCACAAAGACGCATTTGGATACGTCTATTATACAGCTCCTTTTTCGAGTTAGTTTACAGGGTCAATTAATGATTTGTTGCTAAAACTGGACCGTTCGGCATGAAGGACTATTCATTAAATGTACAAGTGCGACATGAAGCAGCTTTTAAATCTGAGAATTTTGTCGTAAATTGATTGATTTGCCACTAAAGCAGGATTATCCGAACAAAATTATATTTGGTTAAAAATATAATTTCTTATAATTGTTCAAACAACTCAATTTAGGGACAATCCAGAGTAAAGCTTAGAACTCATCATTCCTAATTAACTAATCTAATAACATCTTGTTTCTCATATTGGAAGCTCAAACTCAGTATAAAACACACACTCCGCGAAATGTTCGAAAATATCCAGTATTTTTTATTATAAATAATCTTCCAACGATGTTTTTTCCCGTTTTAAAATTCAACCGTTAAGTTTATACTTTAAGGATGGTTTGTGTTAATTTCGTATTTCATACAAACTCGCATAATTTACCTTATTTATTATCGTCTGGATTGGATGATAAACATGTGGATTTCCGGTCGCAAGGAAATCGGAAAATTGTTAGTCGAACAGCGTTATAAAATCTTTTTATTGCCACTTCTAAGAAACTAAACTGAAAAATCCAATTCAAATTTGATGAAATTATAACATTTCTATTATTTTCAAGGTTTCTGACATAGAAAAATATAAAGCTATCGTTAAATGTTCCGTCTAAAATCGTCAAACTAAACTCCCTCAACCAGCCAAATGTCTTTCAAGAATTAAAAAAGAGTCCACTTGTTTGAACTTGTTTAGTTAAATAAGACACACCAAACAAAACAGACATTGGCAAAAAAAAATTGTTGAATTTCCAATAGCAAGAGAGACGAAAATCGTTACTGTCGTATGCACTTTTCGCATCATCGACATTAATCGTCTCCAAAGTTAGCATCCAGACGCGTTATGAAAACATAAATAGTGCATATAATAATTCATCCTTGGCCAGATTTAACACGTTCACTGACATCCCCCGCAGGTCTAATGCCGTTAATTAATAACATTAAAAGGGGGGTAAGTCTGGAACAATGCAACCGCGCAAGATTACATCAGAAATGGTAAGTTTAACGCTTAAACCCAACGTCCCCCGTGGTGCACCCGCAATAAATCCATCCCGTTTCTGATTTACTACCCACTCGACGGACTTATCGGCTATGGTGAATCAGAAAAATTCTTGTTTAAGTACACTTCATTAATTACGGTAAGTAATGCGAGGCATTAAGGAACAGAAGCATGTAGTCGAAAATGGAAATACAGTATTTAGGAACTGGGCTGGGAAGATGATGATCTGCACAATTTAACTTTTGTACATTGGAACAGAAAAACTTAGATTTGGAAGCTTACTTTTCTCTAATATGAAATACATATTACCGGTAATTCTGTTTCTTCAGACGACTCTGTGTTAACAATTGTATTTTCTTTTCTGATTTTTTTTAAATTTCCTGAGATGACACTAAATCAATGGGCTGATATTTGGAAATTAGAATTGAATTTTGAATCTGATTATTACAATGCAAGAATTGACGGAAAACATTGATTGAAGGAAGTTTACTCATCAGATCTTTTTCCTTTTGCATCCATAAGTTCTATTTCTGTATTTTTCGTTTCCATAATTTGCTGTTTTGGTGCCCAACTATTGTAAAACTTACCACTAAACTTTTCTGCGCCTTTCCCTTCGTTCTTCTTTCTAGTGATGAGTCAACCACTTATTATCCGTTCTCGAATCATTCGGTTCCATTTGCGCTTCCTTCCTACCATACACAAGGATTTCTAAAATCGCAGCTACATTTTGCGTAGGGAAAAGCCCTGAGAGTTTATAAGTTCGGAAGTGGCATTGTTTCTCTGCTATGAGCACGATACTTCTTCCTATGGCATTTTCATTGTGCTTTCCATTGTGTCTTATAGGCATAACAAGTACTCATTGTTTGACTTTCCAGATGAAAGTTATATCATCTTAAAACATCATTCAATATGTTTTCCAAGATTTTTTATCACATTTCTCCAATTATATTTTGTTTTTGTGCTTTTTGATTTCGGAATTAAGAAAGTTCTTGCTTTATTTGTGTGGACTTATCAAGTGTTGTCTATCAATTATCAATATGTGTTACTGCTTTTTTTATATTTCTTATTATTCATTGCTTCTTTTTAATTATGCTCATTTATAGGGCGCCGTTTCATTGATGTTTTTTCTGTACGTTTTGGTCTTCTTAACAGATATACTTTAAATTCACTTTAAAAATAAGTGTTTTTTGGTTCACATCAAGTTTGAGATGAATTACGAGAAGCTAGTGCTAGATGAACGTTTCCAGTTTTCCCAAGTTTTTGAGTGTTGTTAACTTTTTTTTCGAAGCCACTACGCTTTTGTAGGATGCAAATCTATCTCTATTCGTTTACTTTGATATTGTTTGCTAATTATTTCATTTTATTTATCAATTGTTTTGTTATTTTTTTGCTCCTTAATATCGGTAGCAGCGTTTCCAACACTAGTGTCTTTGGTGGTCTTCTTCGAGCCTTCTGTCGCATCTTTATTTTAGCGAGTTTGTTTTGATAAGTTCTGCATTCATTCTCAGCTTTCTGCTGATTGGCTCAGTTTTCATTTGTGAAGAATTGTTCTTGCTTTAGATTCGAAAGCATATCAAGTTGTAAATTATACAATGTGTTTGATATCGTTCCATGATCATGCACCCAAAACAACAGTTTCAGTCTTTAATGAAAATTCAACGTCTGTTAAATGGAAAGAGCTTTAAATTTTAAATAATTTTTTTCGTATATTTCTTTTTCCTGACTGTACTTTTAATTCATTCCAATATATTCCTGAGTTTTTCAGTCAATTTTATTGTCACTAATTATGGTGTTATGTGATGAGCCCTGCGTTTCGTCCCGGGTCTACCTATTGGACTCGTCAGTAAGGCTTTAGGTAGACCCTGCCTTATACGCCAGACATCGGTTCTACGTGTTCGGACGTAAATGAACCGAGCCGGTATAGATCTTCTGCGGTGAGATATTGGCAACCCGTGTTGCCAACGTGTTGGAACGAGTGGTTTTCAATCTAATGCTAATCGGCAACACGGGTTGCCAATATCTGACCGCAGAAGATCTATACCGGCTCGGTTCATTTACGTCCGAACACGTAGAACCGATGTCTGGCGTATAAGGCAGGGTCTACCTAAAGCCTTACTGACGAGTCCAATAGGTAGACCCGGGACGAAACGCAGGGCTCATCACATAACACCATAATTAGTGACAATAAAACTGACTGAAAAACCCAGGAATATATTGGAATGAATTTTAAATAATTTCATGAAAAACTAATTCCAAGTAAAATTAGCTCTTTTTTTACTTCTTTCAGGACAATTTTACTCTATGTTTTAAATGTTTGTAATTTTTATTTAAAGAACCCCTTATTAGGACACTTTTTGAGCTTAAAATGTCCTAAGTAGGACTCCATTTTGTGTTGAAATTTCAAAAACAAAAATGAATAGAAAGCAAGCTAACATTCCTGTAAAAGTTGAAAACTGCTTAAAATTGGAAGCTTAAAAGTGTGTAAATACCATTTGTAAAACCCGTTTTTTTTGCCTTTCAATCGGCCTTATTTTAATATAAAGCGCCGATTAAGCAGCAGTCGATACAAAATTACTTCAAATGTTTATTTTACTGATAATTCTCAGATTAATTTAAATAACATTTCTAGCCAGGAGTCAAAGCGTAAAATTATATCTAATTTACGCCGTAATCTCAATGGGAGAGTTCGGCTGTAATTTTTATAATTGGCTTTTAAGCTCTAAACGACTTACTCTATTTTGGAAAACTTTAGCTGCAAAAACGTTTTTGTAATATGATAAAATAATAAACAATAAAATTGACTGGAACCCAGGAATTTCATTTAAAGTTTGCACTTTTTTAAATTTAAAGTATAAATTTATAATATAACCTTAAGTAGATTAAATTTGCATTTAAAAAATCTAAACCGCAGATTTCTGCTATTGTCAAGAACTTAACGTTTAATAGTTCAATGGGATAACAAAATTTATTTGTATTTTTGTATTCAAAGATCTTTAGTATTTCGATGTGACAAAATAAATTTTAGTAATTTTTTACTGCATTAATTCTACTGTATCTGTTTCTTCCTTCCGTTGATTGTTTCTGTATTATCATTATTTTCCCCAACAAACTCATATTTATTCCAACTGCCTGCCTGAACCATTCCTGAAAAACAGCCACAACTCAAAGTCCAAACAATGAATAGAAATCCCTTTCGCCGTTAAGCATAAAAACGGGGTTGCATATGTTTCTGGGGATTTTATGCACCGTACTCCGCCCTGTTGGAGCGTTTTACTGCTCTCACTTTCTCGAAATGTGGTTTCTTTCACATTTATATGTATATTCTATCACTTGGAGTAAAAGAACTCTGCTTGACGCTAAGCGGCTGCGTAATTTATTTCTTCGGGTATTTTTGCTGTTTTGGGGCTCGGTTTGTTCGATCATCTGGCACAGTATCGGCAGGTTTTTTTCGTTTTTACGAAATTGATCGAAATAAGTTCGTTCCAAAGTTGTTTTAATAATATTTTTGAAACTTTAATGAATTTTCTGAGATCAGCTGTTTGCACATATACGGGGAAGTAATTTGGGGCCGACTCTAATTAAGTGGCATGACGCGAGAGTCACCAGACTAGAAATTGCATCCGGAGCATAACAAGTTGAGAAAATCCAAACTTTAAAACCGCAAAGTTTTATTGGAGTCTCAAGACAGCCACTAGCTAATAAATATGTTAATTTAAATGAAGCGGAAATAGAGGCAAGAAAGTTCACTGGATAGACTCGCTTTAATATATTTTTGAACAAGTTTTCAACATTTTTTCGCTTACAAGTTGGGTTAGACAGATACTTATAGCGTTTGCTGTTTGCTCGATAATTACTAATTATACAGTGCATTTGTTATGGGGGGCGGTTAAAACTGAGATTGAATTGAACCCACATTAGAGCGTTTACAGGACAACAAAAGCAATCTTTTGCTTTAAACTTCGCCAATATAAATCCCATCCCCCATTGGTTTTCCCCTATTATTCCACCTTATATTCAAACCCATCAATTTGGGGAGCGCTTCTGCAGCCGTCGAAGTATTTTCATAAATCCAATATCCCAAACCAAATTACATTTACATAACCTTTCTATTATATTTACTGTCGCTATCCAAGCGATTTTCTTCTTATTAGCGCGGCACGACCCTTTTTCCAGTCTGAAATTGACATAGTTGTGTTTTACAATCCCTACCAGAATAGCATTGTAGTTGGCATTCCCTAGCTGAGACAAATGTTCTGATAACCTACTTTATTCTCCAATTTTAAAAAAAATTCAATAGTGTAAATCAAGACTCTTGCTTGAAGAGGCTTGCTGCTATTGTAATCATTAGGCAGATACCAAAGTAAATAAATGGAAAAACCGCCAAGAAAAGAATTTCCCCCAAAAATTCCAGCAGTTCTGGCAAATGACACGGCCCCATATATTCCCTTAAAGGGCCCAAATGAACTTTTCGCTTATCGGTCCCGATCGACACAAGCCAATTTCCTTGCGAAATCGTGCCTCAAATCGACGGTTTCTTGCCTATGTATTTGCCACTATCTTCTGCCCGATCTACGCCCTGTTTGTGCCCGAAAAGAGGCTCGAGTTATTATCTGCAAATTTGTCAATTTTACTTCCAACTCTAAAAAGCCAAGCGAGTTTGTTAGCAGTAATTTCGGAATGGCCGAGCAATTTTTTCTTTTAGCAATCGAGATGTTACTGTAAATTGCATTGCATTGTTACTGTTGCATTCAGGGGATTTACAGAGTGAAACTCATCGCAACTAAGTGAGATCAGCATCTTTTCGAAATTTATTAACATTATTCGTCTTAAGTTACCCCATAATAACGTACCCTTTTTCATTCAATGTTACATTTTTTCGAAATATACAATAGACGAAAGCTGTAAAGCCTGAGTTTGTATATAAAAAAATAAATATTCAACTTTTTAAAAGAGATCTCAAGAACATGTACAGTCTATAAAGATTAGCAGATGTTGAAGGTAGCGTGTAAAAATTTCTACTGAAAGGAACAAAATTTAAATTTTGACAAATCCTCAAGTCGTTTTTAAGTCCACATTTACAGGAAATAATGAGACAACTATCGGAAAATACATATTTTTGGAAAACCAGAAAGGATTTATATTATTTGTTAACCTCTGTTAAAAGTTTCAAATTTATGAAAAGTCCTGAGTAACTGGTAGGAGCATTTTTAGCAAATGCTTATTTTCTTGATGCTTACAATTCCCCTATACACACACTTTTTTCTCCCTAATTATTGCCTGCATTTTATTATCACTTTAGTAGTAGTAGTAAACATCTTTATTTCTAAAAAAGGCTATCGACCTATCGGTCTTTCTGCCCTTGTTTAATACATGCAGTCTTAATCTAAATAAAAAACAAATATGAAAATTCTCCTATTCTAGGTTAACAATACTATTAAATAAATAAGATTTCAGTGGCAAGAAGAAATTATTTTATTGTCCACTAGTCCGTTGCGTTTGTAAGTGTTCGAGTAGCGTTAATGTAGGGAAACGGAAGCGGGATTGTCTGGTTGGTCTTGTAAGACAAAGGGGATTCAGTATGGTCCAGTTGTAGGGGTTGTTTGTCCATTTTGTCTGTAGCTGTATGAGTCTTTCCGAGATCTTTGTCATGTTTGTGCGTTCGTATAGTAGTTGGGTGGGGGGGTTGTGTAGTGGGTTTTGGGGGTGTCTTATTCGTGTTATTAGTCTTAGTGCAATTTGTTCTGTTGTTTGTGTATAACGTTTTGTCCTTTCTGTTCCGTTCATGAATATATGTCCAAAGTCTAGCAAGGGTCTACAAATAGCTTTATATATTTTGGTGGCGGTGTTTGTGCTAATTCCTCTGTCTCTGAGCAGAAGTTGGTTTTTTGACGCGTTTGGTGTTAGTCTCCATTTATAAAACCATGTCATTGTGTTGTTTGTTACTGTTTGGAGTCTTTGAGCTGCTCTCTCAGTAGTTTTGTCATGTACAATAAGTGCCGTGTCGTCTGCGTATTGTAATATGTATGCCGATCTGTCGATTTGATTTTTGTCTGGTAAGTTGTAATTGTATATGTCATGGCAGTATATATGGTAGAGAAACGGTGAGAGCGGGGATCCTTGAGGGAGCCCTTGTTCAGGGGAAAAAGAAAATTACAGTGTTTTGTCAATTCGTACTTGTAGTTGTCTGTTTTCTAGTAAGTTCTTTATGGTGTGTAGTAGATATGTTGGTGTGTGTAGTTTGTATAGTTTGTATAGTAAGCCTCTATGCCAGACACTGTCAAAAGCCCTGTTAATGTCCATAAACAGGCAAGCTGTCTTTCTGTCAGTTAGGTGGGTAGTTATCACTTTATATTTCTAGCTTTTGCTTTATTTTCGGTTACTTAAGCACAATACAATTAACAATTCGTTCTGGTTTAGATAATTTTTTGTCCAATGTTCAGCTTCGTCAGCAATAATTTCTATTGCTTCCTGATTGCCTTATCTCGAGGTTTAAGTTTCGAATTTTCTTTAGGTGTCACTGGACTTTCTTTTCGTCTGTTTCGTCTTTATTTTCTTTGATTTATTGTTAATTATTGCGTCTTAATAAATGTCTTTGACTCACTTCATTTACAAACTTTTTTAGTTTTTCATTCACTTGATTAATCAGAATTCGATATGGTTGCACAAAATATTTTGTATTAGGAGTGCAGACTAAACGTCTTAGACTTTGGATTCCGAAGCTATCCAAAATCATATTGGAAATACTTTTTATTAAAACCTGAATGTGAATAGTTTTAAATAATAAATAAAAAGTTTAAGACCGCATAATATTACTATAGCGGAAAAAACTAAAGACAACTTAGCAAAAGAGTGTTTTACAAAATTTAAGCCTAGAAGCGATAAGTTGGACACACCTAACGTAATATACAAGATTGACTGTTTGGACTGTAACAACACATACATAGGGCAAACAGGGCAATATTTAAAGAAAAGAATATACGAACATAAGTATAGCTTAAGAAAGGTTAACGAAAATGCAACAGCATTAGCACAACATGCACAACAAAAGATGCATGAGTTTGATTTCGATAACACACAAATATTGATCAATGAGGACAACTATAATAAGAGAAGAATCCATGAAATGATACAAATTAAGAAACATCAGAATGCAATAAACTTCAGATACAGACAATCTTAGCTCTGTGTATCATACGCTAATTAGATGATCGCATGCATGAATTGAATGGACCTGGCAAATAAAAATTAAACAGCAGATATTGAGGAATTACAGAGCAATTCCAAGAATGCAAAGAAAAGGCGAAATATAAATAGGTTTTTCGGGCCCTCGCTCGATATCGAATAGAATAGGTAATTCGATGTCCAACCAAATGAATAGGTAGAAACATCTAAACATGTAAGTCAAATTTAGATCTCTAAACAATAGATTCTAGTCCTTTCCCGAACATGTTTATCCCGACTCATCACCTGAGAACCAAGGTCCCAAATTGTACTTTTTAATATGTGTGTGATTTGAATTTTAATATGTTAATTTTGTGAAGGTTTTTTTAATTGAATTGATAATAAATGTAAAATGTATATTTTAGACAAACTGATGATGGTGGATAAAGAATGATGGTGGTGGATACCGAAACGTATTTGTAACATTTTAAATAATAAACAATAAAATTGACTGAAACCCAGGAATACATTGGAATAAAAAATTAAAGAAAGACGGCAGATGATGGGAATATTAAACAATACAGAGAGTCATTAACTTTTACTGTCGAATGAACAATTTTTGAAACCAGTTGGAAAAATATGCAAAAGAAAAATTACACCCGTTAAGAAAGAAATCAGATCAGGGTTTATTTGAGGAAAATAAGGGAAAAGCTGCAAGTTTCCTAACAGACTGAATGTGAAAACTGAAGTGTAGGAGAATCCCTTTGTTTCCGATACTTGAAAGTCAACTCAGTAAAGGAAATTAATTACAAAAAAAAATAAAACGTAAATTATTGGCTTGCAAAGAGACTAAAACAATGTTAAAATTGTATTTAACCCTTTTCTTGAAACCAAACAGAACATTGGCGAACAAAAATGGAAGATTTGCATTCAAAGTTCTAAGAGACGCTTTAGAGTCACTTTAATTAATTAGTTCCTAAATTTAAGAAAATTTTTCAGAAATTCCGAAAGGAAAAGTCATAGCTTCTTTACACATACTCTTCAGATTTTCTTAAATGCTAAAATAAACCAATCGTATATGAACTTGCACTCTGGAGCCAAGTGAATATGAAGAGATTGTTCCTACTAAATTATCAGGTTTTTTTCAACCGTTTTCCAGATATAAATTGTTTCGTCGAACCTTTTTGCAGGCAAAGAAGTTTGTTTATTGTGTGTTTCTAACTCTCTCAAGGCTAGAACTTTCTGATTACTTCTAATTTACAATTTGAGGAACATTCTTTTAATAAGATCCTATTAACTTGTCAGAAATTTTGAAGCGATTAGGAATTAGATGTCTGGAGAATGTAAATCAAAAATCTCTCGGCGAAATACACATCAAAATCTAAAAAATCAGTGGAATTTAACTCAGTTATACAAACATATACAGATGAGACCACAATGAAGAATATACAGTATATAATTACGTATGTTTAAGTCCATGTGTTTTCAACACAAAGACACCTCATTTCTACTAAAATCTCAGTTTGGTTTCGTTCAATTTTGCATCAGTCTCATTATTATATTTACTGTCCTCTTCTTCTTCGTCTTGAATCTCATTGTTATTAATTTCCTGACAACTATTAAATTACAAGTTTTATTGACGTTGATTTTCAGTTAGGATTGTGTAATTTCTGAAATTTAGCACAATATGAAGACAATTGCATGTCCAAATATCCGCAATTAAATTCAGTAATTTGCGTTTTATTTTTGGAACCGTCTAGATAGCGAGCAGCATAAATGTCCCCTGATTTTGCATTTGAAATTGAGCGTTTGCCCTAAAAGCGAGACCGCATTATTTCACCTTTGGCCGCAGGGCAACAGTTTAATGTCTACCCCCCATTAAATCCGGCCTTTCTAAAGTTTGAATTTCGGCCGAATCGTGAGATTTTAATAGACCAGAACATCGGGCTGAAAATCACACTTCCAGGCATTGTTTTGCATTTTTGGAACGCCTGCAAACCAGTTAAATCTCATTTGGTAAGAAGACAAGATCGTTAACAATGCCTTCCATATATTTTGCTTCATGCAGATCAGTTTTCGGCCTCAATGTTTGCAAACGAAGCTATTTTTGAGTTATTTTATTAGATTATAAAATACCTTAAATATTTAGATGAGGCCCTTTAGAGAGAAATTTACGATTCAGCCTATCAATAATTAAAAGCGACGATTTTTTTCATTAGATTAGATTTATTTCAAAAAACTGAACAGCAATCAAATAAAATGTTCGAAATGTGTGCCATTTACTGCTTGACAATATTCAAGGCGATCAATCAACTCGTCTTGCAAGTTGTTTGGCCTGTCCACAAATACTTTGGATTTGAGGTAACGCCACAAAAGGAAATATATCGGATTTAGATCTGGCGGTCTAGGAGACCATTCAATAGGTCATCTCCTTCCTATCCAGCGATTGGTAAAGGTTTCATTCAAAAATCGTGCGGGAAAATCGGTTTTTCGTCAGGAGAGTCTGGCTCTAATGAAATTGGAAATAAAGACATCAATGCTGGAATTAATTCAAGTTGGAGAAATTCTAGATATGCTTGGCCAGTTAGAGACTGTTCAAAGAAAAATGTCCCTATTACTCTTCCGCGCACTATTTCACACCACAAGTAAAAAACAGTTGCTTCCATTTGAAAAAAATAAGTTGATGGTCGTAACTTATTTTTTGATCACCTTGTGTAAATGAATTTACCGTGAAAAAATTACTGATCCGAGTTTTTTCCATAAAACACACCGCTGTTTTTTTAAATACATTAAGACATTACCTCTATTGTCTTCAACAATGAAAATAATACTTGATACTGATCAGTCTGATCACTCTTCTGAGTGTTATTGAGATTTTTTTACTATTAAAATGATGTAAATTGTTTCAGGTGAAAGTAATGCTGCGAGTATCAAATCCGACTCAGAACGCAGTAGCCGACACTGGCGGAGGATCGAACAACTTCTTCAGTTTGGACAAACGAAAAAAGCAAGTCACCTTAGTGGATCCGAGTATCTTGAATGGTTCCTCAGCTCCAGAGGATCGTAGAGTGGGCGTGGCCGCGCCTAAGATGTTCGCCTTTGATGCCATATTTTCCCAAGACGATTCGCAGGTAAGTTTTCCCCTCTCTTGAAGAGTTTTCTATGGGCAATATGGCTCTAAGGATGTATCAAAACAACACTTAGACCCCTTGTAAGCCTGGCGACATTACGCACCACTAGTATGCTCCATTTTAATAGACACTGCCTAGAGATTAGTATTTCCAACTTTAATTAGAAAATATCTTCGGGAAGCTGACATTTTACTTAATGCGACCAGATGAAAGCCAGGTTTAGAGAGTTTTAATGAAGTTAGCAGCGCCTGAACAGTTTAGTTTGTTTTCTTGAATGGCAAAAATCCCAAGTACAATAATAGCTTATCTGTTTTACCGGCTATAATGGACTATTAAAAATTCCTGACTGGATCGTGGAGAATTTAATCAGAGTGCCAGCGCCAAAGGATCGTGATTTAATTAAGTATTACTAGCGCAAGGTCGAATATTCGGAAAATTTGCGAAGCTCGAAGGTTCTGATCAGTAGCAAAAGGCTTTATTATCCAGCCAGTTCAAAGCCACGTACATTTTTTGCGTTAAATCTGGTCGATTTGAATTGTTGCTATCAAGCAATCTTGCTTTCTACAATATTCTGTGTTTGGGTATACAATTTCATGTTTCTTCAATAACCATTTGGAGTATATAGATTTTTTACAAAATGTATGTAAAAATTATATCGTCGCTTCGTTGCAATTGTATCATAAAAAATTTTCCACTACTACTTTAGTAGTTAGTTGTTTTTATTAATTTGTTAATTTATTTTTTATTTATTAATTTTATCAGTTTAAAAGTTGCATATTTCAATTAATCTTCGGTCATTGTTATTTAGGACCTCTTCATCAAACTTCCCAATGATGTTACTGTCTGTTCTGCTCTCGACTCGTGTGTTCAGATCTCCGAGCACAATATATTCGCGTTGGTCTCCTAGGTGAGAAAGTATCTCGTCCAGCTGGTCATCAAACTCATCTTTCTCTGGCTGAAGTGCATCTTCATTGGGGCCATACGCCGCTATTATAGATACTCTATGACCATGGATATTCAGATTTGCAGTTATGATTCTTTCATTGAATGTGTCCCAGTTAGTCAGGTTCTTATAGTATTTCTTGTTTATCAGTAGTGAAACGCCCTTACACGCTCTTTGTCCCTTTGAACTCCGCTGTATATGTGCATGTAATCCGCTATCTGATCCACTCCGTTTCCCTTCCTTTTTGTTTCTTTAAGTGCAGCTATGTCTATATTTATCTGTTGCATTCCCTACACAACATCTTCTGATTTTCCTCTTAATCCCTGTACGTTCCAGGTTCCAATAATCATTTCCTTATTCCGTTGCCGTGGTTGTTTCCGATATGGTCCGTCCTTAATCTCATGAATATATGAAATTTACGGTTAATCGCCCTTCTGAAAGAATGCTGCTTCCTTCCAGATTATGGTAAAATTTCACAATTTGTTCAGGAAATAATAGATTATTAAAAGATTTTTGAACTACCCACCTAACTGACAGAAAGACAGCTTGCCTGTTTATGGACATTAACAAGGCTTTTGACAGTGTCTGGCATAGAGGCTTACTATACAAACTATACAAACTACACACACCAATATATCTACTACACACCATAAAGAACTTACTAGAAAACAGACAACTACAAGTACGAATTGACAAAACACTGTCATTTTCTTTTTCCCCTGAACAAGGGCTCCCTCAAGGATCCCCGCTCTCACCGTTTCTCTACAATATATACTGCCATGACATATACAATTACAACTTACCAGACAAAAATCAAATCGACAGATCGGCATACATATTACAATACGCAGACGACACGGCACTTATTGTACATGACAAAACTACTGAGAGAGCAGCGCAAAGACTCCAAACACTAACAAACAACACAATGACATGGTTTTATAAATGGAGACTAACACCAAACGCGTCAAAAAATCAACTTCTGCTCACAAACCACAGACTCAACGCTGACTCCCCTACAATAACTGCAGACGGCCAAACGACACAACCAAAAAACGACGTAAAATACCTTGGAATCACAATTGACCACAAACTTAAATTCACTAAACACATACGAAACATCAGGGCAGAAACAATAAAGAGAACAAAACACTTCCGATCACTAACCTACAAAGACAGAGGAATTAGCACAAACACCGCCACCAAAATATATAAAGCTATTTGTAGACCCTTGCTAGACTTTGGACATATACTCATGACCAACGGAACAGAAAGAACAAAACGTTATACACAAACAACAGAACAAATTGCACTAAGACTAATAACACGAATAAGACACCCCCAAAACCAACTACACAACCCCCCCACCCAACTACTATACGAACGCACAAACATGACAAAGATCTCGGAAAGACTCATACAGCTACAGACAAAATGGACAAACAACCCCTACAACTGGACCATACTGAATCCCCTTTGTCTTAGAAGACCAACCAGACAATCCCGCTTCCGTTTCCCTACATTAACGCTACTCGAACACTTACAAACGCAACGGACTAGTGGACAATAAAATAATTTCTTCTTGCCACTGAAATCTTATTTATTTAATAGTATTGTTAACCTAGAATAAGAGAATTTTCATATTTGTTTTTTATTTAGATTAAGACTGCATGTATTAAACAAGGGCAGAAAGACCGATAGGTCGATAGCCTTTTTTAGAAATAAAGATGTTTACTACTACTACTAAAAGATTTTTGAGTAAACCTCTTGTAATAACATATTCAATCAATTATATTAAAATTTGTTCATAAGTTGCAAAGTAAATCGAAAAATGTACCTGTAAAGTTGCCAATTTCAAACTTACTTCCAACTCAAAACATATTTAAAACGAACTGGTTAACTTCTACTGTTTATATCTCAAAAATGGTTGCAATGGGCACTAAACCTACTTGGGTATCCAGTTTAAAAACCTCTATTTTATGCCACCCTGTGTGTTTCAAAACCGCCCCAAATCCTCTGTAGTGAAAATGGCAAAAAATTCATTTCAAGTGCAACTTTCTCTATCTCTATTTGCTCAACATTTCCGATGCCAAATGGCTGTGAAGAAGCGACTCAACTTGTACTTTGCTCTCTATTTGAACAGGATGAATATGTTGCCCTGCCCAAATACTCAAACGCAGTTCGTTAGAAATGAAAACATTAAGGAATTTCCAACTTTCTCCCCTATTTCCAACAAAACGTGAAGTGGAACTCTAAGGAAGATTGAACACAACTTGTACATTTGCTTCCCTTCAGTTTTCCATCGGCTATATTGGTCGAATTTTGCATCGTTGCCGCATTTTCTAAACCGTCATTGGCTTTTTGTTAGCATCTTCTGTAGATATATAGGTGTTATTGCTCTGGAATCTCGCTTAAAGCTAATATTGTTGCATCATTTTAGGCAACAGTGCTACTTTTATACTTTCTTTGGAGATTGTTCCCTATTGATTTGAAGCATATAAATTATATAGTATTGTTTCATAAATTAATCCACAAAAACAGACTCTGCCTTCAAAGTATACAGTTTTTTTACCACTTTTGTAAGTCTCCAAAATCTCTACAGCTTTTCCGAACGAACCCAATAAACTCATCAACTTGTTTAACTTTCCGTCAGTCTTTCCACTGACTCTTGAGGTGAGTTATCTTTTAAAGTACATAATTAAAACAAAGTTGCATTGGATATTCGAGAGCAAATATCTTCTCGAAAGTGACGAAACATGTTTTTGCTCGTAACCTCTAGGTAAATGTTCATAAGGAATAAAACCTGATGTTGAACCACCTTCTGACACCTCAAGTGATTTTTCTATTATTCCCTCTCTTCCTATGTCCTTTTTTCAATAGCTTCATATCATTAAACATCTTGATATTAGATTATATTATTTGCTCCTCGCATTATTATTTTTTCAAACATTCATGATTACGTGTCTGTTTCAACTCGCCTTTTGTAGATTTGCTTAGGACCTTTTTTCCAGTTCAATCTCATTGAAGTTCAAGATGAAGGATTTTGCTGCCTTCTTCCGGCCTTTTGTTGCATTTCTTGATAGCATCTTCTCTAATTTTATTATCTGAATTTTTCACACTGATTGTTGATCAGTTGAAGTTGCACCCAATCAAGATCAGTTTCTCTTCCTTACCTTCACATCTACATCTGATTATGATCTCTTTTTAGTCGTCTTGACCTTTCTGCCATAAACTCCATTTATCAATTATTTACCTTTCGTGTTGGGTTTGCATAGTTTTGTTAGGCTTGAATGAATTTTGGGTTTGTTGGAACTTGGCAACAGGGTATCAAGCCTACAAATAAGCCGAAGGGCATAAATTCTTCGGGTGCAATGCGACACAATCCGATGTAATAAATTAGGCTGCAATCGTGTTCATTAAGAAAATCGTCGCCGAATTACCGTCGCAAAACCCGATTCTCATTTTTTCCGCCCCAAACCGGAGGGAGATAATTAGGAGGCGATTTGAGGGCGAGACATTGCCGGGGGGAGTTACTTAATCGTCAATTAAGACATATTGTATTTCAGTAGAAATCCGTTTGGCTTGTCTTCTTAAAAAATTGATGATGATTTAAACTTCCCAAGTTGACAAAGGGTTTTGTTTCAGAGTGAGGTATGCTCAAGTGCCCTTATCGACGTCATCCATGCTGTGATCAATGGCACTGATGGTTGCCTGTTTTGCTTCGGACACGCTGGACTTGGTGAGTAGATTTTTTCCCGTAAAAGGTTGATAAACTGCCGCCCATTACTCTCGAAAAAAGTAACTGGAAACCGTTCCAGAAAATATCCATAATCCCTTAAAGTAGACGTTTCTCTTTATAGGCACGGTATTTATTCTAAAGAAGGGCTTAGATGGCTTATCGGGTCTGGGGAATCGCCCAAATCCAATGCAGTATTACTTTTCGTCGTGGTCTGAATGCGAAAACGTGCATCGATTCGACGGTTTTTTTCATGTCGCCGAAACAGAATAATTTAATTTGTACAGTTTGGATTAAGCAAAGTTTTTCGAATAGTCAACAACAACTGCAGAAGTTGAAAAACTTCTTAAGGTAAAACAGAGCAACGCTGGAGGTTTTATCAAAGTGCTAGTGCTGAAAGCTTTGAGGATCCTCAGAAGAAATTAGTCTTCCACTCTCTATTGACATGGAAATGTTTCGGTAATCATATTTTGTGGATTATTTCCGAAATTTCAGCATCTGCTTGATGTTAATCCTTCGAAACTGGTCAAAATATGTGTCTGCTGATTTTTTTAGTTTTAATTGTTGAGCTCAAATGGAATATAATTGCCTAAAATTGACAAGTTTCAATTTTTGCTGCTACCAACGTTTACCATTTTTCAACTTTGAGCATTCGGGAAATGAAATATGAACAACGTCGGAATTTATTGCAAGAAAATATCTGCCAAATGATCTTCATTCTCTCGCGCCAATCTTTCGAAAACCCTCAAAAGTATTCAAGAAAGTAGAGTGCTATAAAATGTGAAAACATTGTTATCGCTGAACTAGTTCCAAAGCTCTAAGAGCGTCGTATAGCGTAATTTTTAAACTTATATAAGTTTTATATTATGATTTTCAGTAATTATTGATGGTTTCGATCATGCCAAAAGTTTAATTTTCGCTTTAATCAAACACACAATCCCCTGAACAAGGGCTCCCTCAAGGATCCCCGCTCTCACCGTTTCTCTACAATATATACTGCCATGACATATACAATTACAACTTACCAGACAAAAATCAAATCGACAGATCGGCATACATATTACAATACGCAGACGACACGGCACTTATTGTACGTGACAAAACTACTGAGAGAGCAGCTCAAAGACTCCAAACACTAACAAACAACAAAATGACATGGTTTTATAAATGGAGACTAACACCAAACGCGTCAAAAAACCAACTTCTGCTCACAAACCACAGACTCAACGCGGACTCCCCTACAATAACTGCAGACGGCCAAACGACACAACCAAAAAACGATGTGAAATACCTTGGAATCACAATTGACCACAAACTTAAATTCACTAAACACATACGAAACAGCAGGACATAAACAATAAAGAGAACAAAACACTTCCGATCACTAACCTACAAAGACAGAGGAATTAGCACAAACACCGCCACCAAAATATATAAAGCTATTTGTAGACCCTTGCTAGACTTTGGACATATACTCATGACCTACGGAACAGAAAGGACAAAACATTATACACAAAAAACAGAACAAATTGCACTAAGACTAATAACACGAATAAGACACCCCCAAAACCGACTACACAACCCCCCCACCCAACTACTATACGAACGCACAAACATGACAAAGATCTCGGAAAGACTCATACAGCTACAGACAAAATGGACAAACAACCCCTACAACTGGGCCATACTGAATCCCCTTTGTCTTACAAGACCAACCAGACAATCCCGCTTCCGTTTCCCTACATTAACGCTACTCGAACACTTACAAACGCAACTGACTAGTGGACAATAAAATAATTTCTTCTTGCCACTGAAATTTTATTTAATAATATTGTTAACCTAGAATAAGAGAATTTTCATATTTGTTTTTTATTTAGATTAAGACTACATGTATTAAACAAGGGCAGAAAGACCGATAGGTCGATAGCCTTTTTTAGAAATACGGATGTTTACTACTACTACTCAAACACACATAAAGAGGAATATTCTATATTTTTTGATATTCTGTCATTATTGTTTTTGGGATTATATCTAAATGTTTCAACAACTGACAAAATGTTTATTTTTTTGTGTTTCTCTAAAATATTTTATGGTTCTTGATAGTTTAAAATCAACATTTGCTTTCAATGTTTCAATAATTAAACAATTTTTCTCAAATAGTCAACAACAAGCCTCTGAGAAGAGAGAGAATAGGTTGACAAACTTCTTAAGATAATAAACACGTTGGTAGAGGTTTAATCAAAATGCTGGTGCTGATAGGTTTGTGTTCTTTTCCAAAATCCAATTCTTGCATTCACTATTGATATAAAGAAATTTCAGCTGTCATATTTTCCATGATATCGATTATTTACGAAATATCTGCTTTATGTTAGTCCTGTGCAACTGGTCAAAACATGTTTAAGCTGATTTTTAGTGGTAATTGCCGTTGAGCTCAAATCCAATCTAATTGTCTTAAGATAGACATGTTATAATTTTTGCTCCTATCAAATCAAACCCTCCTAAAAACCGAATATGACCTGAATGTCGGAGTAGTAGTAGTAGTAAACATCTTTATTTCTAAAAAAGGCTGTCGACCTATCGGTCTTTCTGCCCTTGTTTAATACATGCAGTCTTAATCCAAATAAAAAACAAATATGAAAATTCTCTTGTTCTAGGTTGACAATACTATTAAATAAATAAGATTTCAGTGGCAAGAAGAAATTATTTTATTGTCTACTAGTCCGTTGCGTTTGTAAGTGTCCGAGTAGCGTTAATGTAGGGAAACGGAAGCGGGATTGTCTGGTTGGTCTTGTAAGACAAAGGGGATTCAGTATTGTCCAGTTGTAGGGGTTGTTTGTCCATTTTGTCTGTAGCTGTATGAGTCTTTCCGAGATCTTTGTCATGTTTGTGCGTTCGTATAGTAGTTGGGTGGGGGGGTTGTGTAGTGGGTTTTGGGGGTGTCTTATTCGTGTTATTAGTCTTAGTGCAATTTGTTCTGTTGTTTGTGTATAACGTTTTGTCCTTTCTGTTCCGTTGGTCATGAGTATATGTCCAAAGTCTAGCAAGGGTCTACAAATAGCTTTATATATTTTGGTGGCGGTGTTTGTGCTAATTCCTCTGTCTTTGTAGGTTAGTGATCGGAAGTGTTTTGTTCTCTTTATTGTTTCTGCCCTGATGTTTCGTATGTGTTTAGTGAATTTAAGTTTGTGAATGTCGGAGTTTATTGCAACAAAAACGTTATTCACCAAAATGATCTTCATTCTGTCGTGTTAATGTTGCTAAAACCTTCAAAAGTATGCAACCAAAGCAAAACATGATCAGTAAAAATTCAGAGTTCATGTCATTTTAAATCGCTCAACTAATTCAAATGTTGTATGTTTTATAACGTAAATTTTAAATGTATTTCAATGTTATATTTTAATCTTAACATATTTCAGTAATCTGATGGATTTGGTGATTCCAAAGGTTTCATTTTCTCTTTAACCAAGGTATTGTTTAGATGGAAATTAATAAAAGGTGTAATCATGCAAACTACTTCGTCAGACATTAATATTCAGTTATTTTTGTATTTAAAATTTAAAACTTTGTAAGATTTTTTTTATTATCTTTAAATATTTCAGCAATTGACGCAAACAAACATTTTGCATATTTTGTTTCCTCAAAATCCAACATTCTACCAAAGTTCTGTGATAGTTTCATATCAGCATTTGCCTTCAATCTTCACACTATCTGTGCATTTTTTTATATTCAACTTTCTACTCCTTTATGCTCTTGTTTGTTGTCATAACGAATCATTTTACCTACTGCGAGATTTTCAAAAACCCAATTGACCGCAATTTGGATTGTTCGACGAAATACGGTAACGAATCGATGATTCTATCCAGGAAAAGGGGGTAACAGTGCACGTAATACTCCATTTCTATGCAAACTTGGAGCTAAAAGATGCAAGGCTCATCTTGAGCAGAAGTGTCGTTCAGCATTATTAGGCATTATTTATAAAATGGGGCTTTTGTCTTGCCGAATTTCCGCAATATCCAGGTCTGGAATGACGTGTGCGGCATATTGAAACGCGGTTTATGGATGAATCGGCCCGATGTATCCCCGAAGAGTGGCAGTTAGGCCCGCAAAACAGTTTCACTAAAATTAAACGACGGTTGTTTTCGTATGGTGACCTATTTTTACTTTTATAATATTCCCGCACTTCACTCAGTGTGAGGGGGGTGATCTAAATTTGCCCCCTATCATTTTATCCATGCTGTGGATATTTGACATGAGAACGGCTCCCAAGCGGGCAGTAAAAATTATCTGGAATGGGTTATTTAGGATAAAACCCAATTAACACAGTGGAAAATGTATTTATGAACCCTGATACACAGACACGCATGGATAACGCGGGTATAAAGAAAGTTTCGAGAGTATGGTTGCAAGTTTTCTCTTTCTAATTCGACGATATGGAGTTTAATGTAATTTGAATAATATAAAGCATGTAGAATATTCAGAAGCTCTAGGAAATTAGTATAAAAGATCAATTGTTCAAGGGCATTTCCAAGCTAGATTTAATTTTTAGCTGTGTTGTTGGTACGATGTGACCAATCCAAAAAATATAAATTTTACCACGCAATTCATCCAGAAAACGCAGCGAAAGGAGGAAGTGCGGTAATAATCAAAGAAAATATTTGCCATTATGAGGAAAATGAATTTGAAGTAGAAGACATGCAAGCAATGATAGTGAAAATTATAACTAAGAATGGTAACATTACGGTGGCTAGTGCTTATAGTCCTCCAAAACACAACATCAAATGTGGAAGATATGAAGAACAATTCAAAAATCTAGAAAATCGATTTATAATTGGCGGAGACTACAACGCGAAACATACGCACTGGGGATCCAGACTAATTACAACTAAAGGAAGGGAATTGCTAAGAGCGGTCCAAAACTGTGGATGTCAAGTCGTTTCAACGGGAAAAGCTACATACTGGCCTACCGATCCAGGAAAAATTCCTGACCTGATAGACTTTTATATAACTAAAAATGTATCAAGCAATTATATGAAAATTGAAGACAGCCTGGAGCTTAATTCGGATCATTCACCGCTTGTTTTGACTCTGAGCGAACATATCATTTCAAAGCCAAACAATCCCTGTCTAGCTAATAAAAGGACTGACTGGAAGAGTTTTAGAATAACATTGGAAGAACGAGTTAATTTGGCAGTCCCGGTGCGTACTCCAGAACAGTTAGACTTCGAGGTGGAAAAACGAATAGCTGATATCCAACATTCAGCATGGAAAAACACACCAGAAATTAAAAGGAAGCTGGAAGGAAATAACTATCCTAAAGAAATTCTGGAATTATTATCAGAAAAAAGAAAAGCACGGAAAAAATGGCAACAGTCCAGATCCCCGCAGGATAAAACTATACTAAATAATCTTACATCTCAGCTGAGACGAGAGATTAAACAGATAAAGAACGATACCATTGGCGAGTTCCTACGGAAACTTACTAATGATTCTAGTACAGAATATTCGCTATGGAAAACTACCAAAAACCTGAAAAGACCAATCATGCATGCACCCCCAATCAGAAATGCAGACGGGAGCTGGGCTAAAAACAATGAGCAAAAAGCCAGAAGATTTGCCGAACACCTTGAAGAAATATTTCAACCTACTGCAGTGGATAACGCAGAAACATTGCCTTGTATTACACAGCAGGAAGAAGGAGAAATCCCGTTTGTCACTCTGACTGAAGTAATTAAAGAAATAAAAACTAATATCAATCCGAAAAAAGCTCCTGGATTCGACTTAATCACAGGACAGATCATCAAAGAATTATCGAAAAAAGCATTGATTAAGCTCACCAACCTGATCAATGCCTCATTTCCACTGCGTCCCACAGTTATGGAAGGTGGCAGAAGTGATCATGATTCCAAAACCTGGAAAACCACCCCATGAAGCAATGTCCTATCGTCCAATATCACTACTACCAGTTATGTCCAAGCTGTTTGAAAAACTTCTATTGAAAAGACTAAAACCAATAATTGAAGCTCCACAGATTATCCCGGATCATCAGTTCGGTTTCAGGAATCAACACTGTACAATTGATCAAGTCCATAGAATTGTCAATACTATAGAAAATTCGCTAGAAGAGAAGAAAGTTTGGTCAGATTATATTCCTGGATGTTGCACAGGCTTTGGATAAAGTCTGGCACGAAGGTTTGATCCATAAACTCGAAAAGTTGCTTCCGGTTCAATACTCACAAATATTGCAATCTTACGTAACTGAGAGTTACTTCAGAGTCAGACAAGACAATGCTTACTCTGATCTAAAAGAAATTCAAGCAGGGGTTCCACAGGGCAGTGTATTGGGACCAATACTTTATCTACCATACACATCGGATCTTCCAGTAGGCTGTGATGATGTCAGTGTGAGTGGGGTTGACGAAGAATTACGTCAATCTACTGTTGCTGATCAAAATGTTGTTGCTACATTCACCGATGACACTGCAATCCTAGCGATAGGCGACAGCAATATGCAATCTACTGAAAAACTCCAAGCAGCTATAGATGAGGTTCAACGTTGGACCCTGAAATGGCGCATCAAATGAAATGAAAAGAAATCAGTCCATATCGACTTCGCCAACAAACGAATAGATTACAAACCAGTATACATTAATGACAAGATTGTACCATATGGGAATACAGCTAAATATCTAGGCATAACCCTCGATACAAAACTCAGATGGAAACCACACGTCAAGAAGAAACAGGAAGAACTGAATCTAAAGTACAGAAAGATGTACTGGCTATTGGGTAGAAACTCAGCTCTCACAGTGTATAACAAGCTATTGTTATATAATCAAGTCCTCAAGCCAGTGTGGACTTATGGTGTGCAACTTTGGGGCTGCACCAAACAGAGCAATATAAACATCATTCAGCGCTTTCAGAATAAAGTACTTCGTAGTATCGTTGATGCACCATGGTATATCAGAAATGAAAATCTACATAAAGACTTGGGTGTAGAAACAGTAGATAACGTCATCAAAAAGTATGCACAGAATCATGAACAGCGACTCCATCAGCATGTGAATCCTGAGGCACTCAAGCTCCTGGATAATGCGGAAATACAGAGAAGACTCAAAAGAACTAAACCATTCGAACTGGTTTAGAAGGCAAGAATTAGTGACAGAGTACATGTCAAACCGATGCACTATAGTATTACAAAGTGACAATCAGAGGATGTGTGTGCCTTGTTTTGTTTTTTTAATGTAGTAGATTAAGTTAAAGGCAAATGGCTTATTAGTATACTGTACTACTATATTGCTATAACAATAAAAAAAAACTAGACAGCAAGCAATTTTACAGATTTTAATAGTGGAACATATACGTTGTCTTTCTCAGCCTGGTGTAGCTGTAGTTGATTGCCTTCTTCTGAAAATCAGGTTCTTTTTAGGCCTTTGTTTAAGGCTACTCTGTTTCTTCAAAGCCATTCTGTAACTAATCCGAAAATGTTTTTGGTTTCTTAATTGCTTCTTTTAGACTTTCTTATAATCAATAGAAACACAGAAACGGGCCGCACGGTGCTAAACATGGCTTGGGGATGTTTTTACATTAACATTGGATCGGACCACAACCCTGTGATTAGAAATATAAAAATTAAGCTTACGAAACACATGATGGTGCCTGGAAAAGCAATTTTTAACTTGCTCAGATCACAAACGAGAACTATCAAAAGAGTTGCTCTCGAATCGGTCTTTTCTTCCATTTCTAACATTTGATTTAATACAAATTTGTCTTCGCTTTGAGTTTTACGACTAGAAATCAAAAAAACGTGCCTCGCAAAATAGAAGTTACCTAAAAACCTGCTCTTGGTTTCGCTATAAAGAGAAATTTCACTTTTCAACTCGTTCTGTTTCGCAATGGAACTTGCACTTGAATTGGTGGTTTCCTCAAATTTTGCTATTTGATTGAAATCAACTTTGTCTTCGCATCGGCACTTTTTCATAATTGAAACCATACACGGACATACTCTTACTTTCGTCATAAAGAGACAAGCTCGCACTATTTCACAGAGAAACCCACACTTGCATTGGTGTTTTCCGCAATTTTTGCGATGATTGAAAACAACAAATTTGTCTTCGCTTGGAGTTTTTCCGACTCGAAATTTTCCAAAAATTGCCACGCAAAATTCAAGCTAGACAAAAACCTGTTCTGGCCTTTATTATAAAGAAAAAGACTCACTCTATCTCACAAACAAACTTCCATTCGAATGGCTGTTTTTCTCCTCTTTTTCCGTTTGATTGAAAGCAACTTTGTCTTGGTTTCCGGACTTTCTGACAAAAAACGTTAAAAACAATGCCACTCAAAAGTTAAACAGTTTTTGTCATTTAATTGAAAACCACTGTGTCTTCGGTCCGTGCCTTTCGGATAAAAAATTTTCAAAAAATTGTCACCCAAAATTGAAATCAGTCACGGACATGCTGTTATTGTCGTTATAAAGTGCAAAACTGGCTCTATTTCACAAAGAAATTTGCACTTGAATTGGTGTTTTCCTTAATTTTTGTCATTTGATTGAAAACAACTTTATCCTTTGATTTTTGCCAACTAGTAATTTTGAAAAATTCGCCACGCAAAATTCAAGCTAGCCAAAGAACACATTTCAGGTGGTTGGGGAATTTTGAGATATTTGATATTTTGTGAAAAAAACAAACTGCCAACTTTTTTCAAACAATGCATTACCTCCTACAATCGCCAATTGGTGCTCTCTCGAGTGGTGGAGAAATGAGCGCTCTAACACAATCTGTTCCCGAGAAAAAGCTGGCGAAAAACATCAAATTTTGGTCCAATCTTGAATTCGAATGTCTGATATTCAAATTTCGCCAGTTGGTCCACACTCACGTTGTTATGACTGATTGGGGTTTGCAGTTCTCTATCCAATGGTAGGAGAACGAGCTTTGTGACTCAACTAACTCTTGCAAAACGACAAAAAAGGCGGCGTCCCGTTTGAGTTGATTTTGCAATTAAACAGCGTATCAAACTAACCATTTTTTAAATCAAAATTTAACATTTTTGAGAAAACTGCAAACGTTGCTCAAGCGATGCTTCACCTACTTAAATCGAAAAATAGTGCTCTATCCATTGGTGGAGGAATGAGCGCAGTGACTCAAGCTGTTCCTGAGACATCAGCAAAAAGGTAGCGAAAAACATGAAATTTTGAGCTAATCTTGCACTTATATGCCTGACAATTAAATTTTACTTTTCGTGTGGAAACTTCCACTCATTCCTCACTCACGCTGCCACGACTAATTCGGGATTCCTATTATCTGTACAAAGATAAGAAAACGAGCTTTATGGCTCAAATAGCTTTTGATAAACGATGGCAAAAGCGGCTTCAGATGGTAGTACATCTGATTGGTTCAGAGCTCAACTGAAGGAAAATCAGTGGATGACTGAAAATATCCTCCTACTAATGGAGAAAAGGGCGACAACATAAGAACAGAAACCAGCAAGAATACAAACGAACGAGTAAGAAGAGTGGCTTAAAATGAAATGTTTAGAAATTGGAACATCTGGAAGAAAAGCCTGATTTAATATTCACAAACCACCAAAGAAAACAACGGGGCGAACAAAACAACCATTCTTAATGAGAATAAATGGTGACAATAATATAGTGATTACAAATGTTAAAAAAATACTTAAAAACTATTCAAAAATCCATCTAAATCTATAGATTGCGACACTGATATGATAAATTTTATATAAATGCCACAAAACAAGTACTAAATGAACCTTCAATCGATAACACTAAATCCGATGCTCACTAAAGAATGCAGTAACAAAAAACATTTTTAACCAATAAAAATCAAACTCCTCCGCCAAAAAAACACTATGGAGCAGCAAATACCAACCGTACTTTACGGTATTCCCGCCCATCAACAAAACGTAACTTAGAGTATCCTCGCCTCCAAACTCAACATTAAACCGACAAATTTGTGATGTTCAATGTACACTTTATAGACATTTTCAGCTTGCATATTATGTAAGTCAGCTCTTAAAATGCCTGCTGCAATGAAACTGATGTCTCGCATTTCTGGGAACGTTAGAATTAAATTCGCCCAAGTACACAGACAAAGTTACCAGTCTTAAACACTCCTTAGATCATAATAATTTCGTGAAACACAACACACTACACAAGTTTAAATTGAAACGAAGTGCGTTATGAGCACTAAATTTTAATGAATATCTCCGTCGGAATTAAGATAAATCCGCCCAGAGCCAACGCACCGCTCTTGGAAAGTAAGCAGAGATCCTGCTGAATGGAGGATGAATATTCGGTTTTGTTGTGCTATTTTAGGACGTTATTGTTGGACGAATGTTGGGATTTTAGATTTTCCATTGGAATTAAAATGCGCTTGCAGTACGGGAACGTCATCCTTATCCTGCACAAGGTTTCCATTGGATTAACTTTTTAAAATTATTTCCAGGTAAATCCTATACAATGTTGGGCACACCAGAGACATCCAACACACTCGGTATAATCCCTTGTGCCATTGCGTGGCTTTTTAAAGGAATCAACGAGCAAAAGCAGAAAACAGGAGCCAGATTTTCAGTGCGAGTGAGCGCAGTGGAAATATGTGGACCGACCAATCAGCTACGTGATCTTCTAACCGGCTACTCAAATGGTAAGTCAGCAATTCGAACGATATTCCAGCCGCGAGTTTAATTAGCTGAAATTTATGATTTAATTAAAAGTCTTCGCGAAAAAAAATAATAAAACGGTTGAAAAAGTTACAGTTTCCCCAAATTAAAAAATAATTAATTTTCTTAGCTGGAAAATGAGGTTTTTATAAGACTTACTGAAAAGGAATTTGAATGGCAAAAAGGGGATTGTTTAATAAACTTTGCCGACGCGGCTCTTCTCCGATCGCAGTCGAGAGGTGTTTCGTAAGAAAATTCAAGTTTGAGTCGTTTTGGCACTTTTGCCACTCGAAAAATAAAATATTACACCCGGTTTTGCCTTCGGTGTTGTTTTGATTGACGACAGTTTTGGTTCAGAGTTAACTTTGCGAACGAAATTATCAGGTAAAGTTTGGATCGAGAAGCCGTCTATCAACGGTGGAAAAAAAGTATTTTCGTCGGAACACTTAGATAGTAGTTTGCCCAATTTCCCCTACTAAGCAACGAAGAAAACTTGTACTTCCTTTTACCATGCACTTTGCAGGAAAATCATCAATTTTATTTCTGCGTGGAATTCAAATGCAACTGAACTGCTGGTAATGGAATTGCAGACAGAATTAACGGTAATAATAAAACTAACGGTACTATCCAAAGATTTTTATAGAGGCCATTGAGATCCAAAAACACAAGAAAAATTGCAATCGAAAAGAAGAGGAGGGTTTCAATTTAAATAGAACATGGAAACCTGTCCTCCAAAGAACACAGATCGTACCATTTAAAAGGAGAGGACCTTGGGCAGATATACTAGTAGCGGGCCCTTGATTACCACAACACCCGCTACAGCAGGAGTGGAGGGTGGTTTCGAGGCTATAAAAGAGACAGTCTAGGACAGGAGTTGGACCAGCCATTCAGAGTCTGCTCGTCGTCACAGTCAGATGTACCAGCTCACAGCACCAAACAAATCAACCAGCTACTTGAGAACCCAACTATTTTGTCGTCCTTCATTTGTGTGCGCGATTACCTCGAAACAAAGCGCGTGTTTGCAAACACGTGGTTTTCTTCAAGAAAGGAATTCACCTGTGTCTCTTCCGAGACGCAGCCCTACGTTCCAGTGAAAGTTTAGTGAAAAGCTCTCCCGATCTCTTATCTATCCCTCCAGAACTGGAAAACTCTTTCATCTCAATAACTTCCATAAACAGTGCCTATTGGGACTTAGAACCCGAAGGCCTAGCTCGCTTAATAGAATCCCGAGACAAAGACATTGTCCTCCTCAAAGAGGAAAGTGCCTTTTATCATTCGCAAATCCTGACGCTCACCTCCCAAATAGAAGCCCTCACAGAAAAATTCAACACCCTAAATTCTCAGGTAGAATCCAAGGAAACAACCCAAAAAGCGCCCCAACTAACAGTTGATCCCGAAATTATTAATTTTCCCCCACAAAAACTCCAAAAAGCGCCCACCAAACTCCAAATCCCCAATAGACCCAAACGAGGCAAAGCCCCGATTACGATCACCAACCCGGCTGACTGGCGTAAAACCCAGGAAGTGCTGGCCCAGAATTAAATCCCGATCACCGATCACAAAAAATCCGCCGCAGGGATTTCCATCGTTCCCTGCAATCCTGACCATCATAAACCGACACTCAATCTGCTAAAAACCAATAACATCCAATATTTCACCCACAGAACTGAGGAAGACAGGAAGCTGTCTTACATTATCAAAGGCCTCGATGCCCGCATGGACAGCAAATCCCAATTGCCACAGATGTGGCCAACAACATTTCTTTAAAAATTGTAAAAACCTATCACCATCCCTGCAAAATGCTGCAACTGCGGAGGGCCTCACCCCACCAGCTACTTCAACTGCCCCAAAAACCCTAACATCATATTGGCAAATGAAGCCAAGCGAGAGCTGGCTTTATTTAACAATAGAATCACCCCAGGCATTTCCTACGCCGAAAAAACACAAAACCCCCCAACTCCAGAACAAATCCAACCAAACCTGAAAGAACCGTCCGAACAACCAACAAAATCTCCAGAACCAATCAACCCGCAATTGCTCCAACTTCTGCTACTCCCTATGTCCGAGATTGAAGCCAAATTCATTCCAATGTATTCCTGGGTTTCAGTCAATTTTATTGTTTATTATTTAAAATGTTACAAATACGTTTCGGTGTCTTTATCCACCATCATCAGTTTGTGTATATAGTTGCTACCAACTTCGCATTTGACTGTAGTTGGTAGCAACTATATACACAAACTGATGATGGTGGATAAAGACACCGAAACGTATTTGTAACATTTTAAATAATAAACAATAAAATTGACTGAAACCCAGGGATACATTGGAATGAATTAAAGTACAGTCAGGAAAAGAATATGCAAATTGAAGCCAAAATCAACTCGATTGCAGCTTTAATTTCAAAAAATCCAATCTTCAAAACTTTAACATAAATCGTTCTAACCTTCCTACCTCCTTCCGCCCAGGGCTAACGGGCTAGTCACTGCAGAATGCAGAAGCTCAAGAATAACAAACTGAGCAGTAATAGCAATCAGAAAAGAGCAAAAGTTTAAAGGAACTAGCTCTAGGAAAATATCCACCACATCGGAGTTGGATCAGTCACACCGGAGATCACTTCCACCATTACCTCATCGCCTTTGATAATGTCTGCCGCAGTTGCAGACGAAACGTCAGGCTCTAAACCTTATGGACCACGACTTACAAGCCCGGAAAAACAATATTTTTCTACTGAGTCCGGCCTCATATGAAATCCTACTTTCCTAGATTCTTCTAGTGTTTGATTTCTTTCCCATACTATTTAAATTGTTTCTTTAATATATTTATAAACTGCACACCGTGAATTTTGCGGGTTTTACATATGGAAGACATGTGTGACAGTGCTATACATTTTAAATTAAAAAGACACATCAAATGTCAGCATCGGAGCATGATTGTTGTTTTTTAATTAAAAGGTAGAGAATCTTAATTTTTCCAAATTGAAAATGTACCTGAACATATGCAGGCTGCAGTGAAGAATATAAATTATGGTTTAAAATTATCCTTTCATACATCAGTGTGGGAAATTCTTCCTTCAGAGGGACGAAGCTGATAATATTTCTTAAAATTACATTTCTTAGAACTTCAATTATTTTTTAAATAGTAGTAGTAGTAAACATCTTTATTTCTAAAAAAGGCTATAGACCTATCGTTCTTTCTGCCCTTGTTTAATACATGTAGTCTTAATCTAAACAAATCGCAAAGATGAAAATTCTCTTATTCTAGGTTAATAATCTTATTAAATAAAATTTCCAATTCTAATGACAAGAAAAAAATATTTTATTGTCCTGTAGTCAGTTGCGTTTGTAAGTGTTCGAGTAGCGTTGATGTAGGGAAACGGAAGCGGGATTGTCTGGTTGGTCTTGTAAGACAAAGGGGATTCAGTATGGTCCAGTTGTAGGGGTTGGTTGTCCATTTTGTCTGTAGTTGTATGAGTCTTTCCGAAATCTTTGTCGTGTTTGTGCGTTCGTATAGTAGTTGGGTGGCGGGGCTGTGTAGTGAGTTTTGGGGGTGTCTTATTCGTGTTATTAGTCTTAGTGCAATTTGTTCTGTTGTTTGTATATAACGTTTTGTCCTTTCTGTTCCGTTGGTCATGAGTATATGTCCATAGTCTAGCAAGGGTCTACAAATAGCTTTATATATTTTGGTGGCGGTGTTTGTGCTAATTCCTCTGTCTTTGTAGGTTAGTGATCGGAAGTGTTTTGTTCTCTTTATTGTTTCTGCCCTGATGTTTCGTATGTGTTTAGTGAATTTAAGTTTGTGGTCAATTGTGATTCCAAGGTATTTTACGTCGTTTTTTGGTTGTGTCGTTTGTCCGTCTGCAGTTATTGTAGGGGTTTTTAAATATTTAATGTTGTAGTTTAGTTAAACATTTAGATTTTCTGCTAAACTAGAATTAAATTGAAATGGGCCAAGAGAACGAAATGAAATCTTTAATGAATTCAAATTGTGACAAATTCGAATGCTTTCTGATTGGTTCGTCAGACGGCAGCGATTTATGAGTAATTAAAGCCGAGATAAGTATCTCAGTTTTAATTAATTTCATTAGAGCCAAGTAGTTAAGGTGCAAGGGGACAATTAAAGTTTTGAAGGGCAATCTCGAATTATATCGTACACATTGTAGATTTAATGAAGGACCGTTAAATGAAGTTATTAGTCGACGTTTGTTAAGAAAGCATTAAAGTCCCTTTTACCGTTAAATGAACACTTGGCGCAACTCAGAAATTGAGCGAAGTTATAAAAGAATGCAGTTTGCGACATGAATTTTATAAGAATTTTCTGTTGATACCTCGGGATTAAGGCAGATTCTTCTACACTAATAATAAAGTTTTTCTTGCGCTCAGAATGGCATAAGTTTGAAACGCAATCAACCCCGCCGTCATTTAATCCAATATTTACAGGCAGGAATGGTCGCGGCCATTATTTACGAACTGTTTCAAAAACCGTTTTAAAACTTTAAAACGTTTTGGTGGAAAGTGAAAAGAAATGGCAGAAACAACGCGAAATACGTCTTAAATAACGTGTATAAGGAAAAGTTGCCGTGCTAGTATCTAAAACGGTTTTTAATTATGTCTTGGGCCCCCTCGCTTGACAAATTGCTATATTGCTTTAAACGCGAAATGGGTACTTTACCTTGTCATATGGGAAATCACCTGTAAATGTCCCATGGAAAATCTGCAACATGGAATGCCGCAATTTATTATATGCAGTTTATGCGTCACGGATTAGTTAAATGTGATATTTTGACTTTTGCTGCCTGTTTTCATATTAATTAAATGATTAATTATTGCAATTGAACAGTTTCTTTTCAACCCTTTTAAATGTGTTGCTTAATTAGAACTTACTGACTACTATTATTAGGACAGTGTATACATTGTATGAAGTTGGGAAAAATCAGGCGAGTAGAAGCGCGATCTGTGCAATTTTAAGCAAAGAGTTACGCGGTTTGAACATATTTTCTTGCTCAAATGCATTTGTTATCGTAAAATTTAACATTTTCGTTAAGAGCATTAAGTAAAACTCCGTTGTTCAAAGTAGCTTCATTCAATTGCACAGTTAAACTTTGATTTATGCATTTTCTCGTCGCTAAAAATCTAAAATCTACCTAAATGAAACTAGCTTTTCTGAAAATGCTGAAAATGTCCAGGAAATCTTTAGCAATTACATCATTTACTTAATCGAATTTGCAAAGTAGTAGTAGTAGTAGTAAACATCTTTATTTCTAAAAAAGGCTATCGACCTATCGGTCTTTCTGCCCTTGTTTAATACATACAGTCTTCTCTTATTCTAGGTTAACAAAATTCTCTTATTCTAGGTTAACAATACTATTAAATAAATAAGATTTCAGTGGCAAGAAGGAATTATTTTATTGTCCACTAGTCCGTTGCATTTGTAAGTGTTCGAGTAGCGTTAATGTAGGGAAACGGAAGCGGGATTGTCTGGTTGGTCTTGTAAGACAAAGGGGATTCAGTATGGTCCAGTTGTAGGGGTTGTTTGTCCATTTTGTCTGTAGCTGTATGAGTCTTTCCGAGATCTTTGTCATGTTTGTGCGTTCGTATAGTAGTAGGGTGGGGGGGTTGTGTAGTGGGTTTTGGGGGTGTCTTATTCGTGTTATTAGTCTTAGTGCAATTTGTTCTGTTGTTTGTGTATAACGTTTTGTCCTTTCTGTTCCGTTGGTCATGAGTATATGTCCAAAGTCTAGCAAGGGTCTACAAATAGCTTTATATATTTTGGTGGCGGTGTTTGTGCTAATTCCTCTGTCTTTGTAGGTTAGTGATCGGAAGTGTTTTGTTCTCTTTATTGTTTCTGCCCTGATGTTTCGTATGTGTTTAATGAATTTAAGTTTGTGGTCAATTGTGATTCCAAGGTATTTTACGTCGTTTTTTGGTTGTGTCGTTTGGCCGTCTGCAGTTATTGTAGGGGAGTCAGCGTTGAGTCTGTGGTTTGTGAGCAGAAGTTGGTTTTTTGACGCGTTTGGTGTTAGTCTCCATTTATAAAACCATGTCATTGTGTTGTTTGTTAGTGTTTGGAGTCTTTGAGCTGCTCTCTCAGTAGTTTTGTCATGTACATTAAGTGCCGTGTCGTCTGCGTATTGTAATATGTATGCCGATCTGTCGATTTGATTTTTGTCTGGTAAGTTGTAATTGTATATGTCATGGCAGTATATATTGTAGAGAAACGGTGAGAGCGGGGATCCTTGAGGGAGCCCTTGTTCAGGGGAAAAAGAAAATGACAGTGTTTTGTCAATTCGTACTTGTAGTTGTCTGTTTTCTAGTAAGTTCTTTATGGTGTGTAGTAGATATGTTGGTGTGTGTAGTTTGTATAGTTTGTATAGTAAGCCTCTATGCCAGACACTGTCAAAAGCCTTGTTAATGTCCATAAACAGGCAAGATGTCTTTCTGTCAGTTAGGTGGGTAGTTTGTATATTGTTGGCCAAAATAAAGAGCGGATGAACAGTCGAGTGATGTTGTTTGAAACCAAATTGGTAGGTAGGTATATACTTTCCAATCACTTTGTCAAGCCGCTGCTTCATTATGCATTCAAAAATCTTGCCTAGTACTGGGAGCAGTGTAATTGGTGTGTAGTTGCTCGGCTGTGTATTGTCCAGTCCATTTTTGGGTATAGGGATTATTAAGCCGTTTTTCCATGTTTCTGGGATTCTGCCATTTGTGATGCAGTTGTTCAATTCAGTTAGGATCAGTTTGTGTGTTTCTTGAGTTAGGCTTTTCAAGACTTTTGCCTTAATTTTATCCTTCTCCGGTGCAGTGTTCTTGATGTGCGCTAGGGCTTCATCGTACTCTATGTCTGTGATCAGTGTGCAGGCATAGTTTGGTGAGTTGTTAAAATAGTTCAAGTACCAGTCGTTGATCAAGTTCCAGTTGTCATTGTCGAAGTTAGGGTTTGTCGATATGCTGAAGGTCCTTTGATAGTGTCTGGCGAATGCGTCCGCTTTCTCTTTGTCTGTGTAGCGTTCTATTCCGTTTTCGTCAATTGTGTCAGTAGTGCCAGTCTTCCTGTATTGCGCCAGTTTCTTAATTTTTCGCCAGTATGTTTTGCCTTTGTCCTTCTGTATTTCTTTACATGTTTCTAGCCATTTGTCTTGTCGGTATTGTCCAATCAGAGTTTTAATGTTTCTGTTAAGTTGGTTCATTGTCTTTTTTACGTCGTTATTTTGAGTGTTTGTATATAGTCTGTACAGTTCTCTCTTATGTTTTATTAGTCTCAGTATGTATTTGGGTAGTGTATGTCGGTAGAAAGCATTTTTTATTTCCGGGCTAAATTTTCCTATGGCTAGTGAAAGTTGTTGTTGTATGGTTTCTATTGAAATGTGCTGTGCTTGTGATTGAATGTAGTCATGTATATGTTGTTTCACTTTGTCTATGTCAGTCTTTGTTAGGTTTAAGTTTTTCTCTATAGGAGGTGTATTGGAGGTAGGTTGCGTATGTTGTAAGTCTATGTTAAACGTAATAGCCAGGTGGTCGGATCCAAATTCGTTGGTTAAGTTTATGTTGTTCATGGTGTTTGTTAAGTTTCTTGTGTGCAGTAGAACGTCTGGTGTTGAGTCTGGGTTTGCGGGCATCAGAAAAGTTGGTGGGGTGTGCTGATTATAAAGTCGGAGTTTTGAAAAAATCTTTTAAGTTGTTTCGTTCTGTTCGTGTTCAAGTTAAGGTCGCCTATAATTATTGCATATTTATAGATGCTCGCCTTAGTCAGTATGTTTTGTTCTAGGTTGGAGTGTGGGTGTATGTATGTCAGAAATATGTGTATCAGGTCGTTTAAGTAGGGTATGGTAAAATGTAGACAGTCGTTCAGAGGGTTGTTGAGGGCAGGAGGATTTGCTCTTCCAAGTTTAGATGTTGGTTTTAGGAGAGCTGCGACCCCCGCCCCTGGCATGATTGATGGTATTTCCATGCCTATAGATATACTGCCAATTTCTGTACGTTGGTGTTTGTTTTGCAAAGTAATTTATCGCAGATTCCAATCTTTCAAAACAGTTACAATTCCGCGTTTTTTTCAGGTGAAAGAAATCTGAATCTTAAGAAGCACATATTACTGTTTTAATTAATAAATAATTAATTTTACGTGTTGAAGTTCTATTTGCAAATTATTATGAGATCGAAGGTTTCTAACACTATTTTTTATGTTAGTTATTTTTTTCAAGTTGTAATGTTTAAGTTGGAAGTCCCCAGATTAATTTTATTGATTGGAGGTGTTCGCTGTATATTTAGACATTTCAGAAAAAGCTGCAACAAAACTAGTTTCCATTAAATACTGAGATATTCGCAATAAACGAAACAAAAAATTTGGCAACAATGCACTTGATTGCGCTTGCTAATGGCGCTTTCCTCACTAACATTACGTAAATACCTGTTTTTATGCGAAAATCAATAATAAACGTATCAGATATAACTGAATAGAGAAAATAGAAAGAAAGGGGAAAGTATCCAACACTTCTGTCAGTTCAGAAGAACTAAATATTTTAGAAATTGTTTTTCAACTGAGATTCTTAACCCATGAATACCTGGTAACGATAAGAAATGCGTAATTTCTCACAGAACTGCTTATTGTGGTTTACAACCTCACTTCATAACATCAGTTTTCACTTATTGCATCTTATAACGCCACTTGATTTTAAAGGATATTTTTTTTTATGAATGAGTATCTCAACTGAACTTGTTACATAATAATTAGTGTTTTTTATTTTCACATCACGGGAAATTTCTACGTAGCTTTTCAATGGTTTTTCATGAATGTTATTAGTGCTTGTTTCCATCAAACTCAACATGATCCCAATCGTTGTTTATGAGTTCTGTCTTCAGTATAACTTCCTATAGAGGAACTTGCTTTTGAAACTTTTACTATCTCAGATAAATAAATTTACTTGTATTAAGCAACACACTGTGGATCTCGCTCTTGTCTCATGTAAAATATTAGACTTAATAAGAGTCACTCTAAGGAAGGTAAAGTTTATGCATGTTTGACATTGTTATATATTTTAAGTTTCAGGAGAATTTAAAATCTGACCTTAAATATCCTGTTAATCTGATATAGATTTATCAACAAAAGCCTGCCTGGGCATATTGTTGCTGTTATATTTTTGCATGAAAAATTGTAGAATGTTAAGTTTTCCAAACAGAAAGTTTTCTTGAGTTCAAGCAAGTTTCGCACTGTTTCACTTAAAATATTTAGTTTAATCTAATCAAGGTTTAGCAAATCACAATTGGAATAGTTTAAAATATTGCTTAATTGCAAAGTTGAAAGTGTATCGTTAAGTTTATGTTCTTGAAATAAGATTTTAATTTTGTAGCCCCAATATCTAGTTGTGATCATGATTATTTGTTAATAATTACTGACATTGAAATTTATTTTAATTATTATTATTATTGTTTATTACTATTGTTATTGTTATTCTTAATAGATATGTGTTTGAGTTTAATTTGTGTAATTCTTGAAAAAATATTCCCCTTTGCGAACACGCGAACCAATGCAATATGAATGGGAGTTTTTTGTCTGCAAACTTTTCTGTTTTTTTTTCTGACTAAATAAATTTAGTCCAGATGGAGCGCAATCAATAATAAATCGACTGATAAATGGAAAACAGAATAATATTGAATGAAGTTGGAGAAAATGATCGGTCTAAGGAACGGAAGAAAATCGTCAACATCGTCGATTCATTGGAAGAAGTGTTGAGGAAAGCGCAGATTTGAGGAGGCATAAGAAAATATCGAAATCTTCAAGTTCACTTATAAAAGTCATATAAACTGCTCAACAAAATCAAGGTTATACTGACAAATTTGGACCCAACTTTGGAACTAGATAAATTCTGATTCCTATTTCTATCTTTTTACTGTTTATTTCTGTGTGAAGCGTTTTTTACAGCAATTCTTTTTTGGTTAGTGCGTGTTTTTGCAAAACAATAGTGCCTGAGATAACGTTTCTACCGGGTGGCAAATGAAACTGCAAAATTGGGTTTCGCGCGTTCACAGTTGAACAAAAAAAACAATTTTTTGTATTTCATCACCTGTGCATTAGGGTAGACCTCATATCTTGAAAAAGGTTTTTGAATTTTTCGCCCATCTCGTTTATTTACAGAGTGGTCTTAAAAAAAGTAACTTTTTGGTCTTGCAGTGATACAGTTTTGTCTCTTGAACTGATTTTCAAATCTAAGGCTCATCAGTAGCCTTGAGAAAAAAATTCGACTCTCCGAGTTGCATAAATGATCGAAATATTTAAGGCGGACGGAAGTTTTCAGTTGAAACTCTGCCCGAATCACAGATTGTAGGAGCAACTCTGATTTGGGTAATTTTCCATGTAGAATTTTATGTCTTAAATTGCCTATGTTGTCTATGAAGTTTTAGCTTCATCATGAGTTCTAGATCGGGAAAATCGAACCAAGAGCAGAAAAGTTTTTTGAGACCACCCTGTAAATGATTGCCTAAAATGCACAAAGCGTTTCAAGCTATTCAGTTTATCTTTAAACTTTTGGTGTTGAACCGAAATTTTGTATGTTTTTTTTCTTTTTTCAACTGAGAAAATTTATCTGAGGTGTTGAATTTTGACCAAAACACTGACGAATAAAAAGGAAATGGTGCTAGATAGGGCTTCAAACTGAAACCAAATCGCTTGCAGCAATCCGAATTTATATGGTTCCAAAGTTATAGCGTAGTTATCAACCAAAAATTACACTTTATTTAATTTTCCTTTTTATTTCCAAATTTGAGTTTTGCATGCACTCGAAAATTTTTTAATAAAAATTGTTTTAAAACATGATGTTGATACAACAAATACATTTAAAAACTGAATTAATTGAAAAAAGGCTTTATTTTTTACAATTAGTTCCATTTGCTGACAATTTGCAATGCTTGGCTTTAATTAGTTGCTATACAAGCCCTAAGAAATGTCTGTAAGAAGACAACAAAAACTACTCTCTGAGTGCCATTAATAACGTAAACGTTGAAAATTGTTTAATTAAAGTTTTGACCTCAATTTCTACCCAATTAACCTCCCCAAGTCAAAAACTCTCTTCGTTTGTTAGACTGGCCGTGGGCACGCCACCTTGTCATTTCGGCGGCGTTTTCGAATTTGTAACACCACGCATATCGGAGCTAAAGATTAAATATAAACAAAGCCGGTGATGAATCGTCCATCAGGTGAAGTTCACGGGCCAATCACTCACGTCTTACGTTAGCCATGAAAAAAAATGGGGGAATGTGGATCGTAAGCCACTCGGTTATGTCACGAGGAAACGTTGTAGTTAGATATCCGGATTCGTGATAACAAACTTTTCACTGGAATCAGGCAACCAGCCATCAGAATTCAAACAAAAGTCGATTGCAGTGGGAAATAAGCTGGGTATATTCAGGCATTCGCAGCGTCATTCCGTTCTAATCTTTTGATGCCTCCTAATCGCGAGATGTTTCGTCTGAAACGAATTTAATGAATTTCTGGTACTCAGGAGTGAGGCCCGGATGAAACAAAGCGGCCACAATCTTAGCATAATTGCCAGAATTAATTTGAACTAATCTTGACATAACTTCGAAGTAGCTATGACAGCTGGAGTGTAAACTTGTTCAGTTAATTTTAATTATACGGGTATATGTTTAATGCTTTGATATCATTAACTGGTTATGCAATGCAAATGTCTTTCAGTTGACGCGCCTAAATTTAAACTTTTTAAGCATCGAGTAATTTATCGAACTAAACATGGCAAAGTAAACTGACAGACAGACAATAAACACACAAAACAGAAGACACAACAAAATGTACACCAACAAAAGGCTAGAGACACTGGACAATTGGCCCTATGAATTGAGGCAGATAGTGGACGACCAAGAGGTGTTCGGGTTCCACACATAGAGTTATTGGAGATAATTGCAGCAGAGCCTTCCAGGAGCTATCCACACAGACACTACCCCTACACTACTGCGCACCGGATAATTACCGAGGAAGGGCAACATCCATAGCATGTATGTATGATACGCAGGACAAAAGAACACATTAAATCTCTGGTCTAGAGAACACTGGTACAAATGGAGCAAGAGTTAATTAACCGAATGCGAGAAGCTGCTCCAATGTGAGCCCAGGCTGCTGCGTAGAGTGCACAACAACGTGATTACACGGGCACAAACATGTTTGGAGTTAAACGGGCAGAACTTCGAACACCTCTAGTGATTTAACAATTAAATTAATTTAATAAAGACCATAAATCCTTAACCTTTGGTGGGAGGTATTTTTGACATTCGTTGATTTGAATTTACAGGTTACCCTAACGCATTTAATTACATTTCAACCTCACTTTCTGTGTTTATGTAGGGTTACTTGAGCTTTTGTTATTTACAAAACAGCAGGTATTTACGTAATGTTAATGGGGCAGGTTACCTTGAAAGACATTGTTGCCGACCTTCTGATATAGTTTTCTGCAAATATCTCAGTTTTTGATAAGAATATATTTTTTTTACTATTTTTCTTGTGCTCGCTAAACATACCCAGAGAAATGACGCCAATTTTGAATTACACCTGAGAAGATACAGAAGAACATAATCAAAATTAAGTACAATAATTCAGCAATAAAGAAAACCAAGTTTTTTCAAGTAAAGGAAATAGTACATTAATTGTGAATGAAGTAACTCGATTACTTATTCGTTCGTTTCTATATTCAATTCAATATTTTTAACCAACATAATTTTTTTATTAACTTATTTCTTCTCCTAAATAATCAACCACTTTGATGGATTTGTTTCATTTATATTAATCGAACTTCTGCAATGACGGAGTCCCGCTCGATCAATCAAACATTGGCGGAGTTTTAAAATTAAATTAACGATTCCCACGGGAGTTTGCCAGCGCTATCTAATTCAAGTCTGACACCGTATTTTTGACGCGAACTCATACCTTATCGGGGTGTTGTTACAAGGTGTATTACACATTTTCGACCCTCTTTCATAACGACACAGATGTATTTTATCGCGAGTCTTACACTTTAACCGTTCAGGAGCTTTCCAAGAAAGTGGGGAAACTTTAGACGTTGTTGTCGAATGTTCGTCTTGCTGTTTACTACATGTGCACGTGTCACATACTAGGAAATGCCCAACAAAATGCTTCTGGGAAGTGAAATGGGTAGTAAAAGAAGATTTTAAGGCACGTTTGGAAGTTAACGCTTCTGAGAAACGAAGCGGAGGCGAATTTTTGACAACTAATTAAAGCCGATAGGCCTGAGTAAGAAAACCTAGAAAACTTGTTTTTCCGTCCTACCTCCGAAGATAACATCCACTCTCGGTTTAATTTGCTTAAATGCTGCATTATTTTTGAAAACGCTTTACTAGACGATTAAAAATGTACTAGTTGGGCTAGATAAACTCAAACAATCTGCCAACTAGCTAGTTGGGAAAGTTCTGCAAGCACGTGTATTAGGAATTATAAATTAGGTGCTCTCTGTTTATCTATATTACGTTAAGTAAACACTTCTGCAAAACTCCCGCATTAATATAGGAAGTGGGTGATATTTCGTCGACAAACATTTAGCATACCGGCGTTGTGACGTTGGAATTCCACTGTTTATGTTTGGGTTTGTCTGTGTCATTAACCCACAATTTCAGCGCTAGTTCGTAATGCATTAAATTATGCCATGTCATGAATCGTCATAACTAAGCACTCTAACTTACTGAGTAACTGATAAGTAAAATGCGAGTCATACTTTTGCGAAAAATCTTCCTAAATAGAACTTGTCCTAGATTAATTTTTCAGGTTCCTTCTTTGTATTCTGCTAGTTTCCGTATTAGGTCCAGATATTGACTGCTAATAATGCGATGGTATTGGGTCCAAACCGATTTCTCAGGTTGGATCTGCCCAATAAAGTTTTCGCCTTTCTGGACCTCTTCTACCTTTCAGGAGATTTAATCGCAGAATATTGTCTATTTTTAAAATTTCTCTTTTATGGTGTCAAATCGTTCTTTCCCGCTGGACATGCGTTCTACCCATGATATTCCAAGTATTGCTGAATCAACATTTGAAAAGCTTATTTTGGCCTTTCTGAATCAGAAATTGGTTGACGCTTTCATATGCTTTCAGCTGCACAAAAAACGGAATTAAGATATCCCTCGAAGATCGTATCTCGAAAAAAGTTTCTGGATTTTTCGACAATCTCGTTTATTACGGACCAGTCTTACAAAAATCAACTTTTTGATTTTGTACTTATACATTTTTTTCTCTTGAACCCGATTGTCAACATCTAGGGTTCTTCAGTGGATTTGAGAAAAAAAAATATATATTCTGAGTTGCATGAATGAAAGAATAATTTGAAAGTAAACTTCACTTCAGTGAAAGTTCAGAAAAAAAGAAAGGGTAATTTTTCATATATGTGGATTTTTTTTGTCTTGAATCGCCTATGAAGTTTTAGCTTCAACATGAGCTCCAGATCGTAAAATAGGTCCAAGAGCAGAAAAGCTATCGCTGCAAGAACAAAAGTTCAAAACAGTTTCGTGCTATTTAGTTTATCTTTAAACGTTACGTGTCGGAACCCCAAAAAATTCTTCTTTGTCCTGCTAGGAGCATGCCGGTCTGACCTAAATTTTATCTGAGAAGCTTAATTTTTGTTGACGCAAGTAACTTATAAACGCACATGGGGTTCAATAACACTTTAGGGAAAATCTGGCTATGTAACGTTCATTTTGTTGATCGGTGTAGTTCTCCAGAATTCTCAGTCGTATATTTAAATATCATCTTTTTTCGATTTCACACTTAATCTCCATTGTGATATTCGTTTGAAGATGAGTTTCATTGAATTGTATGTTACTGACTCTTTTCAAAAACCTGGCATATAGTAGATGAAACAAGATCAAAATAGCATCAACAGATTACGATGTTCCCTTGATTACCATATTTCAATTTCTATTCTTAAAATTAACATCAGGACTTTGACCATCGTAAGCTGTTTTTGCAACCTTAACTAATAGATCTTGTAGATTCCCTCTCTGCCTGCCGCCTCCTTAATCTTCTCATGTGAAAAATCATCAGGCGCATTCAGTTCTTCAATATGTTAACATTTTTGGTTTAGATAACATTTTTTGGTTGTCCTTAGATAGTTTTTTGTCCGGTTTGATAGATTTTAAACAATTTCTTTGTTCATTACTAGACTGGCATTACTAATATTTTTCCTTTATTCATGATCTGAAATTTCATACTGTTTGTCGGGTTGCAAATACTCAACTGCAAATTACTAACTCGCCTGCTCTTCTGAGGTTTTTCCAACGAGATTCACCTCGCACAACATTTGCTGTTGTTTGTCTATCTAACAGTTTCTTCTTCCGTTTCTATTATTTTTATTTGTTTCTTCAGTTTTTATTAACGAGAGCATTTGCTCTTGGGTCTGCTTTGATTGACGTTATCAAATGAAGACTTTGCTGTTTCGAAATCTGTTCTTTTCTCTGAAAAACATACATTGGTTTGATGCAGAGTATTTTAAAGTGATTAAATAAAAATCAATGTATCTTTTTAAACCGTTCAATTTTTCGAAATAACCGAAGAGTTCCTTTTTTGCGTAAAAAATATCTATAGCCTCCGGCTATAATATTTGTAATTGAAAAAAATGACATCTGTGTTCCTGATTTATTTTAAGAGCTATAGGATCGGTTTGCAAAAATTTTGACTTTTTTTGGAAATGCATTTCGCCAAAAAATGACTATAATATACAAAGTTTACAAATAAAAAGTTAGAACTCGAAAAGTAATATTTAAAGTTACCTTTTGAGGTCCGATATCTATGTTAAGGGACGTTTTTTCATATGAACAGACCGTATTATTTCGACCTCCCGTACATGCTACCAAGAGATTGTCACGTACTTAAAGGACACCCTATATATGTAAAGCCCCTTTAGATACGCGTCATAAGAGCGTTAGAAACTCATTTTATTCTTATAAATGAGAGATGCAGAAATGTCATTAAGTCCATAATATCTGTACCAAAGACACAACAAACATCCCAAATGCTAAGTATTAGAGAATAAGTTCAGAACAGAATTTTCGAAAACGTAGATAAAATACCAAAATATCACGAAACTATTGACAAAAAAAGGAAGATAGTTAAGTCAGGATAACCAAAAGTAGCAACAACCTCAAAAAAAAACATTAAACTAAAAATTCGAGAAGCCAAAGACAATCAATATATGGCCACATGTGAAGATATCGAAGATTTAGACGCAAGATACGATATGTTCCATCTACATAAGAAAGTGTTAGATCTTGCAGCTACACAGAGAAAGAACCAAACAATTCATCTCGTAAACAGAGGCGCTTTGTACTATTAAACACAGCAGCTAAATTATAAATATGGAAACAATACCAGATTAACAATATGATTGGTAGGGAGGTCTCAGAAGAAGAGAATAATTGTCATGAAAATATCCGGAAGCTAAGTGTTTAACAAGAGGCTGTAGAAGACACTGTGTGTGTCATTAGGCCAGTTTTGTCCTTGTTATTGCTTTACACCGATTTATTTAACATGTTCTGCATTCTAAAATTGAGACTAGAATTTTTAGCAACTAATTACTAAAGTGAGACACACATTTGTAGGTTACGTTCTAAGTAGATTTGCTTATTCTTCCAGATTCTGAGCAATCTCCCGGTATGTACCTGCGGGATGATCCACTCTTTGGCAATCAGCCGCCTCATTGCGAATTGAGAGTGCCCTCAGCTGAAAAGGCTGCCCATTACCTGGACGCAGCCATTGAAGGCCGAAGCCCAGTAACAAAAGATGACTCCCGTGACTCTCATCTTCTGTTTACGCTGCACGTCTACCAGTACAGTGTTGCTGGCAAAGGCGGAGGTGAGATTAATGTTTTAGTTCAGCAAGCGAACCGACTTGCTGCGAATTATTTATTTTATCCCGGATATTTCCATACTCTTTTACCGATTAAAGGAAAGTTATGCAAATACATTTTTCACGCGGCAAATAAAGACGTCGCCCTCTCTGCGCGCGCCCGAATTTATTATAATTGAGTTTTCTTATCGTGTCGTTTGCGACAAAAAAGTAGCGCGCGTCTACTTAAAAACTTATTTTCCCGGCTGCTTTTTTGTCCCTAATCTTGAAAATTGTCCGTGTTACTGCCTGCCTGGCCGCGGGCTAGAACTGTCTCAATCTGATATACGGCGATTTTTCTTCGCCAAATTCATTGTGTTAAGTTTACTTCAAAGTTGGCTGTTATCGAATACGTCTTACGTACTTATTGATTTGTTGCATTTTTATCAAAAGCATTACAGTCGACTTGGTCGTAAAGCTTTTGCTATTCAAAATGTTTTCAGTATATTGGCAAAAGCTGAAATTTAATTTTGAGAAATGTCTTTAAAATTTTATTGCTCAGTAAAACCAACGTTCCCAATCAGTTACTGCAGGCTTACAAACCAATTGAACACGAAAAAGCATGTTAAAACACAGTTTTCTTCATTTATGAAATTTAGATTAATTGCCTGATTAAAGTTTAAAGAATCACAATGCACAGGAAAAAGTTGTTCGTTCGTAAAGCGACACGTATATCCTATTCCTTGGTTCGCCCTGTATATTACTATGAATAATATTTGAGCTTTATTCTTGAGTGTTATTTAAATTATAACAATCGATAATTAAATATATGGATAAGTTTTAAGCAAGTTCTTTTAAAATTATTTAACTTTAAAATAACGTGTGTGTCGTAACCTGACCAATTATGAATATTTTTGTGAATACAGTGCTTAAGTAAACAGGGGGAATAATTAACAAAAGCAAACGAAAATTAACATGAAGTATGATTTTACAACATCTAAGATGTATTTTATGGTATATGAGAGGTAAAGTAATTAAAATGCAGGGCATTAAAATGCAGGGCATTAAAGTCGATGACACAATAGTTGAGCGAAATACTCAATATTTTAGAGAAATTTATAAATGCTGAAAAAGAAGGTTCTTGTTTCTTGTTAAACGAATTTAATTTAATGAAGATGACAGCAAATTTGGAGAAAGGCTGCACGCAAGCAGGTTGATTTTTGTTTTAACAATTTCTTAATCTGATTGATAAACCAAATGCCAAAACTTGAAAACCTCTTAGATTAAATGTATTTCTAAATGGGGCTTTTAGTAAAAAGATAGTTTTTTTGTAGTTAAGCGAGTACTGAAAACTAGTGGCTATGTCAAGATTGAAGATATTCAAGATTGATATTTAAAAACGCATAAATTAGCTCAAATTTGTGTCTATTTCATTTAAGAAACTTTCTACACTATGCTTGAGACAAAAGTCTTTCGGTATATTCTATTTGTATACTGCCATTTCTCGTATTTTTCAGAGGAATTCAATACTGCGAAAGGAGAATGTACCAAAAGTATAACTTAAATAAAATTCTGTATGTGAACCATCAATAAACTAGAAGCTTAAACAACCTTGGCCTAAGTCTTTCCTAAATATACAAAAAACGTTTATTCATGTTGTAATCCAAAACTGTTTTATGCCTTGCCAACAGATATAAAAAGATCCTTAAAAAACATATTTTCACGAAAAAAGTAAGATTGTTAGTTGAACAAAACCTGGATCTTGTTGAGCCTTTTGTAGGCTAATCGAAATGGAATGACAAATTAAAGTAACGTCTTTATCATTATTCAATTCAAAAATTTCAAAACAAGACACATCCGAGCTTGACGCTCATGTGTTCCATGCTTTCATTACATAACATTAGAACTCTTTTCTTTATTTTCTTTAGTGTTTTTTTTTCATCGGTGATAATAAAATTAATGTATTATAAAAGTTATGTAAAATAACTATGTGATCATATCAATTTATATATCCGAGTATAAATATTATGATTAGGATTATTAAACTGAGTTTTGAAATGTTTCATTAAAAATGTGTGTGTCGTGCTTCAACAAATTGTGCCAAAATTATTGAAAAATATTTTAGTCAAAGTTCAAAAATCTGAAATCGTTTTTACCTTTATCAATCTATTAAAATGACAATTTCCAAGGAAAATTTATACAAGGTGAAGTAAGATGAATTTTGCAATTTTTGTCTAAAGCCGCGATTTTATTCTGTATTAATAAGCGCAAAAATAATCAATCATTTCAGTTGCTGGTGGCCGATCAAGATTGCACCTCATCGATTTGGGCAATTCGGAAAGAGGGAAAGCGAGTGGAGGAATACCACTATCCGGAGTAGGAAACATTCTGTTGGCAATATTTAACGGCCAAAAGCATTTGCCCTATAAAGAGCACAAACTCACGCATCTTCTTAAAGGTACGTGTTGCATCAACTTACATCCGACCCAGTTTCGCATCGAATCTATTCACTTCCAGACTGTTTAAGTTCCTTAACGTGTCACGCCGCTATGATCGTTCATGTTTCCCCTTTTGCACAAAACTATGCGGAAACTCTAACGACAGTGCAACTGGCGTCCAGAATACACAGAATGAGAAGGCGGAAAATCAAGTTCGTATCAACTGGCACAGGAAACGGATCAGGTAAATGCTCTCAAGAACTGTATGCTTGGGCATTTGTCCAATGGAGCGTTTTTCGATTAGGAGGATCATCTGGAGAGGAGCAAAACCGCACAACAGGGACCAGTAGCGAACCAGATCCTTCTAGTAGTGATTTATCTGCAGATACCGTCATCTACGTAGGGAGGGCGGATGATGCTACCGACGGCGAACATCCACCCGTCTATATTCCTAGCTTAAATTCTGGAGATAACCGTTGCTCAATGAGCAAAGCACTTAGAGGTATTGCCTAATCTTGCAATAGCCACTGCATGTCTGATCCCAAATGTTTGCAGGTTCATCGGCTGAACAGCGCCCAACCAAATCACCACGGGACACTCCCGAAAAATCGTCCACGCACCGTCCAATCAAAACGTCCTCACAAAGCGCGAAAACATCACCAGCCCACACCGGCTCACCCAAATCTTCACCCAGTCGAATTCCATCTATTAAAAAGCCGAGTGACTCGTCCAAACATCCATCGAATGGCGCAAGTGATGAACAGTGGATTGATGGCCCGAGGTAAGAAATTGAGAAAATGATAATAAAACAGAAGGAGATATATTAAGAAGAAAAAAAAACAAGCGAAAACATTGATTAAAATGCCTAGATGTATTTAACAATTTAAATGGTTTGGGGCATGAGGTCATGGAATATGAACAAAACTCGCTAAATGATTCCACATACACCTAAACCAGTAAAACATATTATAAAACCAAGAGGAAGGCAAAGCGACAGCTTCTCACGAAAACTCTTTAAACTGATAATTTAACATCTAATTAAAATGACAAAGAAAATATATGAAAGGGGGCGACACTTTTCGCAATAACCGCCGATGATACCTCTTTGCTGCAAGCAATACCCATAAGTTGAAAAATCCGTAGAATATATTTCGTAGAATCCAAAATACAGTGTGTCTTGTATAACAATATTTTTCTTTTCTTTAACTTTAACTCTTTGATTACAAAAATTGAATTAAACCATCATATTTTCACCAGAGGAATACCTGACAGGATTTTGTAAAAACTCTTGTAGATATTATAATAACATGTATATCGTACCCCAATAAAGTGTGACAATATTGTACAAGCCTGTGAACCTTTACATGTTTTCTGCAAATGTATGCAACTGCTTGCTTAGTGAAATTAGCTCTACTGCGGGTGAACATTATTTCGGTTGACATAAGACTGTGGACATGGTGCTTTCCGGGTTTTTCAGACATCTTGTGCTCAATCCAGATTAATTTTAGCTGTGAATTTTAACCCAATACAATAGGTATTAAGCGATTAAAATTTTTAGGATATCCAAAAGTAAAGTCGCTGAAGCCAGACATCTGATGAAAGAACCTTGCCATATCAAGAAACGAGAAACGTGGATCGACGGACCCATGCAGGGGGCAGCTGCTGAAGCTCAAGGGTTTGTTAATCTCCTCCCGTTTGAATCTGCTGCCACCTTAACACCACTTATTCAGATACGGCTACATGGACTCGCACAAGAAGAATATGATTAGAAAATGGGTGGAACATCAGACGTTTCAAATCCAGAAGACCAAGCATCCGTCTTCGGCGCACGGGAGGGTTCAAGAGAGCGCCTCTAGTTCAAGACATGGCAGCACCAAAGACATTCCCAGCAAAGACTTCACTCAATTTAAAACCTGCTCGTCCGAAGACGTTCACGACGATGAAGGAATTCTCAGACCATTGAGGAAGCAGGAAATTGTTGAAGAAAGCGTTATTCGGACTGGTTTGAAAATGAATAGGTTTGTACACATTTGATTAGGAAGAAGGAGACTGATTAGCATTCAATATCAGTTGAACAGTTTCTTTACATATTATTATTTAGCAGCAATCCTCGTAATGATAACGCCATAATGGAAACCGACGACAGTGCATTGGACGACCAACAGAAGAGGCCTGATGATGATGACGAAGAACCAGAATTGCCGCCAGCTTTACCAATCATCCAGCCATTGAGTTCCAGGGAAGTGTCACTGGAAAGCCTGGATATGATTCTTAAGGTACAATTTCCGAAAAAGATATCCCGGTAAGCTTGAAACAATCAATTTTGTTCAGGAGCGAATGCTGTCCAATGCGGAATATAACAAAAGCTGCCAAAGCAACTACGAACAAGACCAAATGAACCATTCAGAAGAAGACGAAGTGCTGGAAATAATCGAAGTCGAAGAACCGTTGGAACCAGTGCCGACAATGGACAGCTGCCTTCAGGTGACCGAAGAAGACATTGCACTTTGCATGGGCTTTTCGGAAAATCCGCTACCAGAAGTGGACCAAGAAAATCCTCTGGATCATCCCCTTAGGATACTCAGCCAGGAAAATTTGACTGTTGTGTCCACATTCACAGATTCGATGAGTGTTTATACGGATTTGGAAAGAATTATGCCTAGGCATAGGTAAGTTAACTCTTGGTGTAAGGTTGCACAGGGTGTTCCAAAAAAATGTGCTATTGCGTTGATGAGAGATTTTGTGTATGAAAATAATGTTTGTCTTATAAAGTGACATCCGACTTTGGTTCCTTTCATGGTCTTAGCCCGAAACATCACTCTCACGTGAGGATACCGTCCTAGTCACCATAAAATGTTAGTTGCTGTCAATTCTCTGGTCTTGGGAATGTGACTAGAAGCTTATATCGGTTTTACGTGCAAAAATTTTGCCTCATATATCTTATCTCGCCGGTTTTTTTAAATATTTAGTTTCAAATTAGATCTTGAAAATTTTATCCAACGTTCTTTGCTTTAATAATGTTACGTACCGGCGTAATCTGTTACTAAGATGTGCGTACATAGAAACCTTCTTTGTGTACAAACTAAATACGTACATAATAGGTGAAACATAAAAATATATATCTGTTGATTTTGGTTTAGATTTACCTAACATTTCCCATAAAAGCCGTTGATTTCCTTTCAGGTATGAGCGCTATTATGACGACTACGAAGACCCGGATAATCCATGCCCGAGAACAAACGGAAATGTATCATTTGATGATACAACTCGTAGAAAATTCGACCAGCTGGCGCGATTGCACGAACTTTACACCAATCGCCTGGCAAAAGCTTCCGTTGGAAACTCGCAAACGTACCAAACGCAACAAAGAAACAACGGGAGCCAACCACGACTTACCAGGTGAGTTTCGTGGTTCAGAGCAATAAATATATAAACTAGTAACTTACCATTTAAGGTGTGAAAGCCTGACGCTGAACGATATGCTCTATGGAGACTCGCCTCCGGATGTTCCGGATAACAGCAGCATCTACTCGGAGCCGGCGTATGTTCAGGAGAAGTTCTGCGAGAACTGCCGAGTGAGCATGAGCCGTCCCAACACTGTCCAGAACTGGTACGAAAACAGTTATCTGAGTGCGAGCACGCAGGACTTGTCCAGGCACAGTGAGGTGAAAGGTGGACGGTTTCACCAAAGCCGAAATCACTGTCACAGCAAACTGTCCACTCGAGAAGCCAACTTGGCTTTTTTAAGGCATCCCGACGGTAAGTCGCACCCCGGATGTGTCCGATAATTTCACTTGCACTTGCTCGAATGTTGTATAGGTGCATCGAACCCGAATTTACTCAAAGAGACAGCGTGTAGGAGTGCGCTGCCTCCAGGTGCATCGTCGGTCACTGAGCCTCTCCTCAAACATACTCCACCCTCCTCCATCACCAACCAGCCTCCTCCAAGTTCACTGCCGTCCTCTGAGAGGGTGAATCGTGCCATTCTCAGTCTGGATACGGGGCTGAAGCTCACGCAGAAAAATGAGGAGTACGATTCCGGGCATGATTCCACTCCCAGGACTTCGAAGCACAGTCCGGCTGCCATTTCGAGAAGAGCTGAAAGTGGATACGATTCTGTGGTGAGTATAACTATGACAGGAATGATCCTATATTAACAGTTATCATTTAACTACTACTTTTTGTAATCAGGAACTTATTGTTTTAGGTTCGTGATAGTGAGAGCAGCTCGATAGACTCGGAACCAACAAGGTTTTCCCATCTGGGCAGACGAGGTAAATGCAAACATAAGCACGAGAAAAGCTTCTGTTCGTGGTTTCTGAACCCGTTCACCTGTAAATATATCGACGAACCACCTGAGACTCATTTTTAGGGCTAGCTTTAAGGGACGGGGCGGGTAGAAATCTGGATTTTTCAAAGACTTTTAGTTGTATAAGTATGTGTCCAGTCGACGAGGGGCGTTTCAAATTTTCTGTTCAGGATATTCAATCCGTTCCAACACTTTCATACAATGTTTTTGTCTCGTTCCATTGATTTCCATGCAATGATATTTTATGAAAATTAAGAAATTTAGGTGATTTAAGTTGATATGGAAAAATTTGGAGCGCCCCCAGTATAAATTCGTATAAACCAGCAGCTCTATTTTTCTATCGTGTATCTGTTTATGATCTCAGGACATTGTAGGCTGTATACGCTTGGCGCACTGATTTTATCGTGTAATACTCAACTTTTGTACCCCTTCCATGTATAAAACTATAATATAATAATATATATTATACCGTGAATACTCTACACTATGTGAGTTTAGTCTTAGTGCTATTCGAATAGGAAATTTGCCAAACCAACTCGTTTAACACTTCCATCTTCTGCAATATGCAGAAAGCTTCCAAGAGCTATGTTGGTAAGTACCGGTTGTTTATTTTACTTTAAAGTGCTTGATTTGAGGGATTTTAAAAAATATATTTAAACTTTTCATTCTGTTGTGGATGTTTGGTCGCAAAAGTGGCAGCGCATATAAAATTAAAAATATAATTGTTTTTATCGATTCTGTTCCATGTATTCGCTTGATCAATATTGTGGTAGAATTTGCAAGAAGGATTAGCAAGCAATATTCGCAGAAACGATCGTTCCGCATATTTCTCGCACATACTTTTCCCGTATTCCCATAGATGTCAGTGTGGGACAATGAATTTGTCTCGTCATGCATTGCGAAGCGGGAACTTCGAACTGAACATGATATTTTAAAGTTGTTACCGAACAAATGTTGCTAGAACATCTTTTGAAAGGGCTTTGAAGGACATTTTTCTATCAGGAGTAAAATCAAGCACTATCCACAATGTTTTTGTCTCTAATTGTCCACAGTAAGTTCATACAGAGGTTTGCTCAAATGCGAATATATTAATATGTCATTGTACAGGAAAAGATAAAGCAAGTTTACTTTACTACAATTATTGCCCATCACGAAAATACGGGGTGTTTAAAAAATAATATACATTTACGATGGTTTATAAAACAAACTACTATTCGTTTTCAGCATAGAATGGCACTCTTAAATATTCGCAGATCATTAAGAAACGCCCTGTATAAATTATCCGAGAACAATTGAAAATTTATCTGTTTAGTTAAGTGGGTTGGCCAGTTCAAAGTGGTCATAGTTTGGACCTAATTTTCGTATTGCATTGTGGTTTCAATTGTGCTTAATTGAGGATAAATAGCTTGCAATTTTCCCATGAGTAAATGACTTTAATATCTGATCTCTGAATCATTGTGTTACACATTTTAATGCACGCGAAGGTATTTCCAAATTGCGACACATTTTCATTGTAATTTCATTAATTAAAGGTTTTGTTACCGGAAAACTGAACTGAATTAAATTATCCATTGAGGATTCTCAACCCATTTGAAAAGCTATTTTCTAATCTTTACACTGAAATGAAATGTTAGAAACACACACCCTAAAGACTGCTTAATTCCATTTCTCCCCCTATAGTTGACTCTTAGGCAATTGTCATTATCTGGTTAATATAATGTATAATTATATTATTTGTATCCTTAAGAATACGTTGTTTGTGATACTATGTACTACTTTTAATACCATTTAGTAGCCGAGTGAGTGTTTCTAGTAGTATTCAGATTTAAATTCGTTATTTTTTATTGCGACGATAATTGATATAATAATAATCGTTGAAATATTGTCTGTCCATTGTAATTATTGTAAAATAGCTGTATTTATTTATATGTTTGATTTTTATTATTTTTTATTGTTACGATATTATCACATTTTTAAATTGATTTGTAATATAGCTGTTAGAGGAAAAATATTGCAGTTGTATTTGCCATATAATAAAATAAATATTTATAAAAATAATTTGGTTGTCTTATTTATTGTTTAACTAATCTGGCAAAGGTCTAATATGTTTTGCTCATCACTCATTAATTTTGTGAGCTTTGAGCCATCTGATTTTTTTTCTCATATTGATGCACCTTTTTGAAGAAGGCACAATAGCAGCATTTGTGAGGAAAAATATAAAACTATGGATTTTAAAGTGGCAAAAGAAGATACGCAAGGTAACTCAACAGTTTATCCAAACTTTAGTAACAGACTTTTGTATCAAAAGTTTCCAGCCCACACATTTCTTAATACATTGATTCAATCAATCAGAATTAAATACTATAACAAAGTTGAGGCTGTTTCAATTGCTAAAAGTTCAGGTTAGAAATTCCTAGTGGGAAATATGCTTCAATTGACAAAAAAACATTTGTTTCTTTAAATTTTATATCAAAAATTCCTGGGTTTTAGTCAATTTTATTGTTTATTATTTAAACAGAAATTTATAACAGAAATTTAACACAACTTACTTAAATTAACAGAAACATTACTTAAATTATACAGAAAACAAAAGAAATTTAAAACAGAATTTATTATAGAAACAACTATACACGTAAGTTAAATTTAAATCTCTAAACAATAGATTCTAGTCATTTCCCAGACATGTTTGTCCTGACTCATCACCTGAAAACCAATGTTCTTAATGTACTTTTTAATACGTGTGTGATTTGTATTTTAATTTGTGAATTTTGGTGAAAGTTTTTTATTTAAATTGATGATAACTGTAAATATATATTTTAGACAAACTGATGATGGTGGAGAAAGACACCGAAACATATTTGTAACATTTTAAATAATAAACAATAAAATTGACTGAAACCCAGGAATTTTTTGAAATAAATTGAAGTACAGTCAGGAAAATATACACAACAATAATTTAAATTTTATAGTGGATTTTACTGACAGTTTTATCCTGAAACCGTTACCTCTGTTGGAAATTGGACTAAAAGTCCAATAAACGTTTTATGGTACTTCGGCCAGGACGGCTACTGTTCTACGTGAGAGGCACTAAAGATAATTTTCACTGTGTAAAATTGTCATCAAGTTATATTCTTTAGTAAATAATGTAAAAATAAGTACTAACGCTAGCTTGCCGTATGTTTAGCACTTCATAAAACAATAGCCGGATGCGGTTAAAGAATAATTACCAATTTCCTTGAAAAGTCGTGGACGCCGAAACGTGAACAACAATAATTAGTTTCAGCTTCAACAGATATCAGTGTACCAACTTGTAATTAAATATGATTAAATTTCGATTTGGGTTTACGAGTAGAAATTACATTTATTGCAGGTTTCACATATTTTTCGAGCAAATCAGTGCAGAGGAACAATTAGAAAACACACAAGGCCAATGTGTGTCAATAAAATTAAAAGTGAACGTATTACAGTGTTTATAAGTATTGCTGTGACTTATTTGTATAAAGGGTATATTTTGTGCTTATAAAATCTTCCTGAAAATGTCCAGAATTCAAAGAAAGTCAAATGTGAAATCTGGCCTATCCTCAGCTCTGGGAAGATTTTCTCTGTTCCCATAAATTTATTGTTGTTACTTCTCAAAAAATTCATCTTATTAAAGTTTTGCGCAGCGGTTCCTCTAGACATCAACTGTTTTTATATTTGCATAATTATAAAATGAATCATCAGATTTTCAAAATTGCGTCGTTCTTCATTCGTTCTTAAGGCACGTGTTATTTGACTACCCAAAAGTAGATTTAAAACCACTGATAGCAACTTGTTGATGCTTACGGAATTAAGCAGCAAGTTTTCTGATGTTTTCTTGGCACATGGCCGGCATAATTTTTCAGTATTTCTCTTTCAATTTTAATGAGATACTTTGGTTTTTATTATAGTAGTTTATGAGTACTTAAGTTGAAAGTATTTAGTATTTATTGTAATCATCTCCATATTTTGTATAAAAAGCCTAATCACTATGCAACAAAGACGCAAGAAATTCGTATAAAATATTTTAGTTCAAAAACTGAACATAAAGGAACAAAATGAAACAAAAAAATTATTATCAAGTAAACAAAAGGAAGCACATTTTAAATAGTACAAAAGTCGTTATGAGGATTGTTAGGAAGAATGCCGTGCATAATTACAGTACATTCGATATTGACGAATTCTTCGTATTGTTAATTTGTATCCGTTTTCACCTTATAAATCAAAAAACTATTTCTGTTCTCTTATAATATTTAATTACACGGTACACGCACCAATGGAAGAGAAGGACTATGATGAGAAGGACATTTTCTATGAGAAACTCACCAGAATTCTCGACTCGCTCCCCGAGCAAGATATGTTATTGGTACTGGGCGACTTCAACGCAAAACTCGGTAGAGAAAACTGGTTAAGGCCACATGTTGGACGACATAGCCTACACAACGGATTACGGGAAGCAAATCTAGTAGGACTCAACAATCTCATGGTCAAATCTACTATGTTTGAACACAGAGATATACATAAGCAGACGTGGGTATCCAATGATGGTATCACAAGAAACCAAATAGATTCCAGGCACTCAAATAACATCATAGACGTTAGAAGTAAAAATGGAGCCGAGGCGGACTCGGATCATTTTCTGGTATGTGCCAAAACAAGAATAAGAAAACAGGTCCACAACAAGCTAACAAGACAGCTAAATGGGACACGGATATACTTAAGGAAGAGGAAGCCCTCGCTAACTACAAGCATAAAATTGCAACTAAAATGCGGGATGTACCAGAAACGTGTACGAGTAACGCCAACACCATATGGAATGTTATACAGAAGATTATTCTGGAGACAAAGGAGACAACTATCGGAAAGCTCGAAAGAACAAAGAAAAATAACTGGTACGATACGGACGGTGAGAACGTACAGAACCAAAGACACCGCGCTAGGGCTCAAATGTTACAGGACCCCCCACAGGACAACTTAGATAACTTTAACAATGCAAGACTTAGAGCAAGAAAACTTGCTCATGCTGAACTCATCACCGGCATTACAGAGGTATTAAAAACATGGATGGAACATTTTCAGAAACTCCTGAATGTAAAAACGGACGACACAACGAATATACCGGTGTATTTAACCGCCGCAATAGAAACCGAGAAACCAACACTAGAAGAAGTGACGAAGGCCATACAACGCCTAAAAAGCAGCAAAGCCCCAGGAAATGATACTATCCCCTCTGAATGCCTGAAAATGGGAGGTCCAGTACCCTATCAAAAGATGCATGAGTTAATCGTACCAATATGGGACAGCGAAACATTACCGGAAAGCTGGAAACAGAGTGTTATTATACTCCTACATAAAAAAAGGAAACTATCAGGTATGCAAAAACTACAGAGGGCTATCTCTCGTCAACACCGCATATAAAGGGCTTGCAAACGTGATTCTAAGCCGCATAACACCATACGCAGAAGAATCGATAGGTGATTAACAGTGCTGCTTTAGACCGGGCAGGTCAACGATAGGTCAAATCTTCACTGTTCGCCAAATCCTCGAAAAACACTGGGAATTTGGTAAGGACCTCCACCAACTATTTATCGAATTCCAACAAGCCTATGAGCATGGAGGTTAGCCGCTGCTGTGTTAAAGTTGAGAACATGTCAGAAAACTTTGTGGTGGACAATGACCTGAAGCAGGGTGATATTGTCTCCAATACTGTTCAATATCGTTTTGGGCGCAGCGATCAAACCAGCTAACATTGACCTAGAAGTTTTTTCAAGTAGTGGACCAAACCTGATACTAGCATTTGAAGATGATATAGATTTTGTCAGTAAAACAACCATCGAAATCAAAGAAAAAAAAGAATTGTTTGGAAAAATAGGAAAGGAGGCAGACACAGTAGGATTACGTATTCATCAAGACAAAACAAAATACATGTTTAATTCCCGGAGACCATTGACACCTACAATTTTGAACGGGTCTCAGAATGCAAATACATCAGCGTAGTCATCACAGCAGACAACATGAATAAAGAAATGAAGGCCCGCACACAGAGCGGTAATAGATGCTATTATGCACTAAGAGAACTGTTCCAATCGAGAATAATGTCGCGATCCTCAAAACTAAAATTGTACCATGCTAATAAGACCGGTAGTCACGTACGGATGTGAAGCGTGGACCCTAACCAAAGCAAACGAAGGCGTCTTGCGAAGATTTGAGCGAAAAATACTTAGAAAAATATATGGACCAACCCAGGATCCTAGTTCCTGAGCAATATCGAATAAGAAGAAACGCGGAGTTAGAACATTTGTACCAGGCAGATATTGTGAGAGAAGCAAAGTCACAAAGACTGAGATGGGCAGGACACATATACCGAGCACCGGATGACAGAATGCTGAAAATTGCATGGCAGGAAGCACCGACGAGCAGAAGACCACCGAGAAGATCTAAAATGAGATGGAGGGACTATGTTCTATCGGATATGCGGAAGATGGGCATGCTAGATAGAAGTAGATGGAGGCAAATTGTGCTTGCAGCCGAGACCCACATAGGGTTGTAGTGCTACTTGAAGAAGAAGATGAATATTTAATAGCGACAATTGGGCACTACTCAATGTCTTTCGAATAATTTACCTATTCTTATCGGAATATTTTTCCCTCAACTGTAGGAAAATATATGCATTGTCTCCTTTCACGTTCGTTGCACTCGATAGTTCACTAAAACGATTGAACTACTTTTAATTGAAAGCTTAGAACTAAGAAAATCGTTTTGTAATAAAATGTGAACGAAATTGTCCATTGTACAAAACACGTTATGTTTTTTAAATAAATGACTCCATTCTACTTGGTGACGACTTTATGAAAGTTATTATGAAAAACTGGGCCATATTAAGGTGGGTTTCGCGTTGTTAGTCATTTTTGCAATCGAAAACAGTAAATTATTATGTTTCAGAAATTTAAATGTTTAAGCAATCTTAAAAAGCAGTTCAAGCAACACGATTTTATCTCACTTTCAGTAATACATTTTTCAAATTCTAGCTATTCGATTAAGTAGCTTGCTTTAACCACATTCCATTCTATATTTTTTTATTTTCTACATGCTTCATTGACTTTTTTCTGTCAGTTTCCTCGCTAACAAATACCTACGTACGTTTTATTAAATTGATTATTAGACATTTAACAGACTATAAAACTTGTCGCACTTTGAAACTTTTAAATTAGAAAAGCAAATTATTTTTCAACACTTGCCTCGAATTAATTTCTCTAATGAGGGTCCAATTAACGCTATCAATTGCTTCCTAGAGCTTCTTCCTGCAATTCTGGCTGTTTTAATGTGATAATATCCAGCAAAAAAACGACAAAAATTTCATGAAAATATGCATTTTAAATGGTGCCGAGTTAATGGAAGACCAAAGTAGACAGCAATTAAATAACAAATGAACGTCTAATCAATGTAGTGTTAAGTGTGTGAAAAGAAACCCATCTAAAACCCTGTTTTCAGGCAAATATGCATGCAAAAATATGGTGTTCATACTTCGTAATTATTCTGCGTATTTGCCCTTTAAAATAATTTGCCTCTTGTGCAGATTAAAGCCTACTTAAAAACGTATAGCATGGCTTCTTAGCTTATCTTATTACGTTCTGTTATTAGTTGTGTATCATTGCCTAATGTCACATTGCATTTAAAACGTTTGCAAACAGCGTTTTGTTTATTGTATTTATTTGTTGTGTACACTCGAGGCGTTAATTAGCCGTAAAAGTCATGCAAACTTCGTATGACTTACGCAAATTAGTTGGGGTAATAAAAGTTACTGCATCAGGAAATATTTGCTGTGTTAACTGACATTTTTATAGTCCTGCTGTTTAACATACAGTGGATATTGGCTAGTAGACGACTTAAGAAAACTGTCGTGCAAAAAAACAAAAATTCGTTTTTGACCAAGAAAAATGTTATATTAAGAGAAGATTAAAATGGATATGTTAAACCCTGCCCTGTATCAAATTGCGCACGCAGTGCGTCCATCAGCTGGGGTGGGTTTCGAGGGAGAAGCTCAAAACACACCCCATCCCAAGAATTGTAGCTTTTTTATATGCCGTATGTATAAGATTTTGTTGCTTACTGTTAGTGTCTGAGTGTAAATCTCACCTTTAATAACTACAAGTTTCGTGCATCAATCAAGGCGAACAGTAGGTATGTTGAGACACTTTTTCCACATCCTTTCAGCTAATAAAAAATATATAGGACATCATATGGGCTAAAGCAATACGCTGCCAACCGATCAGCCCATTCAATTGGTTAGTAAACAAAATACCATTGAACTTGACATAATTTAATCAATCTAAGCATTAATCTGGTTTGTTTGGTCTGAGCTTAAATGGAAAGCGGCCAAGCCAAGAGCAACTAGAACTCGGTTAGATCTGCATTGGCTCATCAAGCAAAATCATTGAAACTGGTTTTCGGTTTATGCGTTCAAAGTAGGGTAATTACTCATTCCGCTTTTATAACAGAAAAAAATTAATTAATTGATAAATTGTCGAGCCGGAGAAAGTGTTTTATGTACACGTATTTATTTAAAATACATAATTGTTTTCACAGCTTCTTAAAAAAAGTGCTCGGGATTTCTTCTCAATTATTCTCTTCATTATAATCTTCACCTATTTGATGTAATTTTTACTTAATTGCATAGTTAAATAAATTCAAACGCAATGCGTATCTCATTTTCTTAGAGGCTGCAAAAATGTATGAGTTTAAACAAACAAGTCACTATACATATGAATATGCTACATTTTTAGCGCCAATCTTGGACCTGGCAGGAATTTCTGTCCATTGCGAAAAAACGACTTGAAATATGCAATTCCAACAATTAAATGAGCCTTTGCGTATCGTCGAGACCCAAATTTTCCATGTTTAAAAATGATTTTTTAAAACATTAGCTTGAAGTCATTTAAAAAGAAATGCTGAATACATTAAACGCCCAAATTACAGTCCATGGCATCGTTGCTTCAAAATATTTTCTTTTTCGCTAGTGGCTTTAATGTGGTATTGTAAAAAATCCTCAATGTCGCTCGAAACTAATAACAACAACATCTTAATCTTCTCGTGTTGCGTTTCCAGTACATTGAGCAATAGTTGCAATCAATGGTGTCAAAAGAAATTGTTAGAAGGCGAACTTGATAAAACTGAAGGTTTGCTTAAACAGCATGAAAAAGTCCAAGCTTTGAAGCGATTGTATATAATGAGAATTGGGGTGGTAAAGTCACGTGAGAATATCTGCAGCACTGGTATTTCTGGATCTAATTTTTGACTCGATTCGAGTGACTCAGTATAGAATCCATCGTGAAAATAAAAATAATTTGGAAAAGCCTGACAATTTCAAATTCCAGAGACCAAACTTAAACAAATACGCAAATATTAGATTAGGCTGGCGACAAAGAGCAAAATGACGGGAACCTACAGTTATCAGTAATCAGTTGATGATGGACCCATAGACTTAATTATCAACTTAATTATTTACTAAATATGCGGTGCGTCTTAATGCTAAATTATAATTTGAAAAAAGAAATTGAGAATTTGAAACCTTCACGAAGTAATCGTTGTTTATAATATGGTCAATATTATTTTTTTAAAAATAAATAAATATGGCATATACCGAGAAATAACGCTAACTTTTTAGAAGTAAAGCCGGCATAAAGAACCAATTGAACACACAAAGGAGTATGAAGTGCATACAAACATTTTAAATCGTACCTAACCGAAGCTCAGAGTACAGTGAAAACTCCGACAAACGAACAGTCACGGTTCCACAAAAAATTTGTGTCCGCATAATAGAGATATGTATTTAATTAAAGAGAAATATTTATTTTCAGCTTCTTTATTGTCTACATACCCATGTTTTATAACATTTTTCAACATAGAAACTTATTGTGCCGGTTTATTAACATATTCTAAAATACTAGTTTGGCGCGTTTTTCGAAATTTTTGGTGACTAATGCAATGTTGAAAATGGCTTTCAAGCTTTTTAAGATGCTGAAACGCAATAAAATCATCGCTTGAAAATATTTTTAAAAGGGAAATTGCATGTAAGGCATCATCATACGATTTTATGAGTGTAGCATTAGGTACAATTGTCAACGTTTCTTCTGATTCGTCATCATCACTACTCATGGAAAGTTCAGTTGTGGAAAGGGCGGTGGTATCAGGGTGAAACGTTTCCTCTTCAGTCTGCACCATATGGTCCATGTTTACAAATTCCTTCTGCTTGTTGATCACTTGCACCTAAGGATTTTGCATGACGTATTAGTCCGGCTAATAGTGACAAAGGTAGTTCATCTTCTGGATTATAATCTTGTGGAATTTCTCCTTCTGTCTTCTTGAATCCAGCTTTTATAAAGCAATTCTTGACTGTTGCAGAATTTAATTTATTCCATGCCGTCGTTATGAAATATAAAGCCTCTAATACATTACTGGACTTGTAAGAGTCAATTTTAGTTAAAACATGTTTTAGAAAAAGATCTCTATAATAAAATTCGAAGTTCTTAATGATGCCTTGGTCCAAGGGCTGACATAGAAGTGGTCTTAGGGGGCAAAAATACACCTTTGACATCTTTTAGTTTCACCTCACGAGGCTGGCATCCTGCGTTATCTAGAAATAAGAGTCACTCTTCTTTTCTGAATCGCCCTTTTTTCTATCGAACTGAAACAACCATTCTGACATAATATCGTGAGTCATTCACGCTTTCTTGTTTGATTTCCACATTGCTCTCAAATCCTTGATGGCACTTTTTCAAAGCACAATGGCGAGCTGATTTTCCTATGACGGAAAATCCTCTTTTTCACCAGCCATCGATGCGCAAAACAAAATGGTGAGCCTTTCTTTAGAGAACTTACCGCCGGTGGATTTATCAGATTTGAATGTTGAAGTTTTGTCTGGTAATGCACGAAAGAAAAGTCCGGCCTCATCTGGGTTGAAAACGTCCTCGGACTTGTAGCCAAGCAACATAGAAGGAAGGTTTTCCATAAATTGTTCTACCTTTTCTTGATCTTCATCTGCCCCTTCACCCGAGACTCACTTAAAACTAATTCCAAAAAAATTCCTGGGTTTCAGCCATTTTATTGTTTATTATTTAAAATGTCACAAATACGTTTCGGTGTTTTTCTCCACCATCATCAGTAGTAGTAGTAAACATCTTTATTTCTAAAAAAAGGCTATCGACCTATCGGTCTTTCTGCCCTTGTTTAATACATGCAGTCTTAATCTAGATAAAAAACCAATATGAAAATTCTCCTATTCTAGGTTAACAATAGTAGTAGTAAACATCTTTATTTCTAAAAAAGGCCATCGACCTATCGGTATTTCTGCCCTTGTTTAATACATGCAGTCCCAATCCAGATAAAAAGCAAATATGAAAATTCTCCCATTCTAGGTTAACAATGTTATTGAATAAATAAGATTTCAGTGGCAAGAAGAAATTATTTTATTGTCCACTAGTCCGTTGCGTTTGTAACTGTTCGAGTAGCGTTAATGTAGGGAAACGGAAGCGGGATTGTCTGGTTGGTCTTGTAAGACAAAGGGGATTCAGTATGGTCCAGTTGTAGGGGTTGTTTGTCCATTTTGTCTGTAGCTGTATGAGTCTTTCAGAGATCTTTGTCATGTTTGTGCGTTCGTATAGTAGTTGGGTGGGGGGGTTACCATCATCAGTTTGTCTAAAATATATATTTACAGTTATCATCACTCAAATATATTTAACAATCAAATATTTTTTAGTTTAGTTTTAAATTGCGGAAAGGGTAACAACTTTATATGAGATGGCAATAGATTGAAGAATTTAGGACCGTAATAAGATATCCCAGTTTTCAATTTATGAATTCTACAAAAATCAGTATATATATTCCCTTTGGTTCTCGTATGATGGTAATGGATGCTGTCGTGTGTGCAGTATGAATTTTCATTATTTTTAACATGTACGAGACATTGATAGATGTATAATGAATATACCGTCAAAATTTTCAATTTTGAGAAATGAAATCGGCAGTTGTCTCTGTAACCAATATTACTGAGAATTCGAATAGCCCTCCTTTGAAGGGCTACACTCTTACTGTTTCATCCACATGTCCCCAGGCTAGAATCACATAAGAAATTTTAGAATGCACACAAGCAAAATAAACTGTTAAAGCTGCTTCCTTTGAGATTGTGGAAGCAAGTGGCCGCAAAGCAAAAACACCTGATGCCACACTGCTGCAAACATCAGCCAGATGTGATTTCCATGTGAGTTTTGAATCAATTTTAACTCCAAGAAATTTGATTGGATCGTTGGGAATATGTTTGGTGGGACGAGTAGACAGAATCAGCTTCTGACTCTTTGCATCGTTCATGCTCAACTGGTTGGCCACAAACCAGTCAGTGACAATAGCTTGTGACCCACTTAGGTCGCCATTCAAAAAATCAGCGTTTTCAGACTTTCTAACTATGGTTGTATCATCTGCGTGCAGGACAAAATCAGCCGAAGTGTCACAGCCTACGAAGTCATTAATATAAATAATAAACAACTAAGGCCCAAGTATAGACCCTTGATGCACTCATGCATATTGCATAGTGTAAATGACGAAGTTCGGATCTCTTCCCGTTCAGGCTCACGAGCTGTGTCCGGCCAGTTAAATACGAATGTATCAAATTGATACTCTCTGAAGAGAATTTATAATATTTTAACTTTAAAGCAAGAAAATCAGATGAAATGCAGTCAAAGGCTTTCGTCAGATCGCAAAACAAAGTCCCACAGTAGTCCCCAGCGTCGAAACTGGCAATAACTAATTCAACAAGTTTATTGATAGCCATAGTCGTAGATTTTTCATTACGAAATCCAAACTGACATTCAGTGAAGAGTTTGTGAGTCTCAAAAAAGTTGCTAATTCGGTTACTAAGCGCCCTTTCAAGCATTTTAGACAATACTGGTATAACAGAGATAGGACGATAATTCGCAAGTTCATCAGCACTACCTTTTTTAAAAATGGGGACCACTTTAGACACTTTTAGTGTTTTAGGGAACACTGAGTCTCTAATACTGGAATTGAAAAGTTTTGTTAGTGGTGAAATAATAAGATTCAAAATGCTTTTAATAATTCTTAAATTCATATTATGATAGTCAAGGCCATTTTTATTTTTTATTTTGCCAATTAAATCCCTAAGTTCTATTTGGGTTATAGGCGAAAATGAAAATGTATCTGAAGGAAGAGTCAATCGCATAGCATAACTGTTAATAAATGAGTCACAGGTAGTATTAGGCTCAGGTAAATTGTTCACTATATTTGAAGCAATATGTGTAAAATATCGGTTAAAACACTCATGTGTGATGTTTATATCAGTTGGAGACTTATTTCTTAAAAGATTAGTATTTTCTTTAACTACCTTCCATATTGCAGTAGGTTTGAAACTATTTGTTTTTAAATAAGAAGTGTATGCATCATTTTTCGCTTTTTTAACATCTTCCTGATAGGAATGCTTTGCACGATTTCTCAATTTAGTTATTTCTGCAGTGTTTTTTTGCTTTGCAACCTCGGTTACTAGATGTAATGTATCTCTTTTGTTTGCTAGATCATTATTATACCACTTTAGCCCAAGCCAGTGCCTTTTTTGTTTCAATATTTTTTCAGGAAACGCAGTGTTTATATTGTTTTTTAAAATATTTACGAACAGATCATACCTGTCTTCAGTGGATATGGACTCACAGTCAATAAAAGACCAATCAATTCATGAATAGTAAAAAGACCCTGTTCCGTAATAGGTCTGATCATGTTTAAAATAGTTGTTGGGGTGACATTTGGAACTGGAACTGTTGCAACAGCAGCTAGGTGGTCAGACAGGTATAGGTTGATTGTGCAAGCTTGTGATTCTTCGAAATTAATGAAAATATTGTCAATGCAAGAATTATTATGAGTCGGGGTAGAAATTTTATGCGCAAAACCATATGCCTTTGCCAAATCAATAAGAGTATTTATCCTTGAATCATGAGTCAAGAAGTCTACATTAAAATCTCCATTGATTAGGGTATTAAAATTTTGGTTAATAGTCTTTTGAAGGAGTAATTCAAAAGTGTTTAAAAAAGTTTCAAATTTGCCAGCAGGAAGTCTATATATAGTTATTATAGTAAGTTTAAGGCTTTTGGCTTGTACTCCACAGCTTGAGTTGAACACACACAAACAAATTTATTATTGAACACACACAAACTAATTATTAAAACAATTCTAATTGATTTAGTTCTAATGCAAAAAGTAACAGGAACTGAAAGTGAAAATACTTTGGAAAAACCCATCTTTATAACTGCATATTAATTAATATTAATATGCAGAAAGTGTTGTTCTTTAATTACACATTTTCTTGTAAAACTAGATCGAAAATATATCATTTTGATTCACTGGTGCATTCTAATTTCAATTAAAGGTATTTTCTGCATTACGCCTTCAGTTATTAATGCCATCTCAGTTATTAATGCCATTGAGAAAGGAAAATCTCAATTCACTGGCCACTTAACCCTATTAACATTAAATGAAGGCGTCAGTTAAATATGTTGGAAACTTTTAACGGAAAACTAATGGAATTATAGTAATATAATATATAGGAATAGTTCAAAATTGCTTATGCAGAAGGTGATAAGTAGAGGCAAACGGCATCCGTTAATATCTGCAATTGTGGAAATGTTCATATTATTTAAATGTAAATCAATTGACTGCATAACTAGCGGTGGTTTAAGGATGCACGTTCAGTGTCATATAACATATTTAGAATCCAATGAGAAACATTACTTTTTTCCAGCATCTGCACTGCATCAGATTTAAACTGAAAATTGTTTCATTAAAGATCAACAGTTAAAGATAGATCAACTATACGTAAACTCTATGCTAGAAAAATTAAGGCAACTTTTAGTCGTTTGAAACTGCGATAACAATTGCAAAGGAAGAAGAAATTGGAGAACTCGTCCACCGAAATCTCAATATAGAATCCATTAAACAGACAATACCAAAAAACTTGATAAAGCACGCCTATCGAAAGACAGTGGAGCAACATCATGAAAGAACAGAATTACACAGAAATGCTGAGAAGAAAAACAGAAAAATTACCTAATCTTGAAGCATCAGATCGAACAAAAGCAGGAGTAAATAAAAATTCTCAACAAACACCAGAAGTAAAAAGCTGTTAGATTCTCAAAAGAAACAGAGTGAAACAATATATAAAACATAAAACGAAACCTTTTAGAGGATGGTTCTCATACGAAATTGGACATTACTTATACAGAGTACACATGTAGTATAGAAAATGCTAAGAAAGGGAAAAGTGGAAATTGTAGAATACACACAATTAACTAGACTGTCCATGAAGAAGATGAAGAAAATAAATAATAAGAGATAATGAAGAATAAGACATAAAATAAGTTTAACTGCGGACAAAAGCGACTAATGTCCAGAACTTCCGAAGCATTTCAGCAGAATATTGATGAATGATGAAAATGCGTAAATATCATCATATTCAAGAAATGGAGCAAAACATCTACATACAATTGATGAGGCATTAGAACTATGGCCTATCGAAAAAGATCCAGAAATTCCTGATAATGATGGGGCTTTTTTAAAGTGCGTTAGATTCTTTGTACAATGACAATAAAGTGTTTAAACTTAACCCTAGTGCTAGTGAAATAAACCTGAATCTTCAAATGTACTATTTTTAATAAAACTTAATGGCAAAAAATACACCGAACCTTATTTTGAGTTTTTTTTTCGCATTTTGACCATGTCGGTAAGGAGAAGCTTTTGAACATTTCCTATATGTGGAAAACTTAGCCCTTCGGTTACTGATAGAGATACATGTTTGTCCCAAGATGCAACAAACTTGTTATTATCAATATAATATAATATAAAAATTAAGCTTCAGCGTTGAAGTTTCGAGGAATGTGTTTTTCTAACCTGATTATAAGAAAACTGCAAACATTTTTAAATACTTTTCGGTCGGCCACTGTGAATATAGTGTGCCTTATACAAGAATGAGACCGAAAAATGCAGCTAATAATTGGCGTCTTTAAATTATCGGTTCGCAACTCAAACGTTTATACACGACCGTCCACGATAAGATAGTATGATAAAAATTTGTAAATTCAATGTGTTTGTCTGCCAGCAAATGTTGACTTTGTCGACCGACTTTTAGAAGATTAGCTTTTTGCGCTTAACGGCTCTATGAACCAATACTTTTAACAAACGAAACGAATTGTTTTGGAACAAAAATATAAAAAAAGGGAAAATACTGTAACATTACATTTAAACACCCAACAACATACAAACAACTCACCTCACGAACAAGAAAACAGCATGTCTCTTCATGGACATCAATAAGGCCTTTGACAGTGTCTGGCATAAAGGACTTTTATATAAACTTTACCAGCTTAAAGCCCCCAAATACATAATTCACGCAATCAGAAACCAACTCACAAACAGACACCTAGAAGCACGCATAGACAACACCCTCTCCTTTGCTTTCTCCCCTGAACAATGTCTCCCGCAAGGATCCCCGCTATCACCCTTTCCTTACAATATATACTGCCACAACATATACAAACACGATCTCCACGACAAAAGACACATTGACAAATCTGCTTACATACTACAATACGCCGACGACACTGCATTGATCGTGCACGACAAAACTACAGTAAAAGCAGTACAAAAACTTCAAACACTAACAGACATTGTTTGGTTCTACAAATGGAGACTTACACCAAACGCCTCGAAAAACCAACTACCTTTACCAAACCACCAAATTAAAGACGACTCTCCATCAATAAGAACAGACGGAAACAGAAATAGACCAAAACAAGAGGCAAAATATCTAAGAATGACACTGGACCAAAAACTAAAATTTACAAAACACGCACAGAACGTAAGAACAAAAATCATTCAACGGACAAAACACTTCCGATCACTGACGTACAAAGACAAAGGAATTGGTACAAAGACCGCCCCAAAAATTTACCAATCAATATGTAGACCTCTGCTTGACTACGGACATATACTGACAGTGAATGCATCTAGGAAAACTAAACAACACATTCAAACAATAGAACAGATTGCCCTGAGATAAAGAAAATAAGACATCCTCAAAACCAACTACACAACACCTCAAACCAATTACTCTACGAACGAACAAAAATAACGCGAATAACAGAAAGACAACTCCAATTGCAAACGAAATGGAAAAACAATCCCTACAACTGGGCCCTACTGAATCCCCTTTACCTCATAACAACAACACTACTTGAACACTTCCAACACGACTGAACCAACCTGCTAGACGATGAAAAGACATGACATAGAAGAGAGATTTTTTATTTAATTTTTTTTTGCTTTGTAATAATTTTAAGTTTACAGTTAAGATAATTTAAGATAGAAAATTAACACAATACATGTATATATGCAAGGGCAGAAAGCCCGAGGGCCGATAGCCTATTGGGAAATAAAGTTTTAAAAATACAGTATAGGTGTAGAAAATACTTCAAAAGCAGATAAGAGTAAGAAGTACCCGCTGTATAAAAGATTTACAACCGCGACACATTTTCGCTCACGGAAGGACTTAAAATTCCCAACTCCCGGATGAGGGCAGAAAACTGAAGCCAGCTGTAAATGGACTGCTTCTCATAGGCTCGAATCAACGGATATTCTGGTCAGTTTTCATGTAGGTACTGCCTAATAAAGATGTTCTTGAATCTATAGAACCAGTGAACTAGAGAACATAGAATTCTTTTCAAATATTGGCTTAAAGACAGCAACTTTGTTTTGTTCTACGAACAAAGAAAAGAGACAACAATCCGTAGCCCGCTGAAACCGGTCATAGCAAATTTCTACATTGAAAACGCCGAAAAAGCACTATTGAACACCGCAAGCCTTGATAATCTGGTATCGGTAGGTGGATGACACTTTTGTAATATGGAAACATGGACGCAACAACCTAAGCAAGTTTCTAGATCACCTGAGCAGACAACATGGATATTTAGAACGTACTATTTCAGAAATAGAAGACGAACAACTGATCTTTATGAATATTTTTGTATTCAGGATCGAAGATCGTTTGGTCATTGCAAATGGCAAATGGAACAAATGATTAATTTCCAAATGGAACAAATAATTAAAATTTTTAGGATTAAAATAGCAGTAGTACTCCATTACAAATATTGGGCAGAAACAAGACAATTTAAACCTAGAAAACATGATTCACTGTAGAGTGACGTGACCATTTCACCGAATCAAGAATGCAAACCTTAAAAAGCTACCGATTATATTAAAATTCAGATAAATATCGCATAAACACTGGGAGCTGTATAGAGAAACTAGAAAAGAAGTAAACTTTTGCCACACTGTAAAAATGATAAAGTTGAACAACTTCAATCCCAATTAAATGCTATGCAGAAGTTGTACGATGAACTAATGGTTAAATATACAGTATTGGAGGGTAAATTATGAAACACAAACATTGAAAAACTGGAAGATGAATACTGCACAGACCAAGAAGAACTAAGCAAGGAAACGGAATGGATTAGCTCTCCAAAAGAGTATAACCCAAGCGTTTTAAGGCTTTCTTTGATATAAACTTTTTTCTGTATTTCGTCTCGTACAATATGCAGTTGAAATGATGCAAATAACGTGAGGAACCTAAATTCACAAAAAAATCATCAACTTATTTAATAATAGATCAGTGTTCTTCTACCAAGAAACACCCGCCTCATATACTCATCGTTAGAGCCTCAATTTTCCAGATAAGGAAGAATGAAATTTATGGGTAAACCTCAGGCAATTATCCGTGAAACTCGTCATCCACGAGCTTCACAAAGGTATAATTGAATAACGCTATAAAACAACCATTACACTAATTGCAATTAAATTTATTGGCAAGTGTAAATGACTTTGATCTGCAATATTAGACTTGAACTTTGCGCAAAGTAAAAGACGTACCGAGAATATTTTAGTATTCCTGTTACACGCGTACCAATTTATTAGCGTACTTCGGTCACTTCCCATTAATAAATCTCACAAATGTTCTACCGCATTGGAATATCAATTAGAAATTCTTGCTTCAAGGACTCGAAATGAATTTTTTGCCATGTGGCTTATGAGCACGTAAAATGGTATTTATCTCAAGTACCACATCAAGATTCAACTGAGATAAAACAGGTGGTTGTGACATAGATGTGAGAGTTAACCGCAGGGAGCAGTTAGAACGGATCTTGATGAAACAAGTGAAAACTGATTAATTGGGGCAAAGTGAATTATTAAATTAATACAAATTAAAGCAAAGTTCGTCACCTTTTAAGTTTTGACCCCCTAGCAGAAATATTTAATCAAAAAATCCGCAGTAGCAACTTAAATAGTTTGCAAAAACTAGCAAAAACTTTCATCAAGAATCCTGACCCATTCAGCTCTTTTTAGGCATCACATCAACGTTTATAAATCAGGAACAATTAAAAAGCCATCCATATAATCGATATAACAATGAACCTTCTTGTGTCTCCATCGCTTCTGCCATTGACTTCAAACTAATTGTACCAATTAACTATATTGCAAATTGGATAAAAATAATTAGCCGACAAGTCGATCCCATGTAACTTTCAGTATCACTCAACTATGTAGTTAAACTCTTGCAAAATGTTTTTGGGTGCAGGTAAAACGTGACCTTGCTTCTTGTGTAAAAAGGCAACGGACCATAAACCGTGCCTCTGTCTTCGGGATCATAAACATCTAGCCGATTACAACATACGCAAGATATGGTCTTAGGAATACAATATGTGAAGATATTTTAATGAAAACTGGTTATTTTAAAGCATAATTTTTACTTAATTTGTGCCTAATTTTGCCTTGTCTGGACGGTTTGTATGGCGTCAGTATTAAATAGTCAGATGTGGGATTGGACCATAAATATTAATAGAAAATTGCGATGTCATGGCCACTAGGCAGTTTCAATATCTCAGATTTAAATTAACATTTCTTCGCCACGTGTTTGCACAAATTTCAGATTCAGTAAACTGTTTCATGATCCTGCTTTTGATTGCATATGGACAACAATATATTTCCTTCGCTGTTTAAATTGATTTTAGATTTTATTTATTATTTTTCAATAAATGCAAACTTGAAGACGTAAAACACAAAGGGTCCGGAAGTGATGCTCAAAAAAAATGCAAGGGGTAGTTATACATGAAAAATAAATTTTTCAAGCTCATATAGAAGTTTTCCAACAAAATGCTGTATAAGGTAACCAACAGTCCAGCAAGGGACTTTATTCTATTGAACCATATTACCTTTAAATCCTTCTAATTTAAAAGAAATAATCAGTCCATTTTTTTTTCGGTGAGCTTTGGGAAATGCTCTTTTACGCACACCCAGAGGTGATGTTCTGGCGCTCTGGGCTGTGTGGGACTCCAGCTTACCTGTTGTTCCAACTAAAACCCTTCCTCATCTCCGAAGTGGTATTTGGTTCTGCACCGCGGTCATTTATGTCCTATTGTGCCTTCGTATTTTACTCCCTCATTATCCCTGTTTATTCAATGAATTCCAGAAGAATCTTGAGGGGGTACGCATGACCTGGTCTGGTAGAACTTCATCACCTCCCAGGAATCTTCGTTGTCGCAGTTGTCCAAGTGAGTTTTACTCTGTTTGAGTTCCCAGCCAGGGTCGTAAGTTTTTTTACACAATCTGGCACACATTGTGAACGATTCAAGGGCCTTTATTGTGGCTTCATATCCGGTTACGATGGTAATATGCTTACGTGTGTAGGCTCTTTCCCTCATTTTCCGGGCGCAATTTGTTCTCGCTAGTATAATTGCTTGAAAAGCGGTCGGGATTGTACTCAGGTTTAAGGTAATCCTTCCCCAGTTCTTCCTCTTTCGACTATACCAGCGCCTATGCCCAATGCATTTTTTGTGCTTTCCGTATACTAACCGTAATAATCAGTCCTTAAAAAGTTATTCTGATTACTAATGAACATCATTGTTCTGGTTACCACCAAATTAAACTAGAGAAAAATAGATCCAAAGGGTGTTCCAATAAGAACGACGGATTTTAATTTGAAATAAAACATATATATTTGTGGTATAAGTCTGAAACATTTATTGAAAAATGAAGTACACATCATGAGGTTATGAACGGAATAAGACATCGGACAAATGACCGCCTCGGCTTTGCTGGCACAGACGTGCTCTTTTCATGAAATTTTCAAGAGCTGTTGCGCATAAATTTTGCGGTATTTCAGAGATACAGCGTTGAATTTCATCTTTTAAGGCTTTAATCGTTGCTGGTTTGTTCCCATAAACTTGTGACTTTAAAAAACTTCAGAGAAAAAGGTCCAAAGGCGTTAAATCGCATGATCTGGGCGGCCAATGCCGATCTCCAAAACGAGAAATAACACGACCAGGAAATGACGCGTGCAGTAATTCAACAGTTTCTCCGGCTGTATGGCCTGTTGCACCGTCCTGTTGAAACCACATGCTGTTGAGATCCATATTTTGCAATTTTGGCACCAAAAAATTAGTTAACATTTCACGATAACGAACATCACTCACGGTTAGTGCTTGACTAACTGCATTTTCGAAGAAAAATGGCCCGATGACGCCTCCAGCCCACAATGCACACCAATCAGTGACTCTTTTTGGGTGCATCTGTTTCTGAACGATCTCTCGTCGATTTTCGGAATCCTAAATGCGATAATTTTGTCGATTAACGAAGCCATCAATAAAGAGGATTTTCGTTGAAAAATCACCGTCTAATTGTCGTTGTTCCAAAATCCTATCAACAAAGGCTCTTCGTTGCCCATGGTCTTCCGGCTTTAGCTCTTGAACCAATTCAACTTTGTACGTATGAAGCTTCAACTATTTTGTTAAAATTCGATGCATAGTGGTTGTGGAAGCACCAATTTCCTATGTGGTTGGGCTTTCCTCAACATTGGACGTACTGCTGCGATATTTCCGTCGAGCGACCAGGACGATCGCGTTTCTGTTTTCACTTCATTAACAGACCCATTTTGCTCAAATGTCTTCATTAATTTTCTCACAGTGGCTTCAGTTGGAACATTCCGATGGCCCATAATTGTAGGCATTTGGCGAACTGTGGCTGCAAAACTTCCATCACGTTGATAATAATTTTTCACAATGAGAATTCGTTGTTGTGTATTGAACCGCTCCATTTTACCTAACCTCCTGCTGTCTACTAACGAACGGCCTTTTTTTGGACAAATGGCGCGCGATTCAAAACCGTCGTTCTCATTCCCTTAATTCCCGTCCCTTAAGTAATGTCGAATGCTGGAATGCCAGATTTTCAAACCTCTGGATTAGATTGAGATTGCCACTATTCTATTCAATTCTCTAGACCGATGAAAACTGCTTTTGAAATAGCGTTCATTTTAATAAAAGTTTCTAAATATTTGTTCCTGCAATTGATAACAATATCCAGACTTACATTACATGCACAGCGAGCTTTCGATGTTTTTATTAAACAGAAAAGAGTTATTGTTTTCGAGTCAAGATAAGTTTGTTTCAAATCAAGCATTGATCACTCGATTGAATGAAAACAAAGCTTTCACTGCATTTTGCATCGGAAAAGTTTCCTTGCACTATTAGTATGACCAGAATACAAAAGAAATACAGGTTCCCTTATACCAAAAAATATCATGCTTGCGCATTAAAAAAATGTCTTAGTTTTGTCGAACTTACAAAATTCTTGTATTGATACTACAAAACAACAAAAACTTACTTGCCCATAAATTTCATAATTTATCTTAAACATATTTACCACAAACCTAATTATCAAAATTGTATCTGAATACAACAGACAAATTGCGCTTAAAACTAAAACGCTGTTTTTATGTTGGTTGTACAAAAACAACTGTCTGATATTTTACGTCTTGATACGATTAAGTAGTACGAAGTAAATATTGATACGATTTCATGCTAAAACATGTTGCCATAGCCAAATTTGCTCTTTAAATTAACTGAACAATGACTATGGTTTTTTTCGCAGATCCATTCATCTTAACCCTTACAAATTCGGTTTTATTGAAGCACGTGCTGCTTATCACGCAAAAAGTGCAAGATCAATGCATGTTCAATAAAAAGGTATTGCGATTCATGTAGCTTTTCCTGCAAATATCCTGATTATCATCTGATGACCAATAACGAGCTTTTTTAAGCCCAGCAGGAAATTTTCTGGTTTTCGAGTATCTACAGATGTGATGGTTTGCCTCTTGACAGCTCTGTCCTGAAAGCAACGAAAACGAGAATGATAAGATAAAAAAAGATAAGATAAATATATGCCAGTGACTAAAGAGCTGCACTCGTGCTCAAGATTAAAGTAAATAGATTTTATTGCTTTTTCTGCCTGGATGAATAGCTGAAAGCATTCCGAGCCACTCAGTACTGAGCGTTTGCATATACCAGTTGAAATGGAAAAGCCAAACGACTTCAAAACAACACAAATTAAATTATTTAGATTAATAGTTATCCATGGGATACTGCCCATACTGTCAAGTGGTCAAACAAGGTAATAAATCTGCAGATTATTGGCAGAAAAATAAACGTGCAAATAATTTAATTTAAAAAAATTTATGCATAGTGATGAATATATTATATTAGTAACTGAACTCCGACAAACTGAAACTAATGCTTAATTGAACTAACCGAATATAGCAAATAATAGTTGAAGCCTTTGCCTGAAAATACAGTATACCACGCTTCTTCTGGCTGGTGGAAAGCTAGGGAAATTGAGCGATTACATTTTCTTTGTGTTTTTAACGTCTGCGCAAACACTTGAGGTTCGAATTATCGCTTTGACCTCAAACTGTTTATGTTTAAGACAGGTTTTCTGCTTAATTTGTTATTTTCAATTTAAGCCGATTTCTTACAATAATGGTACATAAAATTTTCCGAGACTTGATCCAATTTAAAAACAATAACAAATTAACCACACCGTAAATATGTAAATAACAGCTTTGAAAAATAAGCTTTATTTGCCACGCTCTCCACAAAAAGCATCAATATTTATAAAGTCCCGACAGCTTTCTTTGGGCGAGCTATGCGAGCAAATCATCAAGTACTTTCCCTTGAAACAGTTAGATGCATGTGACTTTAATCGCGCATTAGCCAGTGAAATAATATTAAATAACCATTAAAACAATCATGCCTCGAATGCACATGCGAATTTAATAAAATTATACAGAATGATCGATGAAAAGTCATCAGAACCCATGTACAGTAGCGAGTGGGTACGTCAGTTTATCGGATTGTTTGCTCTGTTGCCTGATATGGAACCGACTTAAGGGAACCACAATTGTCTATGATTAAATGGAAATTTTACATGTTTTCATTTGAAGTGTAATTAATTTATTTGATTATTAGTTTTATCTACTTTGGCAAGATGGTAAACATTAACCACTAATTAAAATATTTCATTGCTTGTTGCAAAAGTCCAGCGAATAAGTGATGCGGTTAACGTATTCAAAGCTTCGGATAGATTAGGTTTCTACCATTAATCAGCTGAAATATATTGCAAAGATACGGATAAAACAGTGCAATAATTGAAGTAAATGCGAATCTATCATGTATATTGCAAAAAAATTAGGTCTAAGCAGCCGAATCAAAAGGGTTTAAATATTAGGAGAAACGAAAAAAATTCAATTTTCAATATTCTCAAATAGTTCCTTTGCTAAAAAATCTATTTGGGTTTGAATCCTAAATCAAAGTGTTATTCCCTCATCTGCAATGTTTAAAAGTAGCAGATTCCATTTAAGAATTTAATTTTTGCTCATTGACATTGGGAGAAAATAGGGATTTTCGAAATTGAATAATTGCTCCATAAGACAATGAGGAACTCGCAATTTTTGAAAAATAAAAAATTTTACTTTTTAATTTGTAATCCAAAATGTCATTGTTGGCTCAAATCGTCAAAATATTTCAAGTTTGTGGTACAATCCTCTTTTAACACCCTAGATAAAAATGTGCAAGCGAAAACGCTTTCATATAAAAAATTCCCAATTTGCAAAATGCATTGGGATATTTGAACGTGCGAAATTACAAACAATCATTCTTTTGATGAAAAATATCAATAATTTTCATACTATTCAGCCTGAATACTATATTTTTGCTCATAGAGAAAGCACGATTTCCTCAAGCTTGTAATTGCTGAGTAAAAAAAATTGTATAATTTATCAAAAAATCTTGTTATCTTGTGTAAAATAAAAATCATCCAAACTAACAAGCAGAAAAACGCAAAAATTAAAACCGCTTTCCAGCCCATAAAGTTTATAAGTTATTACATACTAACTTATGTTGGAACAAGTGCATTAAGCTTTATTATTGTCCTAAACGCTCATTATTTCCTAAAGGTATAATGATAACTAAGTGCATGTAAACTCGCTTTACTAACTAGTAGCAACAAAAGCCATGCAATCATTCTAAACAATTATCATTCTATTATTTGTTTCAGACGACTGGTACTCTTAAGGCAGTCAACTTATAAATAAAACAGTCAATGAACGTGGGGTTTAGTCGTACCGAATTATCCGTAGAACTCGCCTGAAAACTACTGAAAATTTAGTACGTTTTAAACCTTAAGAGAACTATGCTATTGAACATTTAAAGAAAATATAAATATATAAACAGCCGACAAAATGCCCGAAAAAACTGCAGGAATTCAGTGTTGTCAAAGCAGTGGTTCTTTGGGATCGGATGTGATGGAGGAACCGGTGAATTTTGACAATGGAATCAGCTACGAAAAAGACGTTTTGGCACCGCTTAACAACAATGTGATCATCCCTGTGAACATGAAGAGTCACTATATTTTTCCGAAACGTCAGAAGGTGGACCTGGAGTTTTCCGATTTGACTTTCACCAGCTCTAGCTGGTCTATGACCAAATTTCAAAAAGGTAAGCAAACAAATTATGAAGGCAAAATGTTCAAGCACTTTTAAAATCACTCTAATACGAAGGTTGGTTTTAATTTGTTTTAAAGTTAGATTATTAAAACAAATTCATTTTTATTGCAATAAAAATTATGGGTTGTTTTTGTGCGATCTGGCTGAAATTGACCATCAGCTTCAGATAATTGGATATTTTTTGCGCAAAGTGCAAGATTGGAACCCGTCCTTAAATTTTGACTTTAAACCTCGTCCGCTCTGTTGCTTTTTTTGGGGGGTTGCGTTTTTGACGTGCTGAACTGGTTTTCCCATCTATAATGCTCCCCAGTAGCCATCAATAGAGAATTCGGAACTCTTCTATCGTCATTCGGAAAAATATTGACAGTTTCAGAAAAAGTTTGCTAGTCATTCAGAAGAAGGTGGGACACATTTAAGGGCTAAATGGGATTCTTCTTATTACAAAGAACGTTATCAAATTTTATAAAAATCTTCTCGAAAAATATTTGCTTTATTCTGAAATATTAAAAATCGTAAAACTCTTTTACGATTTAGACAAAGTATCCAACTTAGTTTCAGACAAAGTATCCAAGAATACTTTTATAAGTTAATGTAAAATTAATCGAACATTCCCGGTGTCGCTCCTAGAAAGTTCAAAAAAAATTGTTTCTGGACTTAATAACTCGGGGAGTTTAAACATGTAAACAAAGTTTTTGGGTTTGTAATTATAAAATTTTTAAATAAAATACTTTTTGAGGAAGTGCACGTCTCTTTTTAATTTTTTTTCATTATTTTTCTCCAGTTCTGAGGACATCATTCACAGCTGTTGAACATGAAAATTTTACATAAAAGTCCAGTCTTAAAAATCCACAAGTTCATAACCGAAAATACGTGAAAGACTCTTGAAAATGTGAACAATTTTTGTACTAAAGTTGTACGGGTTATACGTTTGAAGGCTACATTTAACGCAATCGGAAAAAAGTCATTTGAATCTATAAATAATTCAATTCAATATTATTGTGTGGTAATTTTCAAGTGTTTTTCCGACATCTAACTGCAATGATATCTCACGAACGTTAGCCGGAATATATCGTTTTGTTTGTAGTAGTAGAGGAAAATGTGATGTTTTTCCGTACATTCTTTCAACATTTCTTCCAGTTGGATGGTTTCTATTTGCTTGATAACAAAAGTTCGCCTCTAAAATTACAGAAGTTCAATCATAAATTGGAATGATGAATAGTATAGATTTCTATGGTCACTTAATCACATTTAATTTGCAATTTTCTGCTAGAAATAGACAAAACAACAAACAAACAACAGACAATAACTGCAGATGGCCAAACGACACAACCAAAAAACGACGTAAAATACCTTGGAATCACAATCGACCACAAACTTAAATTCACTAAACACATAAGAAACATCAGGGCAGAAACAATAAAGAGAACAAAACACTTCCGATCACTAACCTACAAAGACAGAGGAATTAGCACAAACACCGCCACCAAAATATATAAAGCTATTTGTAGACCCTTGCTAGACTTTGGACATATACTCATGACCAACGGAACAGAAAGGACAAAACGTTATACACAAACAACAGAACAAATTGCACTAAGACTAATAACACGAATAAGACACCCCCAAAACCCACTACACAACCCCCCCACCCAACTACTATACGAACACACAAACATGACAAAGATTTCGGAAGTCTTTCCGAAGACTCATACAGCTACAGACAAAATGGACAAACAACCCCTACAACTGGACCATACTGAATCCCCTTTGTCTTACAAGACCAACCAGACAATCCCGCTTCCGTTCCCCTACATTAACGCTACTCGAACACTTACAAACGCAACGGACTAGTGGACAATAAAATAATTTCTTCTTGCCACTGAAATCTTATTTATTTAATAGTATTGTTAACCTAGAATAAGAGAATTTTCATATTTGTTTTTTATTTAGATTAAGACTGCATGTATTAAACAAGGGCAGAAAGACCGATAGGTCGATAGCCTTTTTTAGAAATAAAGATGTTTACTACTACTAGACAAACAAAACACGAGATCAGCTCTAACGTCTGAAAACATTGTTAATGTAATTGATTTAACGATTTCTTATACCAAAACTATAAATTATTTTGGTCCAAGTGATGCAATATTTTCAATGTTATCTAGTCAAGTTTCTGTGTATTTAAACTTCGATTTGTACTCATAAGTGATGAGATTTATGGCAATCATCACATTATAATATGACACTTAAGAATTTGTTTTAGTAAATGTTGGTCTCTTGGAAAACAAAAAAAAAACTTGTTTAATAAAATTAACATTATTTTTAAAACAATAAAATGTGATTATTACAACAGCAGCCACAAAGCTTTGTTTATTAAAAAAAGGTTTTTGTTTAGTAACTGTTAAACAAAGCAAAAAATATAAAATATCGACGCTCCTATGCTAAGATGATTCTTAAGGGTCCCGGCCATCACAAAATGACCAGATGTGGTATAAAAACACCATTTCAGGGCTGTTTTTTTTTTATTTCCACATTCTTTTACTATTATAATATTGCTTGTACTAATTATCTCTTTCTGCATTGTCGTACTTTTTCACTTTTGAAAATATTCAAAGCTAATTAATCGTGAGAAACTTGTGGTCGATGAAAAATGTATAAAAGTTTGCCGCGTTTTATGCAAATTAAGCTGACCAGCTTAAATTTTATTACAACTGGGAAGCTATTATTGACATGTTCGTGTTTTGGATGTTTGGATTTTATAAAAAATAAAATGTTTTTTTCACAGATTAAGGCTGTTTGTGTTGTTAAAAAGTTGATGTTATTGTCTTGCTAGACATAAATTGCCAAACCCATGTTTTAATTAATTTAATTAACTAATTAGGAAAATGTATTAAAATTTATACGACTTTGCTATGTCTAATTAATGTCCAAGCATTTTTAAATTGCGGAAGAATAAACAAATTTAAACGACAAAATTATCATAATTGACACAAACTGCTTAACGAAAACTTGCAATTAACAGAGCAAGTTTTTTATCCTGTTCATAAGCGGGTCGTAATTAACCATTGAGTAGATTACAATGCTTAATGTTACGTAAGTGTCTTCACACCCACGTATACCATATAATTAAAGGATTGTTAAGGCAGTAAAATGGTAGAAACATGTTGTTGTGATTTGGACATTTTCCGCTTGAAAACGTGAAGATGCAGTAACGAAAGCAAGTTTACGTTTGGTATACATTTTATTAGCGCTCGCTTTTCGTGAAAAGCCATTGAAATTATTTCAAAGTCAGGAAAATATACACAACAATAATTGAAATTATTGTTTGTTAGCAGGGATATTTGCGATATTAAATAAATGGTTAAGTGGAGGCACTTAATCGGGACCACCACCGATGTACACTCTTTTCCAAAACAAGTGGCGCACCTAATTTTTTTGGTGAAGTTCAAAGTCTTGTAACTTTTATATTAAATAATCGATTTTGATATATTTTTTTGCAATTTGTATCTTTATTCTTTGGCTATCATTTCCAGGACAACCCAGGTTGATTCGTCACTTTCCATGACAACTAAGAGAGATAACATTGAACCACGTTTTTTATTATTTTTCGTAAACACCCTCTACATCACAGTTTTACTTGGAAACGAAAAGGAGGCAATCCGTTTAAAAAATTAGTTTGTTTGAATGTGTATTAATTCATCCCAAAGATGCTCAATTGGACTCAAATCTGGGCCTCTAGCAGGCCACTCTAAAATGGTGATACTAGCAGATTTTAAGAAATTTCACACAATTTGCCCTGTATGTTAAAAACACAGGGCTATTATGTTATATTATATGCTCTAATTTTGTTAATTTTTAAGATAAAACAATGATTAAAAACAGTGAATATTCATAAAACGACTCGGCTTCAAAGGGACTGGCTACATTTAAGTTAAATTAAGTACCATGTAAAAGTTTGTTTTGGTTGTTCCATTTGGAAAAATGTATTTGGAGCCATCATCTCTCCGGAAGGTCACTTAGTCAAAGACATCCTGTATGATTTAGAACAAATTGCTGGATATACAGCTGAGGCACAGGGCCTTTTAGTTCAGAGCCGAAATGTTAAATTGTGTTGTAATTCAAGATTTCTTGGGGCCATATTTTGATAAAAATATATGAATTTTATTCAAAATTTCGGAAACCGGAGGAGTTATTCAGGAATAATCAAATCCGTAGCACCAATCCAAATGTGCAATAATATACTATAATGTTCCATTACATAAGTGGCCACTTCGCACCATAAAAATATTGAAGGCCTTTAGAGCATATCCGATTACTTTGTTGGACAGGACGAGGTATTAAAACATACCAATATCAACAAGATTTGAACTTGGAGCTGGAAACATGTCGCGATAATCGCGATAGTTTACACTAACAAAGTATGAAAAAATTATTACAAAGACAGGCAAATAGGGAAGATTGGCACAATCATCGGGAACGAAACAGAACAACACTCCTACAAAGACAACGTGATTCATTTCCCAGACACTTTGAAAATAATTTTTCCGAGCTAATTTAGATGCCACAAGTCCCTGAAAGAAGTTTGGAGAGGCATAAAAGAAAATAATTAATTTCTTGAATTCGGAATGCAAAATGTTGATGATTAATTGATCATAAAATTTTATAACATATTTGATCATCAAAAAGCAATTTAGCAAAAATGCTTGAAACCGTGAATAATATTTTTTTAATTACGTTAGTCTTCCACCATCAGAAACCAGTCAGATAATGGTTTTGTCTAAACGATGCATCAATTCAGCCGCTAAGTGCCGTAATTAATTAAAACCATTATCGAAAAATCGGATCTATTATTAGAATGAACAATGGTTCTACAATGCAGTTAAAAAAAGGAAAAATTCAAATCCGGTCGGTAAAACATCACATAAATTTCTGCATCAATGTTTTTCTTGTCCGCCATTCAATTAACCATCAGAATTATCGCTTGATTAGTTTAATTGTACTGTCGACTCCTCACTTATCATTTAATTATCAGCAATTCCTGTATGGCAAGTTAGGCCCATTATTAATTAATTCGAATGACAAAAAAATGTGCATTTGCACCTTATCAAACAGATAGCGAATGACAAAACCATTAATAGTGGAAGATAGAAAGAAACAAAGCCACAATTGACAATTGAGATAAGGTTAGTGAACAATTAGAAATAATTAGAGATATGTTTGAACGTTTAAATCAATTGCAAAATGTTGGTTGGTTATAGCTGGTGGCCCAAATAATAATTGCAAATACCACTTAAGAGATACTGAACAAGGCTTAACGTCTTAACTGTATTTGGAATAGCATCTATCATACCCAAAGTTAATTATTTTTGATGTGATGTTCGATCTCAGTTAACCTGATATTATCGACAAACGCCCTATAATTGCACGTTTGTTCCCATCATTTCGAAAGGCTGGAAAACCACACGTAGAACGCACAACTATCCCATTTATAATGCTGTCACATCTTCAATAAACATATTCATAGTTAATTATTCTAAATATATCCAAGTATTGACGCATATGTAATCCATTTTTCAACGTCGGTTATAATCCTGTTTAAAAAAGGCTCAATTTTTATCTTGTTATGTTTGACTTGTTATTTAGCTAGATCGAAGTTTATGTGCTTCATCCAAGCACGCGAAAATGGCATCTATCAATTTGGTATTAAAGTGTTTAAAATTTAAATTGTAGATGAGTTTGCCAGGTGTCCTTTAAAATACACTATTTGAATAATGATACTCATTAAAACTAGTAAAACATGCCTTAATTACACAAATAATTCTGTGTAGTTTCCGATAACGCCACATAATTTTAATATATTTTAGCACGATATAACTACGCTTAAACATGTACTGGAAATGCTTTTAAATGTCTTGATTTATTTTAGTTAATTGTATTAACTCGATATAGATATAATTGAAGCAGATGTTTTGTACGATAAATGGAGCTTTTTATTATTGAGTTCCACATACAGATAATAAACAAATATGAAATGTTTGTTATTTACTTTTTCAAATTGATTTAATATATAATTTCATCTTAAATTATACCAGAATAAGGCATTGAAAAATATTTTATTAACAAAGAAAAAAAATGGAAAAGAAATAAGTGCATTTTTAATGCACCGAAAAAATATTCATTACATTTTGTCAATTAATAAGAATGGCCACTTTTTTGTTCTAACACAGATGTTAGGATCATTGTCCTCATTTGAAACTCTCCCTTATTCCCATTTTAGACGCACTTAGTAGCAAAACTATTTTTTAGGGTCTTTAAATAACCAAAATGGGTCCAAGATTCCATCAACAAAAAATAACTCGTCCAAACCAAATGAGAAAATACATGTTGTAAAGGAATAATGCGGTCTTCATTTTTAATTACGCAAAATGATGTCACCTACAGTACTTTTTTATGTTTATTTTTTCCTCGGTTTTTATTACGTTTTTTTCTCGTAATTAAATGTTATTAACTGTCGTAACTCGAAACTTAAATTGTGTTTGCTTCTTGTATTTGAATTTCACCGAACTTAACTGCTGAACTCTCGATATTGAGAGGCTCTTTAGAGAGATTTTTTGTGCTTAAAAAGAAATAGAATTATTCGTTTATTCTAGTATTAATTAAAGTTATTTTTTTATTATTTTAAATATGAGAGAAATTATTTATACAACCAATTTGAAAAAAATAAATAACAAATCTTTAGAATACGTTCAAGATCCTATTCAACTAAGCGCTGGGGGTCCAAATATTTTTATGATCCCCAGTATGTAGTGTTTTTTCGATTTGTTGGAGTGAGCGTATTTTGCACACTGTTTTCGTTTATACAAATTTTCGTTTATATAAATTTTAACATCAACGCAAAAAGTATTATAATAAAAAATAATCGTAAACCACTTCAAAAAAGACAAATAAAAATATTATTTGCGATTTTAATGTTTTCTTAGCAAAACTGTACAACATCAAAGCACTTTGAAGGAAAGTGCAGAAATATTTGCCTAAAAATGTTGATTCTATCATGAGTTCACCAGATTTTTCCTTTTTGGGGCTTTAGCTCTAAAACATAGATATTCAAATACTACACAGTTTTTCAAAAATAAGTGAAAACATTGTTAGATCAATCTTTGAAGCATTATTAGCGTACTTTGAAGCGAACTTATTCCTTACACAACACCAAATATCCTAATTATTCCAACATTAAAGATACCTAACATTCCGGGTCATGTGGGCATTGTGGGCAATGAAATGGCAGACAAATTGGCTAAGATTGGTTCCTCCCGTAATACACCAATGAAAGTAGACATAGACAAACATGAAATATTCCAAATCATTAAACAAAAAATTTTAAGAGATTTCGCTGATAAATGGCAACTTACGCGACAAGGTAAATCGGGTCGTTTTACTAATATAATAGATGAATTCCCTGTCAAGCGATGGTTTGATGAACTAGAATACGTGGACAGAAGACACATCTCTACCATAATTAGAATGCGTACGGGCCATTGTTGCAACGGGTCCCATCTTTATAGGATAGGTATTAAGAACGACCCCAATTGTGAATGTGGTCAAATAGAAAGCCTGGAACACTTACTGTTTGAATGCCCCATAAATCGATTAGATAATTTTGATCTATACGATGAGTTAAATAAGAATGGAGTCCCCCTGCCTCTCTCGCTGAATGATGTACTTGGTAATCATCTTAATCACAAAACTCTAGCCTTGTTTAGATTATTTCTCAACAAAAATAAAATTAAACTATAAAAAACCAAATTTTCTTATTACAGTTCTAAACTCGGGCGCCTGTATGCTGTCCACCTGAACCTGCTCCATGTAATATGTCAGATGATATTTTTGTTCTCCAGTATATGTTTAACTGTCCCCGCTCCGATAAATATACTAAGAACCTTATAAAGTAAAAACAACAGACAATAAATTCCTGAGATCTTAGATCTCTACACTAATGAGCTGGCAAATAGCCCAGAGGAGCTGCGCCATTTGAGTAAAGAAGAAGAAGAAGAAGATACCTAACGTAAAAAAATATATGCCAGTGATTCTTCACGCACGTACAAAAATAGAAGAGAAGGTTTTGAAACGTTCTTTAAGAACCATTTGAAACAAACAGTCAACAGTGAGGGAGTAATGATTATCACATATGCTGATGATACAGCCGTCTTAGCATCAGACGACAATTCAAACAATACATTTACAACCACAAATAAATGAGAAGCTCGAAAACTGGCTCTCTACATAAAGCCAGCTTTGTAGACATTAACAAATCCAACACATCTGCCAGGATCTCTAAATGGGCAACGGATTCCTCAGAAAGAACTTGGCTACCTGAAGACTTACCTGGAGCAAACCTATTAAATCCAAGATAATGAAGCTCCATCTGACCAATTTATTGACTAATTAGACACCGTTTCAATCGTTATCGCTCGAAAATATAAAAATAAAAAACAGAAGCATATTAAAACCAGAAAAACATACGGTTTAAAACTTTGAAACTCTGCCAGCTACTCCAACTTGGAGATTCTTCAGAGATGTTCTTTCGAAAACACACCAACCAACCCCATTTGTGCTTAGATACAATCACTTTCATATCAAGTTTTCTGAATGTATGTGGATAGATCGCAAATAAATAATAATAAAAAGGGCAAGAGGTTAACAAACATACTGGCAGTCAGATGTTGACAAAAACCACATTTTCTTAAATCTTGCATAACAAAAGGTACAAATGGAAAAATATATACTGCTGAACCTTACTTGGAGTTCTCAAGGGACGCCTCACTAGTTACAAATACAATAAAATCGATCATTCTTGCATAAAAAGGAAACATACCTATCCCAAACAGACGAATTAATGCCTGCGAGTATCAATATCATAAGCAAAAAAAAAACCTGATACAAACTATAACAAAAGACCAAACTCAAGCAGAACAAACAAAAAACATTCTAAAGTACCTAAAAAGCCTAATAGGAAATAGATCAACAAGGTAATGAGTACGGAAGGCGAGCAACGTTTGAACATGAAGAATTTGAAAATCCTTGTAACAAGCAAGTGTACCTGACCTTTAATACATGAAAATGTAAAATAAAACAACAACGCAATATGTAAGAAAAACCTGAACCTTTGTACATAACGGCGTAATTTCTCAACAGCTCAAGTTCATTAAGATTAATACTTCAAAGAAAGCCAGAAAAAACTTTGAAAACAAAGAAGTATTACTAAGCATTATTTACAGATAAATTTTAACAATACGTTTTCCCCGAAGGCAAAGAATTGCAAGTGACGCACTTTAACAGTATCAGGAAAATACATTCCAAACATGTTATTCATAAAGATCTGCTACAATAATAAAGATTAGTTCATTAAGGTTAAATCGCATATTTTACTAATAATCCAAGCGTACGGATGCTTTGACATATGCATAAACATCTATTAAAAACTGTGTAGTTAATTAATATACAAGCACACAGTCATCGTATAATACGCATCCTGCTAATTATTCAGTCAAAAATAACTGCAAAGTGCAAAGGTGGCTTTCGTTTTTTGTCACGATATTTGAAAAACTTAATGAATTTTAGGCAAAGTACAAACGATAGTTTTTGCCTTTTTTTGTCGCGTGTTGCGCCCAAACATGCGGAAATGCTTGCGTTCGATAATTGGTTTTTGAAATATTCCACTTCATTAAATAATCGAATGAACTTGAACGTTTAATGGTGTGGGCAGTTGCAGTTTTGCCAAAAACAACAATTTCCTCTGGATTATTAATATGTCGAAAGTCTGGCTGAACAAATAGTTTGTATGATGACAAAATAGCCAATGAAATTATGATTACAGAAATGTGCAATTAGCCAGCACTAGTTAAATTAAATTGAGCCCACAAATTACATGTATAAAAACTTGGGAAGACAATCCCGTTGAAATGCGAAGGTTAATGTTTAAATTAAATTCCGGCTTCTAATCATTAAGAGCAATTACGAACCGGGAACAGTTGCCAATTAAAAAATATCGGACTTTGCAACCAGATTTGAAAATGGCTGTGAGTAAGCACATAATAAAGGGATATGAAAGTCAGAAAAATCATTATGCCGGTATGCACCTAGAACACGAGAAACGTTCTGCAATCGTTTCTTTATTTCAATTCATGAAAGAGCAACAGTAAAATTTTATTTTTATCGTCTGTGACCTTGCAAGCGAATTATAAATTTACGTAGATTAGAATCAGAAATTGTTTTTTTTTAATTAAACCGCACGTGGAAACTGTATGTCACCTGCTTTTGGATTTCCACCGGCTTGTCTACAAATCCATAAAAAAACAATAATTTATTTATATTGAGTTTTCTCTTGAATATTTAAATTTTTTTAGCATTAAAAAGGTGTTAAATTATGCGATTAAATAAGAAGGAATTTTTCAGTAAAGGGCCAGTTCTCTTTGAAAGGCGTTTAAATCAACTGATGACAAAAAGCTAGTGTTTGATAAAAATGTATAATACAAATGGTTTTCTTAAAATAAAATGTTATATTCACTGCATTTTGTATTTAGCTGTTTAAATGATACATATAATTACGTTGAAGGTGGCATAAGTTCACATTCTACAAAATATTAAAATACAGCATCAGTTATAATGCAAAGTTGAATTAAATTAATTTAATTTTGGATTTCTGAAAATCTCTGGAAATTATGTTTCCCCATTGTGTTGTTTTTTGATGTGTTGCGTTGGTTTCTTTTGGACACAATTTATTTACAGTTTCATACAACAAGAAATTTTAAAAAAATAAATAGAAAAATCAAAGACTTGAAGTGGGGTGTCGGCAAGGTCCAGAAATGCCTGAAATGAAATATGCTGTTGGAGGAAATCGTATTTTTTCAAATAGTGTTCTCATCATCATACCCCCCTTCTCCTCTCTTCCTCTCCTCCTCTCCTCCAGTTCTCTCTGTTTTGTGCTGTTCTCGTCCATCAAAATCCTGCCACTCGTTTTATGTCGTCATACCATCGCATAATTGGTCTTCCTCTTCCTCTCTTTCCTTCCCATGGTATCCAGCATATTATTCGGCTCCATCTGTCGTCTGTAAGGCAGGTTATATGTTTTGCAAAATTCCACTTCAGGCTTGTGACTCTCTCCACTATATCTGCGACCTTTGTTCTCTGTATAATCCATTGGTTTCTCTTTCTGTGTCTTAGTGTTACGCCTATCATAACTATTTCCATAGCTCTTTGTGTTGTCCTCAATTTATTCACCATTGTCTTTGTGAGAGTCCAGGTCTGTGCTCCATATATTATTACCGGTATTACCACTGTTTAAATATTCTTGTTCTCAGGTATTGCGGTATCTTTCTATCCTTAATCTATACAGGCTTAATTTGCCAAATGCTGCCCATCCTAGTCTCCTTCTTTCAATCTCTATATCCTTGTTACCCTTTCCCATCTCTATTTGCTGTCCCAGATATATGTAGTCTTGAAAATTTTCCTGTTGACTGTTATTTGTACTTGGTCTTGGCTCATTATCTTTTTTTGTTTTAGTTTTAGTCATTTTCAGACCAATTTTTGAAGATTCGCTGTCTAGTTCGGAAATCATTTTTTCAAGATCCGCTGTGTTGTCGGCGAATAGAACTATCGTCTGCAAATCTTAAGTGTGATATTTTGGTTCCACTTATGTTCAGTCCCATATTTCCCCATTCAAGTTTTTTGAAAATTCCTTCCAGAGCTAAGGTAAAGAGTTTTGGGGATATTGTATCTCCTTGTCTGATACCTCTTTTGATTACAATGTTGTCTGTTTCTTCGTGTAGCCTGATTTTTGTATTTGCTCTTTGATATATATTTTTAAGAAGGTTTTTACCGATGGCCTATTCTCGCTTTGTCTAGTTCTTCAAATATTGCCCAATATTCTACGGAGTCAAATGCCTTCTCGGGGTCCCCGAATGCCATGTGTATTGGAAAGTTATATTCGGTCGACTTTTCTATTTTCTTTCTTTCTATCTCTATCTATCTTTTCGAAATGGTGTTCTATTTCTGTTAATTTATTGATGAGAAGTTCATTTTAATTTTTAAGATTAATTGTTTAATAAGCTCCGGTGATAGCTTTCTTTTCTTTTCGTCTAGCATTTGAAAGTATTAATGCTAAAATTATTTTTGCTTAATTGTGTTAATTCCCTGTAACTTTCCGCACTTACTTTTGATAATTTTCTTTAATGGGATTATTATGAAAATGTAAACCATAAATTTTAGATACAAGTCATGATATAATTAAACATATGATGATATAATTAAACATATTTTGAATATTTAAATCATCTCTTTCGCGCTGGGATTATTCCACATGGCCGTCAAAACGCATGCAAAAACGATAACGGAAAAAAATGAAGAAACAACTAAACAAACAATTAAAAACCGTCGAAAATCGACTAAAATTAGCGAATTAAAATATAAACAATTTTTGTTTATTTTTTTCAGAAAATAAAAAAATCCTTCATGGAGTTTCGGGGACATTCAAGTCAGGAGAGCTGTCGGTAATAATGGGACCATCAGGAGCAGGAAAAAGCACCCTGTTGAACGTTCTAGCCGGATTCACGTAAGCATAATGACCACAGATAAATGGCTTATTTCATTGTTTGCATCAAATGTTTAAATTGATATTCACTTGGCATGTAGCTGCAGTTTTATTTGTCTTGTTTTAATTAAACTGTCTGGTCTATTTATATGCTTTGCACACTTGTTATGGTAATTGGAGTGTCATAGTGAAGTAAATTACTATTTGTTCCTGCAGTGCTAATTGTACCTTTGAATAAAAGGTTTCCGAATATTTTATTTCCGTACAAGCATTTAGTTTAAGTCAATATTCAAGTTTCATGGAGAAAAATTAAAGTATATAATAGTCCACAAATGACTGTAAGAGGAACAAAAAAGTTATTGCCGAAAAATGTATTTCATCCAGCAACAGAATGTATTTGAAAACAAGTCTTAATAATTAATTAAAGAGAGAAATCAACCAGCGATTGAATGGTGATGATGTCTGTGTTAACCCAATAATTAGCTCAAGACTTAACTATTCGTAGAATATGAGGAAAAATTGTAAATAGATCTAAGAAAAGTAACCGCAGAGCAACCAGTGAAAAAATCTTTGAGCAAATCCTCCGATTTCTTCATTAATTCTTTGGAACCAATTGGAATTAAGACTTACAATTTTAATTTATACGACAAGCAAAGAACAATCTGATGACATTGTCTAGCCTTGATGGCAATTATGTGATGAACAAATCAATTTAATTTCAAGCTAGGCAATCTTTAATCAAATTGTATAAGTAATTTATAATTTAGCAACCGCTAATCAATTAATGTTCTCGTGCAATACCAATGATTTACAACAGAACCTAGCACAAAGTCGTACAATTTTATTATTACACAAGCAGCTTTTTATTTTAATAGCTATATTTACAATCCAATAACTTTCCGACGTGGAAAGTGTAATATGATCCGGTAAGCATTATTTAGCAACAAATTGCATTCAGAATCAATTCAATGCATTTTCATTTCTAATGAATTCCACCATAACTGGATTTGAACAGCGTTGAATCAATTACGTTAAAACATGTTCCACTTGGCGATTTTACGCTAGCAAAGAAAAGTTCCAATGATGGATTTGGTTCAATGGAAATATTGCAATATAATTGGCATTGTTGATTACTTTTTGATGTTTCTATTTGCGATTTCCTCGGTTTATATTTCAGAAGTTATTTATATTTGAAGTACTAAAACGCAAAGTTTTTTCAATTAAGTTATGACAATATTGCATTTTTATAATGTTCAACAATAAATGGGAATTATGAAAAATTTGTAGTATCAAAACAGTTAAGTTAAGAAGAAGAGAAAGTTAAGGTTTTTACAGCCATTTGTAAGTTTACACTAGACTAAGTTGGCGAGGGAAGCACCTCTGAACATGCAAGCCACTCGTGCTTACGAAACGTCAGGAAACATTTATTTGCGACGAGGTCTAAAAAGCTCCTCAAATTTAAATGTGTGGCGGTTAATTTAAGTGCCTTTTGTTGCCTTAAAGTAACTTCTGTGCTAAACACGTTTGAAGGCAAGTTTCACTTATCAAGTTACTAAAATTTTGCAACTTGCAACCTGAACGAAAATAGAAAGTATTTTTGAAACATTAAATACTTCAAAAGTTATAATTTTTATATTTCGCAATGAAGCAGCCCTATACATCTTCATTTACAGTATCGTTCTGATGTGATACTGATACTGAATCGAACATTTAGAAATTATATACAGGGTGTTTGGTGGTTGAAAGATCAATTGTATTTAAAATTCAGTGAGCAGCTTTTAAATTAAAACATACTATTTCCTGCGGTTAATTTTGGATCCTTTGGACATTACAACAAATTATTTGCGTCATTTCTTAAATAATATTTATTTTTTTGATTTACTACCATAAACCTCAAACTTTAAATAAATCATCCACTTAATAATAATGTGAACACATAAAAACGTGCCTCTCTTCAAATGCATTAAAGCCAAGGACGTGATGAAAGTTAATTTGCAAATCAATTTATTTTAATGTAATTAATGCAATTCAATCAAAATGTATCTAAGTTATGAAGAAAATGATTCATTCTTCTGGGTAGAATTCACAAATGGCATAATTTACATTGTATTTAAATAAAAAAAACTCAATTATGGAGCTCTGAATACAAAAGTTTACTTGCAGACAAGTTTACTTACAAGCAAGTGCTTGTGTTCGACTATTTTAGCAAAAATATTTCTGGGCTTATTTTGCAGTTAAGTGAATGTGCTTTCTTTACCATGAACGCATTGTAGTTGGAAATTATTAGATAAATAATATAAAGGAAATGAGTTGGTTGATTTGATTGCTAACTGAAGAACAAAATGGTTCCAAACTATTCGTTGGAAAACATTTTTTTTTAAATGGCTACACTAAGATTTTTCTAAAGTGCTAATGACCGAACTAACTAGAGTAAGAGTAAAAAAACTTTTATTTTACTTAACGCAGCAACTACTTTTACCACTGTTTACACTCCTTCCTTTCCAGTGAATAAATATTTCCATTTCTATCAAATTGCTCATGAATATTAATCATGTTTGCATTTTTGCGCTTGTTCAAAGGCCAAAAGCTCTTCCATATCAATCGATGTCAAGCAATTTTCTCATGGTTGTTGTTAAGCAAATTATGGCCAATAATCAATCAAATAATCAAAGTGCATGACCCGCAGTGAAATTTCTGCTTGATGATTTCAGCACAAGAGGAAGTACGGGAACCGTGAAACTCAACGGCACAGTACGAAACCAAAGCCAACGGTTCAGAAAATTATCGGCCTACATTCCGCAAGACGAAGAGCTGCGTCTAGGATTGACCGTCATGGAGGCCATGACTTTCGCCGCCAATTTGAAACTGGGTTACTCCGTCTCCCAACAGTACAAGAAACAACAGGTGAGGGTTAAACAGTCATTTTCGAATAGAGTTTCTTGTTTCGTTATCATCAGAAAATGTTTACCTTGAAAATGTTGCAAACAATATTCATCCAACTGGGATAGTTAGCAAGACAAACAGGTTTTTTTGTGCTCAATATTTGTATCAATATAAACCACACAAGAAAAAGTTATTTGGAAGAAAAATATGTTTCTGAATATTTTTTTTGTTTGCTGACAAATCTTTGAGTGGCGTGTGAATCTCAAAGTTTGTACCCACGCTTCCTTTGAAAGAAAAGTCATTTAGAACAGACGATTAACTTTGTTTTTTTAAGTATTCCTTTCATTACACAGATTTTCATACGATTCATCGAAAACAAAGAAATATTTACTAGCTGATATAGATTTGAAGGTAAGAATGGGAAATTTTAAATGAAGAGACAAACCCAGTAAATGTTTACATGCAAAAGAAAAGTGAAAGACAATATTGACAAAACCAAAGGAATACTAAGCTAGAAGACAGTACCAACTGAGCAACTTAAGTCGCAATTTAATGCGGAACAGCAAATCCAATTATTATAACGTTATTCACAGGCAGTTTTCTTCTGCTTCTTCAACTATTTCTTGCGTTATTTTATTTTTGGTTTTTGCGATTTAAATCTCTCTGCGTACCTACTACCACTTTTTAGAACACTTTTGAAAAATGACTTAAGCATTCACACTTTATCAGTACATGTTTTCATAATGTTGCAAAATATACAGGACGTACCGAAAAACTTTAACTCATATCCCGAAAGGTATAAAATGTGAAACCTCCTAAAAAATATGGTACAGGAATTATATATGCAAAAATATTTAAAGCAGAGGGATGTAATTGCATAGTTTTTAATTCCTTATATTCCTTAAGGTACTTCACTCCAAAAAAATACACATCTGATGATTGCATTTTACATTTTAGAGTATGCGCAACTTCTTTTTACCAAAAATAAATTGTCTTCGTCAAAATAATATTATAAAGTGGAAAATGGATATTGCTCATCAAAAGTATGAAAAATATTATCTTTGGTATAGCCATTTAAGTCAATAAACATTCGATTTGTCGACAAAAAAAAACATTTTTTATCTGGGTTTTACTCTAACAAATACGTAACGCTAATCTTACAACCCTGCACATGGAAGGTTGATTTGCTAATAAAATATAGACAGTTCAATTAAAAAGTTTGAAAAAGGGTAATAACAATTTGTTACCTTTCATATAAAATAATTTTTCAATAAAAAAAAAGAACGCCCTTTAAAACGATGTGCCACATGACCCCCATTCCCTTTTAACATTCTAAGGATGAGATCTTCCTTTCCTAGGGGGTTGAAACAAGAAGGTTAAATATATTAACTTAAAGTGTCCTCTTTACAAATAAAATTGACGTGTCTTTCCGATTTTTCATATTTTTAACTGTAAAGAGATATTACTTAATAGAAAATTAAATAACAGCGCCCGATGAAAAATCCGATTATGCGCTAAAAAAAATTCGAAAAATCATAATTGGAAGAAAATAATGAAAATTTGGGCCAAATAAAATTGTAAAGAACTTATTATATTTTTACAAATTACCAAGAGACAATTTTTAGCTTTCACGGGGTCACTTAAACTCACAAATTGAACAAAATTGTTATACTTTAGGACATTTTTGCGCTAAATACATCACCAAAAGTGAAACTGTGATAAAAGGAAACGACTTACCAGAGCTGAGCGTTTAAGAAACTATTTAGAATCAGGCAGGTTACATTCTGTGTTTTATGTAGTTAAGTCACATTACACATTAGTAACATCCAGAATGAGGCAGAAGCCATTCAGCACCAACACAATTTCGCAAAATTTTGAGTTTAAATCGCGACCGATCGCACTTGTTAAATTTCCTACATGAATTAATGTAGCCCATGGAGCTCGATGTGGCTAATAGACCTTTAGAACCCTTCAGAATTAAACAGGAACCATCCGGTACTATGAGAAACACAAAACCCGAATATAAATGCCACTTTTTCAGCAATTTTATGTACAAATCGCGTATTCGAACGTCTTCGTAGTAATCGACATTAATCAATCTGCTCGATTTTCGACTCGCCCTTTTTCAAGGTTCTTAATGAAACACGGAAACAGGATTTATTTACAGTAATTATTCAAATATTTTCTATCGCCAGACAGAATATTTGTTTATCTTACAAACCGGTTTTTCCTGGACAATTGAAGTACAACTAGGAGGGTTTTAGATGGAGTTTTATGAGCCACGGATTTGTATTAGAAATTTTATTGAAGCATTTTGTTTGAAAAATTGCCACGGATTTATTTTCAGTCAAAAAATCTGTTTTGCCTTTAGAGCAAATCTTAGTACAAAACGTCTCCAAAGATGGTCGAACAATTGGCAAATTTCCATATAAGAAAAGGAAAAATTAATGAAATTAGATGAAGGGAAAACTGATTTTGTATATACAATTAAATGATATCCAAATAGAAATTTCATTTGATACGTAAAACGTTTCGGCTGTATCGTATCCAATAGCGGAATTTTGCCTTTCTGCCACAAATACGCATCTTGATACACAAATCGGTTTAGACTTTGTAAATAAAAGTATGTGCAGTTGTTCAGGGTGGACCACATATACCTAAAAAACTTTTTATGTACAAAGCGGCTTTGGCAGTTCAAGAACTCAAGTAGACTTGAACAAAGTACATTTCTACGCGAAAATTGATTACAGTTGGACACTGCGCGCCAAAAAATTGGTGTGGACAAAAATTATTACTAATAATTAACTTTTGGACTGTTCTACAAAACATCTAAACACACAAAACATGTAGAAGTGTCCCGATGCAAAACTTGGCTTTTGAAAATGCCTAACTTTTTATACAAAAGTGGGTCAGTATTCCTTTAACTTTTGTTTTTATTTCGCTTGATTATGGATTTCTTTAATTTTACTTAGTTATATTTTCTGAACCTTTAATTTGAAAATGATAAATATCCAGTTATTCAGACTTAAAGTTAGTGTACTGGACAGTGAATTTTCAAATTTTCTTAGTTGAAGAGCTCAACGTCGCTGTAAATGTATTTGTTATTCAAATCGGAGGTGATTTTACAAAAAAAATATCTCATGTCTGTTGCATCTATTGCATTTTGAACAACTTAACGTATCTTCAACCCCAATTGATATGAAATCTGCACTTTTCAACATCAATGCTCTGCTCCAGTTTTCGCTTCTTGATACAGCAAATATTCAAAATAACCCTTGAACCAACGTTGACCTGATCTTTTTCGCACTTTAAAATCGACGCTAAACCGCAAAGAAGATAGAAGATCTACAGCAAATACGTCAGGGGTCCGTGGCAGATTAAAGTCAATGTCGGTGGTTTATCTTTTGTCTTCAACCCAATTATCCAAGTGGGTTTGTTTAGGCAAGTTTTAAATGAAATTTAGTAAATATAAGCAAAGTAATCGATAGGTCATGATGCGGTTCTTAGAACTGACAAAACAATAGGATAGTGGATTGCAGATAAAGCCAATTGGATTCTTTGTTGATAAATGTTTCACTATGAAGTGATGATAAACCCAAATCATTGTTTACTATTTTATGTAGTCATTAAGATTAAAACTGTATGCAATGCATTGTCGGAGTCAAGCGCTTCAGAATTCTTCAAAATTTTACAATTTTGAAGCACTTTGCTACACCAGTTAAGAAACGCAATTTAGACTTATTTTGAAGTTTATTTATATTTTTAAGTTTTAATTTACAGTTAGATAATTATGAAGACTACTAGTTCCTTGCTGTATAATTATTTTATTTTGCACTATTGCAAAAAGCATTTAGTACGTAATCGATTAATCATTTAGCCGGTGATTATATGTTGGCATTGAAATATCAATTAGGAAAGTCATTATTTTCTTATTTACAGCAGACAGCAAATCTTTCATTTCGCTATTTGGCTATAGAGGAAATTTAGAGCAAGAGTTTTAGTTAATTCGGTATATTAGTGGTTTGAAGAAACCGTCGTATTCAGCTAGGTAATTGAAGGATATGTTTGTTTATCTACCTCCTTTTTTGAATTCTGATGATATTTGTGTTCATTAATCTCAGCATTTTAAAAGTTCTAATAAACAACACTTAGCCGTTTGAGATGTGAACATTAATCAATGCAAAATACTCGATAAAGAGGAAAATCTACTATTATGCATACCAATTTATTTGCAAAAAGGGCTATTAGATTTTCCCTAATTTTTTTTTCTTTAGCTAGCGACTGAACTTGTAACTTGTACAGTTAAGTATGGATTTCTTTTTGAGTCCGTTGATATCCCGGGGTATCAGTTAAACGATTCGTTTATTCCAGTTTACTGATTGGAACTGATATTTCTTTGCTTGATTTTCACATACTTTCCATTGAGGTTCCTTGTCGTCGATTAAGTCGGAGAGTTCAGTTTTCTACCAATAATTTTGGTTGATTTACTTACTTTATTTTCATGATAAATTGATTTTACATTCAAAACATGTATATGTAATTCTAATGGCTTTTATTGCAAAGTTATTAAAAGCTACTAAAAACTTCTTACGATTAAATTGCCATGTTTTTAAATTGCACCATCATGCTTTTTCTTAATTAGACCCAGTTAATTAGGCAATATAGTGCTGCTCTAATTTATAAAACCTACACGTGTGGATGAATAAAAATGCACTTTTGTCATTAACTATTTAACTTTGGTGCTTCTATCGGTACAAGATGGCAGACTACGGCGTAATAAGAGTGACACAAAAGTTCGGAGACAACTTGTTTTAATCATAACTTTTTTATTAAACATCAAAATTCAACAATGAATGAATACACATTCGAAAGCCAACAAAATTCTCCACAAAATAGAGAAACAACTATTCGAAATGGCCACCTTCAGCCGACGTTCAGGCCTGCAGACGTTTGCCTAAATTTTGACGATGGTCGCAAGTGTTTTTTCTGAAATTTCGTCCCACGCCTTTTGGAGAGAACGCTTTAGGGACTCGATGGTGTTGTAGTTTGTAGCGCAGGCCTTTTGCTCCAGTATCGACCAAATTTCGAAGTCCATCGGATTCAGGTCCGGAGGGTTGGACGGCCACAAAATCTTGTCCCAGACGGCGATTTTGTTGGTTTTGCAAAAATCCATGGTCGACCCCGCAGAATCAGCCGACACCCAATCCTATTGAAGTGTCCAGCGCCGATTTTTGAAGTGTTGTCGGCTCCAGAGGATCACGACGTCCTTCCAAATGCGTTCTTGGTAGACTTGGGCGTTGATCTTGACACCATGACGGATTTCGAAAAGTGGCGTCGCTGAACTAGGGTTTTTTCTAAAAATGTGTTACCAAGTGAGGTCCGAAGAAGTTGACGGTCATTCTGGCGATTAACGACGCGCTCAATCGTGAACAGCTTTTCGTCGGTGAACAGAATCGACCCGAAAGACTTTTTTTCGAGGAGTCGCTGCGCATTCTCGAGTCGTACTTGCTTCATTCCCTCATGACCTCTTCCGAGCTTGTAGCTACGAAACTTTAGACCTTTCCTGATCATTTTTCTGACCGTCTCTCTGTTAATACCCACCTCCTTGGCCAGTTTTCGTATGGACTTTCCAGAATTCCGGCGAATTCTACACCTCAGCATGTTTAGGTTCTCCGGGGTCGTTGCGGTGGGCGGTCTTTCGCTTCGAGTCCTGTCCGCAGAAACGAGAATTGAAGACCCTTTAAAACGATGTGTCACTTGACCCCCATTCCCATTTAGGATTCTAAGGGTGACATCTACCCCTCCTAGGGGGTTGAAGCAAGATGGCTAAAAATATTAATTTAAAGTGTCGCCATCACAAATAAAATTGACATGTCTTTCGGATCTTTCATATTTATAACTGCAAGAGAATGAAAAAAAAAATCGCCTTATTTCGAAATGGAACAGTTTTTATATTACATTTTCACATAAGAATAATGCATGGAAGCGTACACACTATAAAGCATTTGTTTACAAGTTTTTACAGTCTTGCTGGTAAGTTTCAATGACCACCATCATTGATCGTTTTTTTGTTTTCGATAAAAATAGGCGAATTAATGAGTTCCTTCATCTGTCCACTCCAATGTATCCTAACAAGTTCAAATATCTCAATTATTGACAATGCATTAGTCAATAGACATCCTAATTAAACAACTACTTAAGTGTCTGGCGTTTTTTTCTTTGCTAATGGTTTAAGTTCCCGAAATAAATGCAAAACTATATTTGTTTGCTCATGTTTCCGACAGTCGACAGAGGTTAATAAATGACAAAGTATTCATGCAGAATTATTTGCATATTTTATATTAATCGTCAATATGAACTGTTTGCTTTCAGGTCGTGGAAATATTAGTGCTATTGGGTCTAGATCAAAGTCATCACACTCTCACTTCTCGGCTGTCCGGAGGCCAGCGCAAGAGGTTGGCCGTTGCACTCGAGCTGTTAAGTAATCCGCCTATTTTGTTCTTGGATGAACCAACAACGTAAGTAATAGCAGAGATTGGTAGTAAATTTGTATGCTAAAAATACCAAAAGAATAAAACAAAATTAGTTTTCTTCGCGCTAGCCTAAGACCTGATTAAACCTTAAATATTCCAAGCTAATTCAATGTTATTTGATTCCCATTTTCAATGACATTCTGTCTCTACTGTGGAATTCTTACTTTCATCAGAAAGTTTACTCTTCATATGCCTAAGGCACTAACAGGCCACAATTCAGATCATCCAAAATTTGTAAATCCACGTGAATTCATGAGGCTTGAACTACAGCCATCAATTTTTTCAAACCATGGAAGACAAACAGTAATGTCAGGGTCAACACATGCCACATAATCTGTGATAATTGTGAAATGACTATCAAATATCGGCAAATGACCCTAATGGCACAATGTGCTAATGTTCATTATGTAAAATATATTTTTTAATGAGAATTTCGTCAGGGATTATTAAAAGGCAATTAAAACTTGACTATGCTAGCAAGAAAATCACGCAATTCTTTGCGTGCGTGAATTTGAATCTGGTTGTTTTGTTGGCCAAACTCCATTCAGATCCGTTTGAATTCGCAATGGCGATTTGCATGGTTAATTGACTGGAAACGCTATTGTTTGAATGAAATAGCCAAATTGTAGGAAAACACTTAATAAGCAGGAATTGTGTTTTTTCAAATAATACAATAGCTTTGCCTATTAACGGTTAAACAGCAAGTTGTGTGAATGATTCATGAAAACTCATCATCGTCCTTACGAAAACAAAATAAACAACGTGGAACTAAAATTATATTTAAAAATCGGAATAAATGTCTATTCAGTGGGAGACACACGATTTGGGTAGATTGGACTCCACATTAGCCAGACCTGGATCCATTGGATGACTTTTTATGATGCCATTCTAAGCCCGTGATTTACTTTAAACTTGTACTTGTATTTTATCTACATATTTCAAGAATAATTCATCTAGATTCATAAATTTTTAGTAGTAGTAAACATCTTTATTTCTAAAAAAAGGCTATCGACCTATCGGTCTTTCTGCCCTTGTTTAATACATGTAGTCTTAGTCTAAATAAAAAACAAATATGAAAATTCTCTTATTCTAGGTTACAATCTTATTAAATAAACTTTCCAATTCTGATGACAAGAAAAATTATTTCATTGTCCAGTAGTCAGTTGCGTTTGATACATTTAATCACTATAATAAAAATGTTCAACCGCCTTATTGTATCTCTGTTCTTTGTTGATTTCGAATGTTTGTTCATCTGTTCTTCTTAAGTAGCGTTCGCAAAATATCAATTTTTACTGATCAAGTTCAGTGATGGGAATATCGAATTGTTTTCATAATCAAGGATCACTCTTATCTCGTATTGCATAATCGAAATAATAATTCGAATTATTTTGTTTAATAAAAGGAAATAAAATATTCGTATAGTGAATATTCAAACCTCGATAGACCGAATAGGCGCGACTTAAGTCAATTTTTATTCCTGAGAACTTAGCTGATTTATCTTAAGTAGCTTTATATAACGAATCATTGTTTCAGCACGTTTTGCTCATAACTGCTGAAAATAAAGTTAATGAAATTTTACGATTATAGCAATTGTTAGAACGAGTTAATAACTTTGAACTTGACTTTGACTGTGAAAACAATTCTGTTTGCACATTTAGCTAATTTATTAATTGTACTTAAAAAATGGAAAATTTATTTATTCGATATTTACCACTTCTATTAGGGTTGCCAGTTTTTTTCTTATCTCTTCTTCAGGTAAATTTGAGATTGGAGTCGAGTGGAGTTACCGGATTATAGCCTCTTTTCCAGCAACCGCTATTGAAAGACGGAGGTAGCTTGGGGTCGTGTACGAGGTGCATATTTGTGTGTTCTATCCAGCTTTCCAGTTCAACACCATTTTCGTTGGTCTGGCTTTATCCCCAAATTGTGCTGTGGCAGTTAAAATCGCCCAGCACACGACACCAGTCGAAATGTTTTAAGTTCCCGTGTTAATCGGTGGGATATATTACCTAGACACACAAATTATAGTCACCCATAAGAGAAATAAAAACAAACAAAAAATTGTCGTCCACATGCTTATGTTATGGTTTTACAGATTTCCTCCAGAACATATTAAAAAATAGATATAATCTTTCCAGTGCGAGGACACTTTTATCTTCGAGCAGACATAATTTTTGGAAGGGTGGAAAAGATCTGAAGGTGACACAGGGAGATTATTAAAGCACCTTAAAAGTCCTAAAATTCCACTTCAATGAAAAGAATAATCATCAAAAACCTTAGGAGTTCTGGTCAAATCTAAAGTTTTGCTTCAAACGGATGATCTGGCAAAAAATTTTCAAACTTTGCTAAAACTTGAAAAGCGGTTGAATCAAATTGAACTTCCTGAAGTACGACTTGATCATGAGATAAAACAGAAAAAAACTTGAGTCTGGACACAGATCGGATCAGAAATAAATTTCTAAAATATTTCAAAAAGCTTCAGCAAATTGTAATGATGAAAATGAAGAAGAGCATGAAAATGGCGAAGAAGCTTGTGAATTGGCTGTGAATGATTTAATTTAAGAAAATGTAGTCATGTAGGTACTACTCGTTAGTATCAGACTTTCAAATTTTATTTTCTTTTGTTATAAACTTTTTAAATATTAAAAGTTTTTTGTTATATTGGCAATTCATTCCAATGTATTCCTGGGTTTCAGTCAATTTTATTGTTTATTATTTAAAATGTTACAAAGACGTTTCGGTGTCTTTATCCACCATCATCAGTTTGTCTAAAATATCCATTTTACATTTATTATCAATTCAATTAAAAAAACTTTCACAAAATTAACATATTAAAATTCAAACCACACACATATTAAAAAGTACAATTTGGGACCTTGGTTCTCAGGTGATGAGTCGGGATAAACATGTTCGGGAAAAGACTAGAATCTATTGTTTAGAGATCTAAATTTGACTTACATGTTTAGATGTTACTTCCTATACATTTGGTTGGATATTGAATTACCTATTTTATTCGATATCGAGCGAGTGCCCGAAAAACCTGTTTATATTTCGCCTTTTCTTTGCATTCTTGGAATTGCTTTGTAATTCCTCAATATCTGCTGATTAATTTTTATTTACCAGGTCCATTCAATTCATGCATGCGATCATTTAATTAGCGTATGATACACTGCGCTAAGATTGTCTGTATCTGATCTGAAGTTTAATGCATTCTGATGTTTCTTAATTTGTATCATTTCATGGATTCTTCTCTTATTATAGTTGTCCTCATTGATCAATATTTGTGTGTTATCGAAATCAAAATCATGCAACTTTTGTTGTGCATGTTGTACTAATGCTGTTCCATTTTCGTTAACCTTTCTTAAGCTATACTTATGTTCGTATATTCTTTTCTTTAAATATTGCCCTGTTTGTCCTATGTATGTGTTGTCACAGTCCAAACAGTCAATCTTGTATATTACGTTAGGTGTGCCCAACTTATCGCTTCTAGGCCTAAATTTTGTAAAACACTCTTTTGCTAAGTTGTTTTTAGTTTTCTCCGCTATAGTAATATTATGCGGTCTTAAAATATTTTTTATTTTGTGTTGATTTCTGGTATGTGCGGTAATGATACATACTTGATTTCACCCTCTTTTTTCTTTTTTATATTGTTTATGTTGTTCCATTTATTTGTATTGTATATTTTGTTAATTCTTTGTTTTATAATTGGTTCGAAGAATTCTTTGGGATAGTTGTTCATTATTAGTACCTTTTTTATTTTTTCAATAGTTTTGTGTCTGTATCCGCAATGTGCTAATTTTATCGCTCTATCAGTAAGAGCTGTTACCACACTTTTTTTATATTGAATAGGTGCATATGATTGGTAATTCAAGTATCTACCAGACCACACATCCTTTGGGTACCAGTTTGTTTTTATTTCCCCATTATTGTCATACACAACCGTCACATCCAAAAAGTTTAATGACCCGTTTTTGTCTTCCTTAATGGTGAATTTAATGGTTTCATGGAATGCATTAAACTTATCTAGTGTGTATTGAACTTTTTGGTTTGGCAGGCACATTATGCAGTCATCCACGTATCTTTTAAAAAATCCACATTTAAAGTCCAAATCAGGTATTAGTTTTTCTTCCAGACTTTCCATTACAAGGTTTGCAATTGTTGCAGCTATGGGGGACCCCATAGCTACTCCATATATTTGCGAATAGAAATTGTCCTCGTACCGGAAGTACGTGGACTTAAGGCACAGCTCTACCGCCCCAACAAATTCACCTTCGGGCAATGATGTATATTCCCTAATTTCATACCATTTATTTCTTATGCACTGTATTGAGTAATCTACCGGGACGTTTGTGTATAGCGATACTACATCAAGCGATATTAGGCGATGGTTCTTAGGTATCTTCTGTTTTTTTATAAATTCGCAGAAGCTCCATGAGTCTCTAATGTGATATTGTGAACTTCCCAGTATATTACTCAACACAGCTGACAGGTACTTAGAGAATTGGTAAGTCGGTGCATTTATGTTGCTAACTATCGGTCTTAATGGGTGGCCTGCTTTGTGAAGCTTTGGCAGGCCATATATAAATGGTGCTCGGCCGTTGTTGCAAGACAGAGTTCGTTTTAAATTATCTGTTATGAATTTATTTTTAAGCCATGAATTTATTATTTCATTTAGTTTTGTTTGAATATTTGTAGTAAGATCTTTTTTTTCCGGTTCATATGTTTTTACATCATTTATTAATGCTAGCATTTTTGTTCTATATTCACTTTTCATCATAACAACTGTCTTGCTACATTTGTCAGCCGTTAACACGCAGATGTTTGTGTGTTCATTTAAAAAAGTTTTGGTTTCACATATAAGCCTATTGATATCATTGGGCACACCTTTTTTCGACGTTCCACTCTTGAAATTTGTTAATATATTACACAACTTAGTTCTTATTTCGTTTTTTTTTATCGCTATTTAAAGAGAAGATTCCATGTTCGATGTTTGCTATGACTTCATGAACCGGTTTGTATTGTTTTTTGTTAATAGAAAACTTTGGCCCAAGTGACAGTACATACCTGACACTGTCTGGCATGCTTACCGTTGTTAAATTCTTTATCCATTTTTCATTAGTCCTATATTTGTTTTCTATACCATGTTTTTTTGTTACTAATGTTTGTTACAATTAATTGGCAATGACATTCAAATTGAATCTTATTCACTAGAAGCAAGCAGACTGCATTCTGTCCAACAATAATTTCAGTGTTTTCTAGATTTTATAACCTGATAACATCATATAATTCCATTTTCATTCTCCTTAAGATTAGTTTATCTGTACTGATTTTTTGCTTTCCTTGAAAATTGCATTTTGCAAGTCTGCTCCCCATATATTTGAGCATATTGATATAAGATTATTACTTGAAATTTTAACTTAAAATTCAGGGAAGCGAGCGAGGTTCGGTCGAACAAGAATGTCAGCTAAAGTAGTTACAATTTCATGTTTGCTCTATTTCATACGCACGAAATTCAATTTATTATATTTACTTACGCACTAACCGTATTATTAATTCTCAGAATATTTCATTGATAAATTTCTTTTCAGTGGCTTGGACAGTTCATCTTGCACTCAATGCCTTTACCTTTTCAAGCGATTAGCTCAGGAAGGCCGCACTATCGTATGCACGATTCATCAACCATCCGGTAAGTGAATCGTCCTTACAAGTTACCATACTTTGTAAATTGTTGTTTGCTGTTTTTGCTTGAAAAGTAATTATTTAATTCTCTGTCTTTTCAGCTTTGCACTTTGAGATGTTTGACAAGCTGTATGCCCTCTCAGCAGGAAAATGTATATACGACGGGCCAAGCACTCAGTTGGTTCCGCATTTGAATAACTTCAATGTTAAGTGCCCTCCCTATCATAATCCAGCAGATTTTCGTAAGAACTTATGTTCCATCACCTTGATCGTTTGCTAATGTTTGCTTTTCCAGTCATGGAAGTAGCGATGGGTGACCATGGGGTTGATCTGAACCAATTGGCAGCAGAAGTGCAACAGCAACAACTAGTAGAACGAACCAATCAAACCAAAGGTAGAACTTCTAGAGCTTAAACTTTTGAATATTTGTACTTATCAAGAAACATTTCCAGACAAAGACAGTTTTTTGCCTCTGAAGGAAGTACCAATGATTCTTAACAGTGACCCGCCTTCATTATCACCTGCGCCAGTACTTATGCAGTTTTTCCTTCTGTACAAACGGAACCTTTTACAGACTAGGAGAAATTGGGTAAGTGAATTGCAGCAATTTTTAATCGGAAGATGAAGATGGAGATTTTTTATTTCAGTTGTATCCATTTAACCGACTTCTAGCTCATATTGTGATTGGTTTCATTTTCGGCTATTTATATCGAGGAGTGGGCGCCAACGCCAATCAAATTCTAGCCAATTATGTGTATCTTTATGGTACCATGTTACTCAACGTTTATACAGGGAAAATGTCGGTTACTTTATCATGTAAGTAGAGAAAATTATGAAAATGTGTTATATAATTGTACGTTAATTTACTCTCAATTTCGGTACTGCCTTGAATCCTTTTGTAACCTTTTGCATAATTCTTTTGCTCGTATCATTGCCATTTTCGTTTTGCAGCTTTGTAATATTTTGTCACTTCATTTGATTACTTTTTTTATGACTATAATGGATTATCGATAATAAAATCAGTAGAATAAAATGGTTTTTTTTTGTAATAGGTCATTAATTATTTATAGTGCCTTTAAAACTGCCACTTTAATTATTGTACTTTTCCTGCCCATTACTCTTCACAATTGAACACTGATAACGTGAAGATTTTTTCAGCTTTTGTACAGTTAACACAACAAATCTGTTTTTCAAATCAGTTCACTTTATATGGTTTTTACGGGTTTATGGACTTTAAACCCTTGTGATGAGCGAGATGATAATGAGTTGCGATTATCCAAAAATGCGTTGTTTTTTATTTATGTAAACGCTCCAACGAGCATCAGAATTAAATCGAAATTTAATGAACTGAGAAACAAACCAAAATGATAACAAACTACTGTTGTTTTAAACTAAAAATTGATATCTACTAAGTCATACGGTTTTTTTTTATTTTTGCTTTGATGATAATCAAATTTTTAGCTGAAAATCTAGTTATAACGGAGTAAACAAGAGAAAGTAACAAATCAATGCCACAAAAGTAATTTACCGAGGAAAAGGGCTTTGAAAGGAAAAACACGTTATTTAAAAAGCTCCCTAGTTTGAAAAGTGCATGAAAAAAGCTGAACTTAGTGTTAGTGTGGACACTCTTGAACGTCCAGAGCGTAAAGTGTTTTAATTTTTAAAATATCCATCTACTTGCTTTAATATGTCTATTTTACAAAGTAAATAAGCTGACTATGAAATAAAAGCAATAAATTCTGTGATTAATTCAGCTGATAAATGAATTCATCTGACTAATAGATGAGTTGCTTTCGCAAATGGTGAACTTTAAACTGCCCGAACACTGACGAATTTCCACCAGATAATTGTAATTGAGATACAAAGAACTAATTACGCAATCATTAATTATTGCGCAAATAGAAACAATGAACCCATAATTTATATCGTCTAATCTAAACAGTAAAAGGTTAAGTGAATATTGACTGGCGAAGATTGGCGCGTCGACGTTTAACAATAATTCTATTGAGGTCATAGCGCAGAAAATTGAAGACATTTTATGATTTTTATTAATTAGTTATTGCCTAAAATCTGGAAGCTTTCTCAGAAACAAAAAGCTGATGAATTTTAGATTGTTTTTTTCTTTCAGTTCCTCTGGAGATGAAAATCCTTACAAGAGAACACTTCAATCGATGGTACAAGCTGTCGCCATACCTCCTGTCTGTGATATTAATTGAAATACCTTTTCAGGTAAGTGATCTATTATTTTTATTAATTTAGAAGAGTGTAGAAAATTCTGGATCATTCTGGGCTGCCAACAATTGCCAATATTTTCAACTTCTTCAATGTTTTAATAACATTTCGTCCAAGCTACTTTGTAGCAATTCGTAATACTATTATTATAAATAATAGTTATCTGTTGTTTACAGGTTCTCTGTACGTGGACTTATATAGTGATATCCTACTGGTTGACCAGTCAACCTTTGGACTATCGGGCGTATCTTTTTGTTCTTTTTGTCACCATTGGAACATTATGCGCACAATCGATGGGCTACTTCATTGGAGCTACTACCAGCACAAAGGTAAGAATTATGTAGAAGTTCGGAATCTGCAATTTTTTTTGCAGAAGAACAAAAAAGCATTAAGAAAATATGTACCATCACTTTCATTCATTTCTCGTGGTGTTACAGATGATTGAGTTCTCCACTCAGTTCTTTTTACTAACTTAACGTTCTAACTACTTAAACTAACGTTCTTTTAACTTAACAGTTCATTCTGTTACAAGCTTTTACTACAATTAAAATTCGTGGGACACTGTGAAGCTTGTTTGAAGATCCATAAATCCAAAGTCTAGCAGTTAACAAAAAAGCAGTGTGTCTTTTCTCCATTCTCTTCGGTGCAGTTCGGTTAACATTAATATATATCTATTTAAGCGTTCCCTCTTTTCAATTTTGCAATGCTTCTCTAACTTCCTTCATGTTGCTGCCTTCGTTGCCTTTTCCTCTCTCTTACTACCTTTCTGCGTTTTTCTGTTTCTTGTTTTCTTTTCTTTCGTTCCAAACTGCGTCAATATTTCCCACATTAAGTAGCTCCTCCAAGTACTCTCTCCATCTCTCCATACGTTCACTTCCTTCCTTTATTATGGCCCATCCATTTTGCACTTGTCTCATATTGTTTGTCTTCTCATTTCTTTGCGGTTTTAAATCGTGAACGAAAAACGTCTGGTTGTCTTTAGATCTTCCTCCATCTTTTGTCAAATTCGTCCGATTCTTTTGTTTGCAGCATTCAGTATTTACTTGCCTATTTTCTTGGGCTTTGATAATTTGATCGAGTAACGATTCTTTCTTTATCAAGTTGCAGTGATAAGTTTTGTCTTAGTAAATATTGATAAAGTTACAAAAACATGGTCAGAGACTTGACCCTCGGAGTGATTTGTTTAACGGATTGGTAACCAAACAATTTTATCAATTTCTTCTTCTAAAATAATTGGTTTTAAATTATCAGGCATTTCTAAGTAAAACTTAGATATTTCACATAAACAAATTTTAATTTCAGATTGCCGTTTTTATCGGCCCAGTGCTAGCGTGCTGTTTCTCAATTTTTGGCTTCTGTTTGAGACGCGCCGATACTCCAGCCATTTTTCAATGGCTATTCACAGTCAGCTACTTCCGAGCGGCTTTCCATGGAGTTGTGGTGTCAGTCTATGGATTCAGCAGGAAAGATCTCTACTGCCCCGAAGAGGAACTCTACTGCCACTACGCTGATCCCTCAAAGTTCTTGAAGGAAATGGATATTGTTAATATCGATCTTGTGTCGAATATATCCATGGTGGTGTTTATCTGGTGTCTGATGCATACGGCCACTTATCTAACACTGTGGTTGAAATTGAATAAAAGATAGAAGACTTTATTGGAACCAAAGAGAGTCCTAAAATATGTTGTTTTTGTCGTCGCCGTGTACATTTGGGCTGTGATAGTTTAGGACTTTTTGGCCAGTAACATTGTTAGAGCAAGCTGGACTTGACTGGTTGGTAATTTTATGGATACAATTCCCGGAAACCGAATAAATCAAAATGAGGCTTGATGGCCAATATGAGGTTTGTATTCAGAACCACCTACAGACAGACGTTTTTGTGCTAGAGTTTCAGTTGGTCCATCGGACATATGCTTGCTTGCATAGTTAGCTGAATTGTGTTTTATATCACGTTATTGTTATTGACGTATTAAATTTTCTGTATTAGCTAGTTATGCAATGTGAAATATTTATAGACCCTTTTCTGCTAGTTGGGATTGAGTTTGTTCCAGAATTTGGTATTTTCGTTTACTGTTTAGTGATTAGGTGTAAGGCTTTTAGTTTAAGAAAAATGATATTTTCAAATATTTATATTATTTTTTTTAAATAGAAAGTCAGCAGTTCAAAATATGTACATTTTGAATTGTTGGACGCCAAAAGCAATGTTGATTGTTAAAGGTTTTTGATTTTCTTTTTCTTAGACATTAGTGTATTGTTTTTTAGTAGATTACTGATTAAATTTCTTCCAAAAATTATAAGAGTTTTTTTCTTGAACTGACCATCAGCTTTCAGTTTCTGGTGCAACTTACACCTTCACTTAACTTGCAGTCATTCGGTCGCTTTAGTAGTAGTAAATATCTTTATTTCTAAAAAAGGCTATCGACCTATCGGTCTTTCTGCCCTTGTTTAATACATACAGTCTTAATCTAAATGAAAACAAATATGAAAATTCTCTTATTCTAGGTTAACAATACTATTAAATAAGTAAGATTTCAGTGGCAAGAAGGAATTATTTTATTGTCCACTAATCCGTAGCGTTTGTAAGTGTTCGAGTGGCGTTAATGTAGGGAAACGAAAGCGGGATTGTCTGGTTGGTCTTGTAAGACAAAGGGGATTCAGTATGGTCCAGTTGTAGGGGTTGTTTGTCCATTTTGTCTGTAGCTGTATGAGTCTTTCCGAGATCTTTGTCATGTTTGTGCGTCCGTATAGTAGTTGGGTGGGGGGGTTGTGTAGTGGGTTTTGGGGGTGTCTTATTCGTGTTATTAGTCCTAGTGCAATTTGTTCTGTTGTTTGTATATAACGTTTTGTCCTTTCTGTTCCGTTGGTCATGCGTATATGTCCATAGTCTAGCAAGGGTCTACAAATAGCTTTATATATTTTGGTGGCGGTGTTTGTGCTAATTCCTCTGTCTTTGTAGGTTAGTGATCGGAAGTGTTTTGTTCTCTTTGTTGTTTCTGCCCTGATGTTTCGTATGTGTTTAGTGAATTTAAGTTTGTGGTCAATTGTGATTCCAAGGTATTTTACGTCGTTTTTTGGTTGTGTCGTTTGGCCGTCTGCAGTTATTGTAGGGGAGTCAGCGTTGAGTCTGTGGTTTGTGAGCAGAAGTTGGTTTTTTGACGCGTTTGGTGTTAGTCTCCATTTATAAAACCATGTCATTGTGTTGTTTGTTAGTGTTTGGAGTCTTTGAGCTGCTCTCTCAGTAGTTTTGTCATGTACAATAAGTGCCGTGTCGTCTGCGTATTGTAATATGTATGCCGATCTGTCGATTTGATTTTTGTCTGGTAAGTTGTAATTGTATATGTCATGGCAGTATATATTGTAGAGAAACGGTGAGAGCGGGGATCCTTGAGGGAGCCCTTGTTCAGGGGAAAAAGAAATAGGTCGCTTTATTATTCCTAACATTATGCAATGGGAATCTCAATTTAGATTCCAGAATTTTTAACGGTGCACCTTGTTAGCATTCAACTGAACGCTTTAAGCTGTCCAGTTGGAAAATTGTTTTTTTTTTTGGTTAATTTCGGTAAACTTCAGATTTTTATTTTTTTTTGTCACCGGACCCTCTCCTACACCTTATTTTCAGTAACACAAAAATTACTTATTATCTTCGATAGATTGTAATTTCTTGGGATCTAATGTAAAAAAAATAAAAACTTTAACTCTCGATGTGTAGGTACTTTAATTTAACATGGACCTAAAAAAGATTTTTTCAAAATAACCCAGTGTTAAAGCCCCGTTTTCCGAAGTATATGTCGTATATACGATATACGGGGTGTCAATTTGAAAACTTTCCACCCTTAATATCTCTCTTAGTTAAAAATATGAAAAATCGGATAGACACGTCAATTTTATTTGTGATCGGGACACTTTAAATAAATATTTTTAGTTTTCTTGTTTTAACCCCCTAGGAGGGGTAGATTTATAATTATAGTTTTAACCCTTATAGTTTTATAATCATGTAAATTTTTCTGCCAAAATTCGTCCGCCGTGTTTTCAATTAATTAACACCAAAAAGGTAGAGACCTAGCATGTTCACATTCGATAAATAGGTTCATAGATAGAAAGCGCTCGAAAAGAAGTGAAATTTTAATTTTTAAGAAAGGTGTTTTAAGAAACTTTGAAAATTTCAAAATGGATATAAAATCATCCATATTTTTGAACAAGTTTAGAAGTAAAAGGTGAACTACAAACGACAAAGAAAAAATTGTAAGATGTTTCTCTGAATCGGAGCTTGTCAGCTTAATAATAATGATGGAAATTTCTTGAGTTTTGAGCTTAGTGCATAAAAGCGATAATGCATAAAAATTAAAATTGCGCCAAAACAGAAAAATGAATCAATGAGAAACTAGAGACTTAATTTCTCATGTTTAAGAAATCATCTAAATCAAGAACATCAAGCCGATTCAATAAGGTTTTTTCGTAATTTTTCCCGGCGTATAATTTCCTTTATTTCCCCCGTTCATCTAATTTGTTTTTCCACTTTTGTTCTAATGTGTTTATTATTAACATTAATTACATTAAATCTAGGTCGTTGTGAGCTCCAAACTAACGCACTCTCAGTAGATACGGCTGAAGAGCTTGATAAACTTAATTTAACCAGAAAAAATATCCAGTATGTTTCTGGTTGTTGAAGTATCTTATAAAATGACTCGTAAAACGACTCATCTCTCCAAACAATCGTATTTGCTTAAAATCTTCATGCAATAAAAAAAATCACTATACTTACATTGCCCTGATCCTCAGTTCTCTTCAAAAGGTCTCAAAACTTAAGCTGAGAGAGTGATGGAAAGGTTTTCGCTTCTTACAAAAAAAAACGTTTCAATGTTGCTAGCTTTGGAAACTGCTTAAACATAATTCCAATAGGATGACTTTTTAAATAAAAACTAATAATCTATAAAAATGTACTAAGCATGTAATCTTATCGCAATTATTATAGTTCCGGTTATTAAATTAAAGCGCAATCTTAATTAATTTATTGATAAAACTTACAAAAAATATATAATTATGTCTGGTCAAACAATGACATGGTTTTATAAATGGAGACTAACACCAAACGCGTCAAAAAACCAACTTCTGCTCACAAACCACAGACTCAACGATTCCCCTACAATAACTGCAGACGGCCAAACGACACAACCAAAAAACGACGTAAAATACCTTGGAATCACAATCGACCACAAACTTAAATTCACTGAACACATACGAAACATCAGGGCAGAAACAATAAAGAGAACAAAACACTTCCGATCACTAACCTACAAAGACAGAGGAATTAGCACAAACACCGCCACCAAAATATATAAAGCTATTTGTAGACCCTTGCTAGACTATGGACATATACTCATGACCAACGGAACAGAAAGGACAAAACGTTATATACAAACAACAGAACAAATTGCACTAAGACTAATAACACGAATAAGACACCCCCAAAACCCACTACACAACCCCCCCCACCCAACTACTATACGAACGCACAAACATGACAAAGATCTCGGAAAGACTCATACAGCTACAGACAAAATGGACAAACAACCCCTACAACTGGACCATACTGAATTCCCTTTGTCTTACAAGACCAACCAGACAATCCCGCTTCCGTTTCCCTACACTAACGCTACTCGAACACTTACAAACGCAACGGACTAGTGGACAATAAAATAATTTCTTCTTGCCACTGAAATCTTATTTATTTAATAGTATTGTTAACCTAGAATGGGAGAATTTTCATATTTGTTTTTTATTTAGATTGGGACTGGATGTATTAAACAAGGGCAGAAATACCGATAGGTCGATAGCCTTTTTTAGAAATAAAGATGTTTACTACTACTATTGTTAACCTAGAATAGGAGAATTTTCATATTTGTTTTTTATCTAGATTAAGACTGCATGTATTAAACAAGGGCAGAAAGACCGATAGGTCGATAGCCTTTTTTAGAAATAAAGATGTTTACTACTACTACTACTATATAATTATGTAATTTAATTAAAGTATTTTTGATTGCCAAAAAAATCAGTGCAAGACATTGGAAAAAAATGATGAAGGAAACTAATAAATTCCAAGAGGGCGCCCAAATGGACAAAAGAAGCCACATTTGGAAAGTTCGATTTATACGTTAACACCATAAACCTCGCTAGCATGATATTATGAAATCTATAAATGAGCGGCTCAAAGCAATAACCAATGATTTACGGGGCAGAGGCCACAGTCAGGTATTTTGTTTTACCTCCCAGAGAGATTTGTAGACCACCTGGAACATGGGGACGAACTTGAACTAAACTCCTCCCCAATGCCCAGAATCTGGGGTAAACTTGACTCAAACTCCACCCAATCTGGGGATGGAGATATTTGAATAAATAAGGGAAACCACTCACCTGAACTATTGACCCGTAGAATAAGAGCAATTAAAAGATCTTAGTTGAAAATAAATATGTTCAAATGATACCTGAACTATTAGTCCTTGTTTAGATCCAGCGTCATTTTTATCAGTTGGTGTCACTTCGTGCTAGTGTGAAAATTATTCAACAGGTGAGTGTTCTCACAGAGTAGCCTATTCAGCATATTTCTATTGGTTAAACATTAAGGATAGTAACCTCTTCAACTATAGATCAATATTCATTTTGTCTTTCTTTTATATTTATTTACCTTCTTTAATATTTAACTGTTTCTCTTCAATATCCATTTAAAGTTAAATACTGTTAACGCTTCGTATAAAACCTTAAAGAGAAAACGAGTGCAGCTCGTTAAGATGCAAAGTACCGAGTACTGGCTGTGGAGGTCCCGCAGTACTTGAGTCAGACTTCTATTTAGTCAGTTTGAGTAATTATGTTAGGGACGGGTACTGGCGGTGTGGTTTCCCCGCAGTACCTGGGCTCTGAACCAATCGAGAGAGAGAACCCTAGAGGCGGGTGCTGGCTATGTGCTGATTCCAGCAGTACTTAGTATGGCCAAAGGCTCTCCTGAGGAGTTATACCGCGCGGTTTCCCCTTTATACCTCTTATCAACTCAGGAGTAGCGGTGGTTAGAGGCTTTTCCTGGGGAGGTATTTCGCGCGGTTTCCCCTTAATACCTCTTAACAACCCAGGATTAGCGGTGGCAGGATGCAACTTCGGTTGTAGTTCTGCGGGGTTCAGAGATAGTCAAAGAGATCATCAATTAAAGTTTCCATAAGAATTATGGGTTGATAACTGTTGGCTCCAAGTGGGGACTTTGGATTGAGTCATATCTTGTTGAGGCACGTTTGCTGCTTGAAGCTAAACCTGATATATTTACAAGTTTCTATAATCATCAATAATATCCCTTTTCTTGTTGAACTGGTTACTCAATTACTTTTTCAAAGTTGTTTCAGATGTATTATCTCGATCGACCATCAGACGAATTGCCATTAGAAAAGTATTGGTTTACGTAATGTAAGTGTGTTGTAAGTGTAATTATCTGATTTTCAAAGAAGTTGATGTTTAGTTATAACAATTATAAACTAACGCCCTATATCAGTAAAGGAGTAAATACTTCGCATTAGCGTTGTATTAAATGATAATTTTTTTGTATATTCTTTTTCCTGACTGTACTTTAATTCATTCCAATGTATTCCTTGGTTTTCAGTCAATTTTATTGTCACTAATTATGGTGTTATTTGATGAGCCCTGCGTTTCGTCCCGGGTCTACCTATTGGACTCGTCAGTAAGGCTTAGGTAGACCCTGCTTTATACGCCAGACATCGGTTATACGCGTTCGGACGTAAATGAACCGAGCCGGTGTAGATCTTCTGCGGTGAGATGTTGGCAACCCGTGTTGCCGATACTGCCACTCGTTCCATTCTGCTTTTTTTCCCCAAGCATCTATATCTTTTTGTATATTCTTTTTCCTGACTGTACTTTAATTCATTCCAATGTATTCCTGGGTTTTCAGTCAATTTTATTGTCACTAATTAAATGATAATAAAAGTGCAAACAACGTGATAAACAGACAAGTGAAGTTGACCAATAGATTAACGTAAGTAGGCTATAATTGGGGCTGGGCCACACGATGGTGCTCTATGCGCTCCTTCGAACACCCGTGCAATACTCCCTTGTCCTCTTATCCTGCTGACACAAAGCCGCCATTTAAGTGGAGATTTTGCTGCATTTAGCCCATTGCCAACGGCATTTAGTAGTATAGTAGTATCGGTTATTTGCCCGTTGCGAATTTTTAAGCGACTTCACTTCACGTGCGACTTAAGAACAATAATAAGATTGTGTGTTTGGTACACAATCTGATTCATTGAAAGGAAAGGTAGAGCAGCAGTTAATAAAAAATAGGCAATTTTTTTTGCAAAAATTGCAGATCATGAATTAAAAATCATCATGATCATGAATCATAAATGAATTAAATGAGTTGGAAAACAATCCAAAGACAAAACTTGAATGCTTTTAATCAGCAAATTCAATAATAAGACATCGAAAAAGTAAATTAATATTTTTGGTTAAAAATGGTAAAACAACAAGGAGTATAATAAGGCAAATTAGCTGTTTATTTGAAAAAAAAAAACATTCGATTACATATAAAATTCTTTATTATAATGTTAATTACATTCAATTCACAAATACTCATGCAGATATTGGTCGAAGGTGAAGTTCAGAATTTCCGTTAGAGCTTAGTGAACTTTTGTGTGCAAAAAACCATAGTCAAAACATCATCTTCGACTCATATAATACATTTTCCAATGTGTCTTAAGTTTTAGCATCAATCCATTCATATAAAAACCTGAAATTTCACGATTGGAAAATAAATCGGTATTTACAGAAAATCAGTATTATCGGGATATTCTCATGATCGAATTTACAGTAATACGTAGGCAATGATTTAAAAACATGTTAAAATGATTTCTTACAAGTAGGATATATTTTCATTTAGAGAAATACTGTTTCTCGGATTCAGTCTTTAATATTTGAACCGTTATATCACGCGCGACTTACATAAAATATGTCAAAATTTGGTAGATCGAAAAACAACTTTTGACCTATTTTATACTCCAATTTAATCTGTTACTTTCTGAAAACATCAAATTTGCCACTAGTTACACATAATAATTGCTGGACGATGTTTTATTCTAGTTTAGTTAGGGAAAATTCGGCAAAAATCGCTTATTACCTGCGATTTGAATTTCAAACCATTTATTTCTAAACATCTTCGATAACACATACTATAAATTTAAAAATATTTAAGTAAAATTTTGATGTAGGTCTGTGAAATTGTCACATAACTAGCGAAACATTGAAACAGGAAATAAAAAATACAGAATATAAAGTGCTTTATCGTGAAAATAGAGTGGTCTAACCATATGATTGGTTGATTAAAGTATTAGGACCAGTAAGGATTGCGCTCTTAATAATTTCCAATATTTGGGACGCCTAGAGCGTCTATTTGATTAGTTACCATAAACTGATTTGTGAAAGCAACTTAATTAAATAATAAGGCCCGTATTTATAAATCATGATGGATTGCGAATCGAGTTTCAAGTACGAGAATTGCCCCGAATGACGTTTTATGAACAGATCTTGAGCTTGAGAACGAACTCGACCTCTGTCGAGCTTTGACTTGAAATTGGGTTATAAATAAGGGCTTTAGTCTTAGGTGCTTTACCAATGCAACCACACTGAAAATGACGTTGGTTAAGCCGATACCTACTAGAAAAAATCTTGAAAATCATGTATTAATCCAAATCAGCTGATAACAACCAGCATACAAAAGCTTTAAGTAATGCGTAATAAAGACGAAAAAATTAATCATATGGCTTCCCCAGTGAAACATATAATAGGAGAAGTACTCAATTAATGTAGTAAAGCCTTGAAAACTTTTATAAAAACGCAATATTATTGTAAATTAAATTGCTCTTTAATATTCTGAAAGAATTTAACTCTAGTTCATAAAAGATAATATTCCTGTTTTGATTTTTTTAAAACCATAATATCGCAATTAAAATTTTAAAGAAATTAAAATAGTCAGTTTATCTTTTATGTTTACTAATTACGTTTACAGGCTACACAATTTGTCCTGCCGTTGATTAATACCCTGAAAAATGTGTGAATAACCAAAAATTAAAAAAAATTAAAAATTTGCTTTAAAGGGAAATGTGTAGCCTTTAAAAAAACACATTAGTCAATTAATTCCATATCGACTATTATGCTCAGTCGATAGCAACATCGATCCCCATCAAATCGACTGGATCGATATCGTATCGACTGACGTATTTTAGTCGATATCCGTTTGTCATGTGTTGGTAGTATCAGTATCAGATTTTTCTGATTCCGCTGTTCTGGTTCGACAGTACAAAATGCAGTACTCAATGCTCCAAGCCACCACACAGAGCATGATTAAGAATGTTTGAGAGTGAAGACAGATGGGGTAGCTGTTGGTACTGTCTCGAATTTTTCCTGAAAATAACGCGTTAGTTTATAAAAATGTTCAAATGGCTCAAGTTGAGTTCAAATTTTCAAACTTTTGCTTCTAGAATAAGGGACTTTATGTTCTGCTTATCATTTCTGATATTTGAGTTGTGTTTAAATGAGTGAAAAGTATCAAAATGTAAGATGATGAACTTTGCACCTAATTTAATTTCGGCTTCCAAGAAACGGTTCCTGCAAATTTCACTTTTGGAAAAACACATGCATCGATTACTTTAAATCAAAATATTTCGAAACCGGTTGTTCGCAGCAACTTTTCACAAGAATATATTTTTTACGTAGAACTGGTCGACGAATTGTGTTTTTTGCTAAAAACTGTGAAACCGGTATGCACAAACAAGTTTTAATTTTTCAAAAGAGAAAAACACCTATAGATAGCTCTCCTTACAAGTTAGAGCAAATCCAAGATCAAATTTAACTTTCCCAAGTCACAAAATTCCCAAATACCACGTTTCGTCCAAATCTTCTTCTTCTTATAGTTCCTATCCGCTTCGGATGTTGGCTATCATACATGCTATCTTAACTTTGTTCACTGCAGCCCGAAACAACTCAGTTGTAAGCATACCAAACCAGGTTCTAAGGTTTTTCAACCATGAGATTGGTATTCTACCCACACTTCGCTTTCCTAGTACTTTTCCTTGCAAGATAGTCTGCAATAAGTGAAATATGTTTTCATTTCTCATAACGTGTCCTAAATATTGGAACTTTCGTTCCTTCACAGTATCAACCACTTCCCTTTCCTTGCCCATTCTGTTGAGAACCTCGATATTTGTTATGTGGTCTGTCCATGGTATTTTCAATATTTTTCGATATAACCATAACTCGAATGCTTCCAATTTCTTCGTTGTAGCTTCAGTAAGCGTCCATGCTTCCACCCCGTAAAACAGGACAGAGAACACGTAACAGCGCAGAAGTCTTATCTTGGTGTGTAATGTAATGTGATGGCTTGTGAACAGATGTCTCATCTTGCTGAATGCAGTCCTGGCCTTTTCAATTCTGCTTCTTATTTCCTGTGAATGATCCCATTGCTCGTTCACCAGAGTTCCGAGATAAGTAATACTGCTCACGCGTTCTATCCGTTTTTGGTTGATTAGAAGCTGACAGTTATTGATGTTGTCTTTGCTTATAATCATTAGTTTTGTCGTTTTAATATTAATGTCCAGGCCATATAGTTGACTGCACTCTGTTATTCTATTCATGAGATTTTGCAACCCCTCTATGCTGTCAGCAAAAACGACCGTATCGTCTGCATAACGAATATTGTTCACTCTTTCTCCATTCAGGGATATTCCTGAATCTGTGTGTTCTAAGGCTTCTCTAAATATGCCCTGCCTTACACCCCTCAGTATCTCCATTTCCTCTGTTGTCTCATTTCCGATTCTGACAAAAGCTGATTGATTCCAATACAGGTTGACTATTATGTTAATGTCCCTTTCATCCAAGCCTACATCTTTCAGAATTTCTACCATTTTTCGATGTTTTACTCCATCAAAGCCTTCTGGTAGTCAACAAAACATGCAAACAATTCACAGTTCATGTCTCTGCATCGCTGAAATAAAACTTGGATGCTATATATGGCCTCTCGTGTTCCTACTGCATCTCTGAAACCAAACTGTGTAGGTGCTATTTGTTCTTCACAGATCATGTAGATTCTTCTGTGTATGATTTTCAGAAATAATTTTAGTAGATGGCTCATCAGACTTATTGTTCTAAAGTCTTCACATTTTTTAGCTCCTGATTTTTTAGGCAAGGTGATGAACTCCGATGTGAGCCACTGGAGCGGAATCCCACTTCATCAAAAAGTTTCAAGACCTCTATATTTATGTTATCGGGTCCTGGGGATTTTCCTTCCTTCATGGACTTCATTGCTGCTCTGACCTCGTCAATGAGGATATCTGGACCTGTATCATCATTTACTTTGGGAGGTTCGTGTTTTGTGTCATAAAAGAATTGTTCTATGTATGATTTCCATGAGTTTTTCAAGTCAGCAACATTAGTTATGGGTTTTCGCTTGTTGTTGGTTAGGGTGGTCACATGTTTAAGTTTAGACGTCCCAGTTAACTGTTTAACCTTTCGGTGTACGTTGAAAGTATCGTACCTTGCCTGCAGTGTTCCTATTTCAGTACACTGATTTTCCTTAATGTCTCTTTCCTTGACTTGACGGACCTTTATTTTAATGATTTTGTTTATGCTGTTGTATGCGCTGTCATCGCCTTTCTTTTTTCTTCGTTGTTCCATTAACTGCAGAATCTCGTCGGTCATCCAGGATTTCTTTTTCATTTTATCAGGTTGTAACCAGTCGTCTTTGATGTTCTTAATTGTCGTGCTGAGTTTACTTAACTGGCCTTCATGGCTCGGGTCTGACAGGGATTTGATTTCGTTATTTAGGTCGGTTTTTACTTGTTGATTTATTAATGGTTCTTTTAGTTTCCGCAGATCATGCTTACGTACATTACTCTTCTTTAGTCTCTTCATCTTTGTCTTGAATATACCGACAAGGGGATTATGATCTGAGTGTATGTCAGCTCCTGGATAGGCTTTTACCGACTTACAGTTATTTCGGTATCTTTTGTTTACAAATATTCGTCCAAATATAGACATTATATCACACAAATTACTTACAAAAGACAATTTTTTTTATTAATCTTTAACACTTTAGCTCGGTAAGTAAGACCTTGCAGAGCTACGCCTATATGGACTTTTTTTAACTATAAGTTGCAACGTTTTTTCCACATCGAATGACATGTTTTTAATGCATTTTCAATGCAGTTAAGATTTACTTCTTGATTAAATCCCAAAGTTTTTCCCCCTGTATTTATAAAATTTTGGACCATGCTAAAAAGCTTAAAAGAAGGTTCCATCTGGGATAAGACTTTATGATAACAGCAACCCATTTGTAAAAGGCTGTTGTATTTTTCTTTCAGCAATTTATTTCGCATTTATCTGTGTCTGTAGATTATTTTACCTGGTGTATTGAAGATTATGTGGACAAAGATAAATTGGCAGGCGCACAATAGACCTTTTGCTATCGACTACTAACTAATGGAAGAACTATTTTAAAACGTCCGATAAGTGCCAAGAAATGGTGGAAAGAAAATGTGTCCTTGCCACCAAATCTTAGTCTATAATCTGGTTTTGCGGAATTTTACGAATTTGTCTTTCAAGAATGTAGTACGGCAAACGCATTTCAGCCTTTTTTAAAGCCAAAAATGTTGAGGCGTATTATCCGAGAAACAGGTTTTGATAAAAGAATTATTGGCATGTGGCCAGCAAATTTATCTGGCTTTGAAACACTTTAAAAATCTATCATTTTTCCTGTTGGACTTCATTTTCATGTATGATCAAATCAAAACTTACCTAATATAGGTCCTAAGGTGACAACAAACAGACCTTTGCCAACATTGTGAAGTCCAAAGGCTGCGGGTAATTTCTCCAAAGTTGCGTACTCGGAGATGGTAATAGCAAAATTTATTAGAGCCGCTCCTCGTACAAACCCAGCTATAACCAACCAGAACAGAATCCAGACGTAATCGGTTTGCTGGGCCAAGACTGCAACAGATTAGAAACAAGCATGAAACTGTGTTGGGTTTAATCATTCTTTGTCCCCGATGGAAAAATAAAAAAATTACCAATCACCAATTGCAATGGCTGTTAGCAAAGAAAATGTCTTTGAAATGATGTATTGCAATTGACGACTTTTACATCGCATATACCTGTCTTAAGCATAACTACCCCCGATCCTGTCATGGTTTGCCAATGCTTTAACAACGAAATCAAAACCAAACTAAAAATAGGCCTTAGTAAGTATTAGAGCTTACATTTCATGTGAAGTGTCACTGATACCTATGTCACGATGGCTCCGACATAGCTGCCGATAAAAATCATACAAACATTAGAATATCATTGCTTTTCACAACCAATCAAATCAGTCAAAAGAAGGAAGAATCACCTGGAACTTACGAACATGTTTTCAATAAATGACACTTCAAATAGCACGGGAATAAACTGACGAAAAATTACATTGTTAAATGCATGGCAGTGAAACGTATTGTTAACGTATAAATGAGCAATTTTAAGTTGTAATAAAATTTGAAAAATCAATAAAAATTTGTAAAGGAGCTGAATATATTTTGGGGCAATTAAGTAGGAATTTGCTTTTGCGGCTCGTTCAAATTTAAAATATCTAGAGAACCTTAAGTTCGATGCAACATCAAGCACACTTATTTGCAAAAATTGTAGATAAAATTTCACAAAAATTAACATTTTTCTAAATCCAATCTACATTGAAAGCGGGACGGATAAAGCCGCGTGTTTTTCTCATTTTTATGAACCAAAATGTTAATTATTTAAAAACGTGCCTAAGTTATAGCTCTTTTAACTGTTTAGTTTCATCGATCCCCTCCTAAGTATGGAAACAGACTGCCCCTGTTTAAAAATGGCGAAAATTTATATATATATATACAGGTTGTCCCCAAAAGTTGCCAAACTTCACAACTTACCAATAAATGCTTTGATTCAAAATATAGTAATTTTAGCGAACTTAGTACTTCGTTATGCCTAACTTTCACTCTGATGATTATTTTGACCCTGGGAAACTCTAAAAAATATAACACCCTGTAAAGGTGATTCAAAATTGGCATCTTTTTTTGAAGGTGTACTTGAACAAGCTTCAGCTGTAGAATTTTTTTTTTCAACTTGAACTTATTTGTAGAAAGCAGAAGCTTTTGAAAATGAGCACTTTCAACTTTGCAATTGAGCAATATTCCAGTTCAATTCAACATTTTTCTTTGCAAAAAGTAACGTTCTATAAATTTAGACTTAAACGAATAAAAAGATAGAATAAAAGACTTAAACACTGAAGTGAAACTGAAGTTGATACTGAAGGCAGGAAACAACGATTAAAATCGTTTTAAGCTTTAAAGAGTAATAAACTTACACAACCATTGGAAAGCATTTAGTTTGAAAGCCAATTTTGATTTATCTGGTACTTTTGAACAAAGTGCCGAACTTTCTTCAGTTATTCAGCCTTACCTTTAATATAAAACTTCCCTTTAATATAAAACTAGTATGAGATCCAATTTTTTTGCAAACAATAAAAACTGATGTTGTGAAGCAAGGTTATAATAGAAACCAAACTGTTCTTACACAAAAAGTGTGTATTCTTGTAATAAAAATCATGTAGTGAATCAAATAAAACTTACTAAAATGCATTTATTTATATCATGGTTTTAGGACTCAACTGAAAAAGAAAATTGTTTTTAAGATAAAAACATCGAATTTTTCTCAACTGATTAGCGCGAAATTTATCCATCAGAAAGAAGTATTACGGGTCTATTTAAATTTGCCATTTAGTTACAATTGGTACCTTTGTTAATTTACGCCTAAAGCAACAAGTATTTGTGTATATTAAAAGAATTCGAGGTGTTAATGTTGCGCGCTATTTATTTCTTGCGTATTGCCTCTATTTCTGGAGCAATTTTCAAAGTTAAAATACAGTTTTCAAGTAAAACTGCGGCTCTTTTAAATGAACAAAAAGCGACTGATCCCTGACCTGCAAAACTTTCCTGCAGAACGTTTTTTAGCCGCGCTAGAACATGACTTATTTGACTTGGTTTATTAAGCTGGCAATTTTAAACCGAAAGAGAGGCTCAATTAATATTTTAATAAAAACTTACAAACATTGCTGTATTATTGATACCACCAACCAATTTACAAAGTTTAGGGATAATTTGCTAAAGTTGGCAACGTGACGAAATTGGAATTTGATAATGTTTAAAAAAAACGACTGAGCTGCAATTAGTCTTACATTCCAATGTATTCCTGGGTTTCAGTCAATTTTATTGTTTATTATTTAAAATGTTACAAATACGTTTCGGTGTCTTTATCCACCATCATCAGTTTGTCTAAAATATCCATTTTACATTCATTATCAATTCAATTAAAAAAACTTTCACAAAATTAACATATTAAAATTCAAATCACACACATATTAAAAAGTACAATTTGGGACCTTGGTTCTCAGGTGATGAGTCGGGATAAACATGTTCGGGAAAAGACTAGAATCTATTGTTTAGAGATCTAAATTTGACTTACATGTTTGGATGTTTATTTCTTTACATTTGGTTGGATATTGAATTACCTATTTTATTCGATATCGAGCGACTGCCCGAAAAATCTATTTATATTTTGCCTTTTCTTTGTATTCTTGGAATTGCTCTGTAATCTTCAATATCTGCTGTTTAATTTTTATTTATCAGGTCCATTCAATTCATGCATGCGCTCATTTAATTAGCGCATGATACACAGAGCTAAGATTGTCTGTATCTGATCTGAAGTTTATTGCATTCTGATGTTTCTTAATTTGTATCATTTCATGGATTCTTCTCTTATTATAGTTTTCCTCATTGATCAATATTTGTGTGTTATCGAAATCAAAATCAAGCAACTTTTGTTGTGCATGTTGTGCTAATGCTGTTGCATTTTCGCTAACCTTTCTAAGCTATACTTATGTTCGTATATTCTTTTCCTTAAATATTGCCCTGTTTGTCCTATATATGTGTTGTCACAGTCCAAACAGTCAATCTTGTATATTACGTTAGGTGTGTCGAACTTATCGCTTCTAGGCTTAAATTTTGTAAATCACTCTTTTGCTAAGTTGTTTTTAGTTTTCTCCGCTATAGTAATATTATGCGGTCTTAAAACATTTTTTATTTTTGTGTTGATTTCTGGTATGTGCGGTAATGATACATACTTGATTTCAGCCTCTTTTTTCTTTTTTATATTATTTATGTTGTTCCATTTATTTGTATTGTATATTTTATTAATTCTTTGTTTTATTATTGGTTCGAAGAATTCTTTGGGATAGTTGTTCATTATTAGTACCTTTTTTATTTTTTTCAATATTTTTTTGTCTGTATCCATAATGTGATAATTTTAGCGCTCTATCAGTAAGAGCTGTTACCACACTTTTTTTATATTTAATTTGATGATAACTGTAAATATATATTTTAGACAAACTGATGATGGTGGATAAAGACACCGACACGTATATATGTACACAAAACCTACAGAAGAATTATTCCAATTTTGAATCACCCCGTATGTTATTTCATTGAGAGTTTTGTCAACACCCTGTAGATTTACTACTTAATTTTAGACTGCCATTGAACAAAAATTGTAAATAATAATGCGAGGCGCCTAACCCGATCAACCCTAAACGCATAACTCCGTGAATGACCTTAACTTAAACTGCCCCAAGTAAATTAACTATGGACCAAACACAAATTATGCAAAATCCTGAATTCCAATAAACATTTACTTACTTGATCGGCAAATTCCCAAGAAGAAAATCCCGCTCATAAACAGGGTGCGCTTCGAAATATCCAGACGGTCGCAGATCGGTGGCAAAATCAAGCGAGCCAAAATATCAGTAAAGGCTTGCACCGATAAAAACAAAGCAACGTCGTGTTTCTCATAGTTGATGCTCTTGAAGAAAAATGGCATCACCATCTTGAAATTTTGCTCCGCAACGTAGAAAACCGATAAGCCGAAAACCAAATTCAGATAAATGGGGTCCTTGAGTAGATCGAAGTCCATGAATTCGACCACTTTCTGCCAAAACGTTTTCTGCTTTTCCTGCTCTTTCACGGGTTCTTTTTGTGGTTCTTTGACAATTTTCGGTTGCGGCGAAAATGGCACTCCCGGGTAGCTCATGTTACGTCGAAGCCGCGATGGTTGTTCGCTGGATATTGTTGAGTCTTGAGTATCTGGAGTCTAAAGACGAAAAATTTGACACATTGCACAGAATGCTTCTACGAGAACTTACATCAATAGCCAATTGTATGCTGGATCCAGTAAAATCCAGCCTGGAATAGCTGCTCATGATGGACTCCTTTGAAGTTCTTCTTCGAACTCGATTTCCTGCAAAGCTCATTGTCGAAAAGTTTCTAGGAAAGGTGGCCTTCCTGGTCAGGCCTCCCGCTTTCAATTCCTCAAACGTCCTCACCATTAGATTGTTGGAAATGAGATTGTTGATCTCATCTTGTTCTGCTTCGTCGTCTTCTCCGTCCTCTTTGATGGTTTCCATTTCCTGTTAATGCCAATACATTTTAATGGATGAAGGAAAATTGCTGCCGACATGCACTAGGGAGTTAATGAGTAGAAATTGTTCAGCACTTTAGATAAATCGGGATCAGCTTCATGCAGCCTTTGGAAGACAAAACTATGCAAATAAAGCGACTGATAAACGAACGATGGATGTGGCAGACTTGGAGCAATTTATGAAAACGTAGCTTTACAAGCAGTCAAAACTGTTTGGAAGTATATGATTAAAAGTTGGCATATTGCAATTCCCAAGCCCATTCCGATTGGACTGAAAACTATCTACTTCATGCTGTTAACTCTTCATTCCCATTTCGTTACCTCACTGGATGCAAAGAAGAAATGTATTCGCTGCAGCAAAGTGGAAAAGTAACTCTTTAATACACCCCAGGCCCGGTATTAGCTCAATTCAATAAATTACCTGCTTATACTCTCCTTCGTCCAAACTCTTTTCTTCGTGAATGTAGTGCCACTTAGCGGGCTGAAGTAAAACAGAGCCAACCAGGGAATTAGCCGCAAATGCCCCCAAAATTAGTATCGCAGCTGGAAGTTCAGTTCAAGCTCAGTTTTCAATTGATTTCAAGTTGCTGATGGTAACTTACCTCGGAAGCCGTAGTTGTCCAGAAGGAGCGTAACGGCCTGAGGCATCAGCATCATGCCAAAGGCAGTTCCAGCTAGGGAGAACCCGATGGCTTGCCCTCGGCGTTTCACGAAATAGTTGTTTAGGGCCACAAATGTAGCTGAGGCAGTCAGGCCTACTCCGAGACCTGCAAATAAACCACTTTATTAAATATATGGTACGAGTACGTCGTTTCACGGTGACATTTTGCCATAGTCATGTCGATTAACGATTAACAGTTCTTAAGTGTTACTAAAGAGGTTTTAATGCTGGAAGGAAAAACTGGACGGAAACCAATAAGAATATTCTCCAATAAGTGTCTCTTGGTACAGGGTGTTTTGGTACAAATTTAGCTCAAAATTTAAATCAACAAGTATTTCTACATACATTTAGTATTCTTGTTTCATATCGATATATTGGCCCGTTCTTGAGATAAATGAAACGTAACTTTCTGCCACATATGTTTATCATGTACCTACCGTTAATAATACTGTAGGTGATAATAATATGGGCCACACTAGTCGCAGAGCTGGTTAGCATCAATCCGCTAGCAACCAGAATGGAACCCGCAACAGAAACTTTGCGGTACGATAAGGCTCGGATCAAGGGCCCCACGAAGAGTCCAGAGAAGTTAATCAGCGCGTCCAGAGTACTCATTATTACTGCAGCTCCGGTCGTTCCGACTCCTAAATCTCTCAATATATCGCCGAAAAGAAGTCCAAATGATTGTTCTATTGATCTTGTACAGAGCTGCAAGTAATTAATAATGTTTTTAGTGCCTCAATTGAGTGAATTTTGTCGTTGATTCGAACTACTTACATTAACCGCGCTAGCCCCAATAACCACAATCCACCCCCATCCTCCATCCGGTGGCACGAGTTTCTTTTTTTCCATAAACATGGTACTAAATTATCTATAACAATGAAAAAACTGCTGCAATTTTATCAAGGCTTTACAAAGGTTTTTACTGTAAGCTGAAAACTCTTCGGCAAACAAATTAAAAACACAACAAAAATTGAGATTAAGGACTGAATTATCCAAAGCTTCACTTTAATTAACAGCGACAGCTTTGACTTCGCAGAAGCAAAAGTGTTTTCAGCATCGTTTTTAATAATTGTTCAGATCATATCACAAGAAACCGCCAGTTTCTGTGGATTCCTGTTGATATATTTTTACATTGACGGTTATTTCATCACGTGAAGTGTGAGTAGGACCCTAGACAAATACTGGTCATGTAACCATCAAGATTTGAAAGTTTTCTTCTTTTAGGAATAATTGGAGTATTATTTATTAGCTTATGAAAGTTCTATGAAAGTATAACGAATGTTACAGTTTTTCCAACGTTTTCCCAGATTCGTTTGAAAATGTTCAAGAGTGGTAACAATTTTACGTCTGTCTCTCTAGAGGTTAAAATTTTCTAATAAAGCCTAATTACCGAAAGTTCTCGAGTCTCTCTATCAAAAAGAAACTGATGATTACTCAGATATTTTTAACCGTCTTCGAGTTATAAGCTCTTAAACATCGAAGTCCTTAAAATTTAAAGTTTTTGTTGCTAAAGTTTTACAGGTTACAACTTGATAAACCTTAATGAGTACAAGACTTCTCCATGCGTTCTGTTTAAAAGGTATTGAGATATTATTAGCCGTTTAAATATTAGTGTTGTTGAAACAGGCGTTAAAATTAGCACTGTTAGAAATTGTATTATTCTTTATTTTTACTTCTTCTTCTATCTCCTTAGAGGTAAAACATTTCTGATAATCGGTTATAGAAAAATTCGAAACGATTGATTGAATATTACCAGCCGATTTGCAGATAAATAGGTTAAATTTTAAATTTCAGGTACATCAAATAATGCTGTTTTCATGTCCAATTTTTTCATTCGGAATTACAATTCGGAAAAGCTTTTTCAGAATGTTAATGATGACGATGAAATATTTTCAGTCGTCTTCAATGTGTCAACGATTATTTCGCGTTAATAAAGATTTGGGGGCTTTTGTACGGTCAAAGTTTGTTAAAAGTATCTGCCAATGTTCGTGGAAGTGCTGCAGTAAAAGCTTTCTACTACTGGCCTGCTTTTACCCTCTGCTTTTACCAATAAATAAGTTTCAATTTCAGATAAGGCCCCACAATATCAGACACCTTTTCATCTGAATAATATTAGGGATATATTTATTGAAAACATATCCAACTCTAGATTAACTACCTACATCAGAATCGAATTTGTTACTAGTCTATTCGAGTGTTGTTGTTGCTTCATATACTAATAATATTAAACAATATTGTTTACATTGCGCTTGAATGTCGGATGTCTGGCAAAATGATGGCGTCTCGTGTGGCCCTCTTTAAGTGATAACATTTCATTTATCAATAAAAAAATGAGTGCAAAACCTAATTATTTTTTTTCAAATAATTTAGTTGGCCAATATTTGCTGACTTGTAGATGTAACACAAGGTCAATAGCACGTGATTGAGTGAAGTATTGATCTACAATTTCATTGATCGAACGTCGCAAAATCCTTTTAAGTTGTTATTTTCCATAGTTGCTGATACAAAACTCTGCAAATATGCATTATAAATAAAAGGGTTTTACACTGTTGAAGGACAAGCTACACATCATACATCAACAAAATTATTTAATAGAATATATTTAGTCTAAACTAAACTAAAACACCTCTACCTATGGCATTTTAAATAACGCTGAAGCAATTGGAACGTCTTTTTCCAGCAATTTTCTATAAATACAAATATGGGGCTTAAAATGCATGGGAATTCATAATGCAGTTGATCTTCATCACTGAAGTAATGAAAGTTAAAATTAGAACTATCCATTGAGCACTATAATTAGACAAGATACTTTATTCCAAAGACAACCGTTGGGTTTTCCAAACTAAGAAACAAATTAAAAAGCAGCAGTGAAAATAGTAAAGTGATTTTCCATTTTTCCAACCTCTATATTTTTTTTATAGATTATTGAAAGAATTTAAAAAATGTATTACTAGCACAAGCCATAAGCTTTTCGTCTTTATTTATGACTTTTTGTTTCAATTTTGTAATTTCTTTATTAGAAGTTATTTACGCGAGTTCAAAAGTTTTCGACAATAGTTCGTTGTCCTGTTCCTTTTCTTTGCTGTATGTAGATTTGACATTTCTGCTTTATTCAGGTGTAAAATGTGTCTTCGTTATAATAATTGATATATTATGTTTAAATTTTCTTCGTACTCATATAATATAACCGTTCAAATAATCGTGCTTTTTCTCCTAGATTGTTTGCGTCATAATTTTTGAGACTATATTTTCTAATTCCCTTCTTTATTTGCATTAATTTTCATTTCATCCATTTTAGTATTAATTAATTCTTTGAAAGACATTGTTTTTCGGGGTAATGAAAAAATAGAGTTAAACTCAAAAAATCTCATATAGAAAAACGAAAAGCAATAGGTAAAATAAATATGATCTGCTATTCTATAATAGTTTATAATGTATAGTTCTTTAATTTAATAAGTTAAAACTTTGGAAGAAATAGTGTTCCTAATTTTAAATAAGGATTAGCACCGTTTCCTATTTTTTGCTAATTTTCCAATATTCTCATAAAATGCAAAAGGTACAATCAAGATTTTTACTTTAAAGTATGTTTTGACAAAAAGCGCAAAAAAATTGAAAATTTTATATCTGTATAGAAAATCCGACCCTAAATAATAAATTATTCTAGGACCATAGTTACTCATTATATTTTGTGAGTAATTTTGTCTGTTTTTTTCAATTCTGTTTTTATTACTATTTTCATTTACAGCATAATTAATTTTAATTGATTCTCAGTTTTAAGTATAGTATATCAATTTGATTTGCTTGTGCGTTTTCTTCTTCAGTCGTTTTTCCTTTAATAGTTCTCTCTCCGACTTTCTGTCTATTCTTTCCTCCTTTCTATCCATTTTATTTTTTATTGTGCAAAAGCAACTTAAAATAGCGTTTTCTATATAGCGTTGATTTAAGTTCTATTGTTTTATATGTCTTGGTGGTTAAGTAGTGTGAAATTGTTGAAGTAAAGTCCAAATTGAAAATGTTGCACCATTTTTGCTGCCAATGCTAAAAAACCAACCAAAACAGACCACAAAAAAGAAACTGACAGAAAATAAATGTTAAAGAAGAAATCAACGAAAAGCGAGCAGAAAGTTAAACGAAATAGGTATCTAATGAGCCAAACTGTCAATCGAATTAATGAATTATATGAACAAGAAAACCGCGAAAAAAATGAAGATATGATGATGCTAAACTATGTTAAATTGTTCAACACTGTTTCAAAATTAATTTATTATGATACTCTGGAATATTGTGGTTGTTTTTTTATCTATATAATAAATGATATTTGCACTACTTCGATGATTGCATTCATCATCATCATCATCATCATCATTATCGTGATACTCATACTCACTACATTATATTTTGAGGCCAAATTAATATGTTCTTATTATTTCAATTATGTTTATTTTTATTATTATTTATTTTTATATAATTAATTTTAATTGATTCTCAGTTAATAGTACATATAGATATTTTGTTTACTTCAATTTCTCCTCACATTCTTTTTTTTTTCGGTGAGGTTTGGGAAATGCTCTTACGCACACCCAGAGCTTCACATCCTTAACCGTTCTTTGTTTAATAGGGCTCTTTATATTCTTGTTTTTCGAACAGTCAAGCTGTCTGCGTGGCAAAAGTTGTTACTTTCCACACGGGATGAGGAAAATTTAGTTCGGCGCGTTGATTTCGATGCTCATACGGCTTTGAAAATGTTGACAAAACGTCCGAAACGATTAATCAACGAAATTCGCCGTTGCTAGTTACCGAGTCAGAAAGGTGCGTGGCGAACGCTATTGTATGGGTAAAAGTGATGCTTTCCCCATCGAAAACAGTGGCGAAAGTACGTACTTTCCACCAGAGGATCAAGAAAATATCATTTTTGCGAGTAACATAACAGTTAGTTAATAAAGAATGGGAAAAACGAATTAAAACAAGTTAAGATTCTGAAATATGTTCGGCTGACTGAACCTTCTACATAACGAATAAAATTGATTGATATTAATAAATAGTACGATAGATGCAAAAAATGTGTTGTAATATTTTCTTCAGTCTCTCAATTTATTAACATCTACTCTGATTAATGAAACTAAAGTTTTTAACAAAGAAAAACAATGAATTTAAAAAAATAATAGGTGTTAACACCTATTCCTATATTTATAATAATTTATAACTATATTTGTAAGAATTGACCCACTTTGTTTGTATAGCCTTCAACGTTTTCTAAATAATCAATCAATTAGAACAATAACTTTTCCATTCTATTCTACTCTATTCTGATTTGTCCTCCCTTAAAGTTCGGCGGTTTCTGGGCACAAAATAGCAAAGCTTATCGAACGAAGTTTGGTTCTTCATTCGGAGTTCGATAGTCAGTAGTCTTCTGTTAAATTATTGTTTAAATGCTACATATCTGATAATATTACAAATTATTCTATTATATTCTTAACATCAGCAGTCGATTAAATAGTCAATGGCTAATGGAGTATTTTGACCCAATTCTAGAATAGAAGTTGCTTTCCAAAATGCAGAATAAAATTTTGTTAGCAAATAAACTACCACCTAAATTATATGATAAAAAATTTGCTTCTAGGTCACTTTGTGTGATAAAAATGTACATTAATAAGTTTATTTTAAGGAATGATGAATGAAAGATTAATTATTAAAATGAAGTAGGAAGAAACCGCCTGTTTTACTGCAAACTTGCACGCGACTAGCGAACAAATGTGAACGGAGACGGAAAATGTTTGATTTATATCCAAGCATTAATTAATTAAAAGTAGTTGTAATTACAAATAACTTTCAACTAATTACTGTAATTGCAACAGTGGAAAACTAGACAGCGGAACATCAGGAATGTTGGAAACATATTTTCTGTACTTTTTTCTGCACTCAATCTTTTCTATTATACATTAGGTTCCTAGTTCTTAAGTAAACAGCGTCTGCTTCTCTCTCTATTCTTTCCGCTGCCAAGGATTGTGTAGTTAAATCTAAAGCACAAAACCCTCTAATTAAATAAAATAAAAGTTATAAAACCACACCTAAGCTGAAACCCTAAAAGCATTTCCTGAATATTTCCAGGTCAAGTTAAGGTCTCCGACTTGCTCAAACTATGACCCCTAAATGCAGGTTAAGGCAACTGCCCGAACGATCGATATGCTCATCTCGAAATAGAGTACAACTGACAGTTCGGATGTGCAATTGAATATCCCCGAAACAGTAATCATGGAAAGAGGACATTCTTATGAGAAAACCTGCTGGTAGATACTGAATCGATAATAGTAAAAAAAATAATGTTGGGGACACCAGAAAGCTGCTTGGAGAGCTGGTTTCGGCTACTAGCCATTCCGAACAGCTTTCTGGATTAAGCGTGTGAACGTTATGGAAGCTTGGAAAATAAGAATTTCCAGAAATGGTTTCGGTACATTTAAAAGCCTGGAAATTCAAACATTCCTAAAACCTCTATTAAGAGGAAATTTTAGGCTAAACTACGACTACAAAAAGGACGATTATGGATACATACACATCTCACAGAGTGAGGTGGTCTTCTCTTCGACGAAACAACTGATCGGACCGCAGTTTCTGAACTGTTCTGTCTGTGTTCAGCTCAAAGGGCGAGATCTGAGCAGACAGAGAACGGGATATCGATTGGTTTGGGGTGGGTCATGTGACTTGACGCGCGCACAGCACGTGCACAGATGACTGGCACCAGCTGAATTCAAACCTGGATGCAATTCCATGAGCGGTAGGAAAATCCAGATTAAGCATTTTTGGAATAATTCAGATGTGCGGTTTTCTGTATGCAGCAATTTTTCTCGTCAATTTTTTGACGTGCATTTCCAGAAAAAAATGATGAGGATATTCTATGGTACAATTTCTGGATAGACATGCTACTCTAACAAAAATTTCCTTGGATTTTCTTTTATTTTGCTAAGCCTAGAAGTTAAAATGCAGTTAAAACAGAAATGCTGCTCGATGTTTGCAATGGCAAGTTATCTGGAGACAATCCTTTCCTTACTCACTCCAGAGAAATATTTTAAAAGCAATTCGGCATTCGAACGACTCTAACACATATTTCCTTTGTTAGATCAAATTGAATGGGGAATGTAGAATATTTTCCGATGGAAATATCTTTCACCAATGTTTAGTCAGAAGATGTTTTTCCAGCTGAACGATTTTGAACGTTTGGAGATGTTATTGCAGCACAAACACACAGAGAAAAATTGAAGGCGGTGAAGTGGATCCTTTGTGGATATTTGTAATGTACTAAGGATAATATTAATTGTTCATACAAAGGTGCGTGTTTTTCACATTTGATAGGGTCGAAGCCTGAAGTTAATCCGGAAATTCTCTACAAGCTTTTTATAACGAGTTTTTTAAATGTTCAGTTGTTTCTAATGGATCTCTTTTTCAATACTTATAAATGGCTGGTTAAACGCTTCCTGGGGCAGTTTTTATCATTCTGGAGTTCGACTGATATTTATTACAGATTTATTCCATTCGTATTTTTCTTTTATATTTACGCTCTAATTATTTGTATACAAATTGTGAAAGCGTTTTTGCTTGAACTTATCTTTGGCCACTCGAAACTTCAAAAAGCTAAGAAGATATTTTTTGTCGGCCATTTTCAATTCGTTTATATCCAGATCAAGCTTAAATGGTTTTTAATCGAATTTTAACTGTCGAAAATTTGTTCGAAGATTGGAAGTCTGCAAGTAAACATTCTTTTGTAATTACATTTGCTGTTTTATATTTTCATATTTTTATTACGACTTTCAATTCAACCGTATCGTAACTATCCAATTCTTTAAGGCCAGCCAGAGTATTTTTTGTGTTTAACTCTGCCGAGGACTGTACCAAGCCCGCTTGAGAAAAGAGGAGGGTTGAGCGTGGGGCTAAGCACCTCACCTCGGAAAAATAATTTATGGGTTATGAAGAGGCAACAGAAGCCTCGGATCAGGGCGGATACACGGTCAAGAATAACGCAAGGAACAAGGAAAGAACATATGAATATTGGAACATGGAACGTGCTCAATTTATATCGACCGGGTGCAGCAATTAAAACGATCAAAGAAATGCAAAGAATGAATATGGATATCAGCGCTCTGCAAGAAATACGGTGGCAAGAGTGGGTCATACTAATGTTGGTAATTCAGTACTTTTCTATAGTGGCAATGAACAAAACGTCCACGCGTTCGGAACAGGTTTTGCACTCAATAAATCTCTGCTGAACTCAGCTTTAAGGTTCGAGCCACTTGGCTGATAATGGATGATAACTATTCGCTTACGTCGGTGCATGCATCAACGGAAAACAAAGATGAGGATATAAAAGATCTGTTTTACAACACTTTGGAGAGGAAACTAGCCCAACGTCCCAAACAAGACATGACACTCATCCTGGGAGATTTCAATGTGAAAATTGGACAAAAAGAGGCGCTAAGACCTCATGTGGGCATGAACAGCCTGCACAATGCTTCCAACGACAACGGTCTAAGAGTGGCAGATCTGGTAGCATCAAGTAAAATGTTAATAAAGTCCTCTATGTTACACAAAGATATACGCAAATGCAAGACACGGACGTAATGTACTAGATGTAAGAAGCTGCAGGGGGTCAGATGCCGATTCAGATCATTTTCCGGTCAAAGCCAAGATCAAAGTCAGAATATCTACAGCAAAGAGCAAGCGAACCAATCGTCTCTTTCCTCAGTGGGATACAGAAAGGCTTCAGCAGACAGAGATAAGAGCACAATATCAGGAAGAACTAGAGCGAGTTATCAGAGAAAATGCGAACACCACATACAATACTGATATGGATACGCATTGGAAGTTTATTAGCATTTAGCACAAATACCGCCACTAAAATATATAAAGCTATTTGTAGACCCTGGCTAGACTATGGACATATACTCATGACCAACGGAACAGAAAGGACAAAACGTTATATACAAACAACAGAACAAATTGCACTAAGACTAATAACACGAATAAGACACCCCCAAAACCAACTACACAACCCCTCCACCCAACTACTATACGAACGCACAAACATGACAAAGATTTCGGAAAGACTCATACATCTACAGACAAAATGGACAAACAACCCCTACAACTGGACCATACTGAATCCCCTTTGTCTTACAAGACCAACCAGACAATCCCGCTTCCGTTTTCCTACATCAACGCTACTCGAACACTTACAAACGCAACTGACTACTGAAAATTTACTTAATAAGATTATTAACCTAGAATAAGAGAATTTTCATCTTTGTTTTTTATTTAGATTAAGACTACATGTATTAAACAAGGGCAGAAAGACCGACAGGTCGATAGCCTTTTTTAGAAATAAAGATGTTTACTACTACTATTGTGCAAATAAATGTTCTAAAATACTGTAATTTAATGTGAAATGATCGTAAATACACACGTAATTTTACTGTAAATTAAACGCTAGTTAAAAACATTTAATGACGCTTTACGTTTTTGAAGTTTAACATCGCCCTGCCGACTCAGCCTGTATATTTAGAAATTATTTTGATGGTCGTAGAATTAATGGAACGAATATGTGTAAAAATGCTGCTCGATGTCTGCTATGGAAGGATTTCTGGAAAAACTATTTTCCTTACTTGCTCAAGAGAAATATTTTAGAAGCCGTTCGGGGTTTGGGACTGTCTGTGTCGAAAAATGTTGTAAAGTTGAACCTACATTTGTAGCATGCTAAAGCATGCTTCAGCTAAGGCTAATGCTACACAATTTTTTACACAGGAACATTTTTGTCATCATCTTCATCAAAAATGTATTTTTAGTTTATACTAGAAAATATTGTGTGAGCAAATTGTGGATGTATTTTAATGCTTTTCAGCTCCGCTGATTTGGAAAATTCCATATTAGTTTGATTCAAACATACAGAGGCACAATAATGGGAGGAACAAGAATTTGGTGGTTTCAAATATTTCTTATTGTTGAACGCGATAAAGTAGTGCCTTTATGAATATTTATAATGTTCCAAGTATAATATTCCTTATTCATCAAACGCAAAAGGGAACTGTATGGACTATACACAAATACTCAAGACGATGAATTGAAAAGAAAACTAAACGAACTCAACAGAAACGTCAAAACACTAATAGGCCAATACAAACAGGACAAATGGCTAGAGGTATGCAAAGAAATATAAAAAGACGAAGGTAAAACGTACAGGCAAAAAATAAAAAAACTGTCACGATACAAAAAAAACATTATTACTGGTATAATAAATGAAAACGGTACAGAACTGTATACAGACAAGGCCAAAGCGGACGCATTTGCCGGACATTTTCAACATCCCTTCACAACCTCCACTAACCCTAACTTTGACGACCAAAACTTTAACGCAATAAATGATTGGTACGACACCTACTTCACAAACGAAACAAACAACGCACATCAACTAATTACTGAAGCAGAATACGACGAAGCACTCGCACACATTAAAAACACGGCGCCGGGAAAAGACAATATAAAAGGCAAACTACTGAAAAATCTAAGTCCACACACACATACTGAACCTATTCAACAATTGTATTGAAACTAACACGATACCAGATACCTGGAAAACAGGAATAACAATACCAATTCCTAAAACCGGACTAGACAATACACAAATACAAAACTACAGACCTATCACACTACTCCCTGTACTGAGTAAAATTTTTGAAACTATAATAAAAAATAGACTGCAACAATCAGTTGGACAACACATACCACAATACCAATTCGGATTTAAACCTAAACACTCAACTGTTCACCCACTTTTTATACTAACCAACATCATACAAACAACTCACCTCACGAACAAGAAAACAGCATGTCTCTTCATGGACATCAATAAGGCCTTTGACAGTGTCTGGCACAAAGGACTTTATATAAACTTTACCAGCTTAAAACCCCCAAATACATAATTCACGCAATCAGAAACCTACTCACAAACAGACACCTAGAAGTACGCATAGACAACACCCTCTCCTTTGCTTTCTCCCCTGAACAAGGACTCCCGTAAGGATCCCCGCTATCACCCCTTCTTTACAATATATACTGCCACGACATATACAATCATAGTCTCCACGACAAAAGACACATTGACAAATCTGCTTACATACTACAATATGCCGACGACACTGCATTGATCGTGCACGACAAAACTACAGTAAAACAGTACAAAAACTTCAAACACTAACAGACAATACAATTGCTTGGTTCTACAAATGGAGACTTACACCAAACGCCACGAAAAACCAAATACTTTTACCAAACCACCAAATTAAAGACGACTCTCCATCAATAACAACAGACGGAAACAGAATTAGACCAAAACAAGAGGCAAAATATCTAGGAATGACACCGGACCAAAAACTAAAATTTACAAAACACGCACAGAACGAACAAAAATCATTCAACGGACAAAACACTTCCGATCACTGACGTACAAAGACAAAGAAATTAGTACAAAGGCCACCACAAAAATTTACCAATCAATATGTAGACCTCTGCTTGACTACGGATATATACTGCCAGCGAATGCATCTGGGAAAACTAAACAACACAATCAAACAACAGAACAGATTGACCTGAGATCAATAACGAAAATAAGACATCCTCAAAACCAACTACACAACCCCTCAAACCAACTGCTCTACGAACGAACAGAAATAACGCGAATAACAGAAAGACAACTCCAATTGCAAACGAAATGGAAAAAACAATCCCCAGAACTGGACCCTACTGAATCCCCTTTGCCTCACGAGACAAACGAGACAATCCCGCTTCCGCTTCCCAACAACAACAACACTACTTGAACACTTCCAACACGACTGAACGAACCTGCTAGACGATGAAAAGACATGACATAGAAGAGAGATTTTTTTTTGCTTTGTAATAATTTTAAGTTTACAGTTAAGATAGTTTAAGTTAGAAAATTAATCCAATACATGTATATATGCAAGGGCAGAAAGGCCGAGGTCCGATAGCCTATTGGGAATGTATATATATATTATATCTATATATTATTATTATTCTGGAGATCGACTGATATTAATTTCACTAGTATTACTTTGGTATTTTAAAATGAAGAACATGAGAACTGTGCTTTAAGAATTTATATTCCGTATATTCAAAAATAATTACTATTTGGCCCGAACTCGCACTTTGCCACTCGTACTTGAAAACGCCAAGAAGAAATTATGTTCCACCACCCGTTTCAATTCGTTTAAATCCAGAATCAAGTTTAAATGGCTTTAAATCGAATTTTAACTGTCCAAAGTGTGTTCGAATATCGGGTAGCTGTAAGTAAAAGTTCTTTGATAATTACTTTGCTGTTTTATATTTTGCTACTTTTATATCAGTTTTGCAATATTTAACCGAAGCGTAAATTTCCATTTCTTTAATTAATTGAAAATGTCTTTGATGTTTCGTCAAAACACCGACAGACGATTTTCTGTCTTGACGAAACATTAAAGGAAATTTGCCGCGGCTCAGGCTCGGCCAGGGCTCGGCTCGTTAGGTCTGGACGCGCCCTTAGAATAAATGGAACAAATAAGTGTATATATTTTCATACGTGAATGAAAATTAAATAGTAAAAACACAGAATAGCAATTAGTAATACAATATGTAATAGAATTTTTCAGCAGATAACACACCATAAAATTAAAACACACATTTTAGATGAAGCCTGTATATGAATAAGAGCAAAATTAAACGTAAAAGATTTTACTCAAATAACAGAATTGTTCGGTTTTACAACGAAAAATAAATAAGAATAATGTAAAAAATTGACAGAAAAATATTATTGATTCTAAATTCCTGGATATAATTATCAGGAATTAAATTAATTTGCCTCACCCAACGGAGGCGTCCTACCAGCTGGACAGGAAATATACCATCGAAGTAACCATAGCTCTACTAAGATAACAATATCAGCTAATTACGAACGTAAATTAATTAATAAATCGATATTGAAATCGATTGAATCCTTTGTAAAATCTGCCCTAATTCACACTAGAACGATACAATATCTAACAAATATATCAAACGTTTACACAAAATGTTTTATAACTATGCTCGTCATCACTGTCGAGGTTTGTTGCTAATAAAAGTTTTAACAATTTTGATCAACATCCTAATTTACACTTGAATCCGCTAATCATTCGGATCTTAACCAGCGTGGAAACGTTTTAATAATTGCAACAGCAATTTGCCCGATCGGTTTAATTAGACTGCAAATAAACAGTTTAATATATGCGGTTTTATTGAGCTATTCATTGCTGAGCTTAATGACACCAGAAATGAAAAATAACACAATTTAGTCGGTTTTGTTACTCAGCTAACGATAGAACTTTATCTGGAAACATTACACTCACTGTTGATTTCCGGTATAATTCGAAACGGGCAGTCCATAAATGTAAATTTTTCAGTTAATTGTTTATCTTTGAATATACTTGAATATGCCTATCAAGTGTTTGTGTATGTGTTTCGTACCGAGTGTTTTCTGGCTAGGTGACTACCTCGATACACTTTCATCCAACATCGGTTGCTTGTTAACTGCAATATAAATTTAGGTCATTTCTAAGAAACTGTCCGATTAATTAATCCTTGACATCGGCAATATTGTGAAATTAAGCAAACTTGTAATTGCTATTGTGACTGACCGTGTTTATTGGCACATACGCCTAAAAACAATTCCAGCTTCGTTAATTTAAGCCTCATAATTGTGGCTTTGCCAAATCAAAACGCGTGATTTTAATAACGAAAGTTTTATCAATTCACGTGATTTAGATGAAATGGGATTGATGAACCAGTCGCTTTAAATCGCTTAATCGATACATTGTTTAAGGTCGAACATAAAAATTAATTAAACTTATGTTGACATGTTTAGATGAAACTAAAAATTGTGATTTACGTTCGAAATGGGTCATAAGAGAAGTCGTTCGGATAATAGAATTCAATCTATGTTTAGCATAATGATCATGACACGCCATCCTCTAGTAACTTTTGAAATTAAGGTTGTATTAAATTGGTAGAGTTGCATTATAAGCCGTTTTCCATTTATGGGCTCACTAGACTTTAACATTGATTTTTTCCAATAAATTTTTCCAATGGGTATTCTAAAACCGAATCGAGAAATGTCTTCAGGAAAAATAGGAAATCCCCAGTTATGATTTTCAATTGAATTGAAATTAGCAATTATTGAAACATTTTTTATTGAAATTTGGGCAAATAATTAAAAAATAGGAACGATCAATCAATATACTTGCGTTTTGATCTTTAAAATTGCAGAGTTTAAATATTACAAATGTTTTGTTCTTGATTTGCTGACACAATTGCGTCAAAACCTTAGAAAAATATATGAAAGTTTTAAAATTTATTTTTTTATAAATGTTATTTGCTTTTAGTAGGAGCTTCCGGCGAACTGAAGAAATTCTCAAAGACTGTAAACAAATGTCAAATAAGCGTAGAGAAGTGGAAGATGTGCAGGTTAAATACAAAATATTTCGTCTTGTTGAGAAACGAATCTAACAAGTATAAAAAAAATGCTGTAAACGATACTTTGTTGCTGAAGTACAATACTTATCGCAACTTTAATTTAATTGAATTTAAAGAAAACAGTAAAGAAAAACAAATTACATAAATCAAAGACATTTAGAGAAAAAAATTTGAAAACTATGATACACACTGCATTAAACAGGAGATGAAACAGATCAACGAAAACGTTTACTTGTGGACAGAATCACATTCTTGAAAAAACCATAGGAAAAAGTTTTCAAGAGTCAAGTTTTGTATAAATGTACAAAGCAAAGCCAATGAAACAAATCAAAGACACAGACGGAAGAAATATGCCCACTAATTTACACAAAATAAATAAATTTAAATATACATATGTACTATACAGTGTCAGTTTTTTGTAAAAGTAGAGCTAATGGAAAATGAGCACTGAGGAATAATACCAAAGGATGGCTTGAATGAAAATTGACAAAAATTTGCGAATTTATAAAAGGCAAATCTAGCTCTTTTTAAAAAGTATATACCTATAAACTTTTCTCTAAAAAACAGGCTGTCGACCAGTGTTTTCGCTCTTTTAGTAATTTCTCTTTTGGCGTTTTTAATGTGCTTTGTGAATTGGAGTTTTGACTGAATCGTAATGGCCAAGTATTTCAGGTGTGTGTTATCGGGAAGTCCGCTTTGAAGCAGTAGGTATCTATTACAGTGATTGATTTTAATCTTCATTTGTAGAATATTGTCATTGTTTTGATTGTCACTACTTAAAATGTGTTTACTGCTCTCTCTGTGGTTTTATCATGAGCGATTACCGCAGTGTCGTCTGCATATTGTAGGTTATTTTCTGATTTACATACTACTTCCTTTTCTTGAAGGTCGTGATTATATACTATATAATATATAACGTTATGTAAAAATTGTGAGAGAGGTGACCTTCCCGTCAGCCCTTGATGGAGAAGAAATAAAAAATGGGTCCCTGACAATCAACATCACCAATCATCAACAAGTAGCACTACAACCTTATGTGGGTCTTGTCTGCAAGCACAATTTGCCTCCATCGACTTCTATCTAGCATTGTTTCCTGTTCATTTTCAATGCCCATCTTCCGCATATCCGATGATAGAACATTGTCCTTCCATCTCATTTTAGTTCTTCCCGGTGGTCTTCTGCTCGTCGCTGCTTCCTGCCATGCAATTTTCAGCATTCTGTTATCCGGTGCTCTGTATATGTATCCTACCCATCTCAGTCTTTGTGACTTTGCGTCTCTCATAATATCTGTTTGTTCTTATTCGATATGCCCTGAACTAGGATCCTGGGTTGGTCCATATATTTTTCTAAGTATTTTTCGCTGAAATCTTCACAGGACCTCTTCGTTTGCTTCGGTTAGGGTCCACGCTTCACATCCGTACATGACTACCGGTGTTATAATACCATGGTACAATTTTAGTTTTGGGGATCGCGACATTATTCTCGATTGGAACTTAGTGCATAATAGCATCTCTTAGTGCATAATAGCATCTATTACCGCTCTGTGTGCGGGCCTTCATTTCTTTATTCATGTTGTTGTCTGCTGTGATGACTTCTGTTTCTTGTGTCTGCTGTGACCCGTTCAAAATTGTAAGTGTCAATGGTTACATTTTGCCCTAGTCGATCACTTCCCTGTCCCTTTTGTGTTGTCTTCATTAATACGTAATCCTATTGTGTCTGCCTCCTTTTCTATTTTTCCAAACAACTCTTTGATTTCAATGGTTGTTTTAGTGACAAGATCTGTATTATCTGTAAATGTCAGTATCAAGTTTGGTCCACTGCTTGAAAAAACTTTTACGTCAATGTTAGCTCGTTTGATCGCTGCGTCCAAAAAGATATTGAACAGTATTGGAGACAAACCTTCACCCTATTTCAGGCTACCACAAAGTTTTCTGACATGTTCTCAACTTTAACACAGCACCGGCTACCCTCCATGCACACTTTTGTAATATTGATTATTTTCTTTGGGATTACACATTCTGCCATGGCTGCCCATACATGGTCTCATAACATGCTATCATGGGCTTGGTGGAAGAAGGATAAATAGTTGGTGGAGGTCCTTATCAAATTCCCAGTGTTTTTCTAGAATTTGGCGAATAGTGAAGATTTGATCTATCGTGGACCTGCCCGGTCTAAAGCAGCACTGTTAATCACCTATCGATTCTTCCGCGTATGGAGTTATGCGGATTAGAATCACGTTTGCAAGTACTTTGTATGCGGTGTTGATGAGAGATATCCCTCTGTGGTTTTTGCATACCTGATAGCTTCCTTTTTTTATGTAGGGGTATAATAACACTGTATTTCCAGCTTTCCGGTAATGTTTCGCTGTCCCATTTTTGTACGATTAACTCATGCATCTTTTGATAGAGTACTTGACCTCACATTTTCAGACATTCAGAGGGGATAGTATTATTTCCTGGCGCTTTGTTGGTTTGTAGGCGTTGTCTGACCTTCGTCACTTCTTCTAGTGTTGGTTTCTCGGTTTCTATTTCCGCGGTTAAATACACCGGTATATTCGTTGTGTCCTCCTTTGTTACATTGAGGAGTTTCTGAAAATGTTCTTTCCATGTTTTAATACCTCTGTAATGCCGGTGATGAGTGCACCATTATCTTTCCGTATAATATTACCTGTTTTCGGTTTAAAGCCCATTTGAATTCGAGATGTTTATTTAAAGAATGCCCTGCTGTTGTTATGTCTTCCACTATCTTCGATGCCTTGTATTTGTTTCTTCTGATGTTCTCTCTTTTTTGCCCTAATGAGTTTTCTTGCTCTACGTCTTACATTGTTAAAGTTATCTATGTTGTCCTGTGAAGCGTCCTGTAACACTTGATCCCTAGCGCGGTGTCTTTGGTTCTGTACGTTCTCACAGTCCGTATCGTACCAGTTTTTTTATTTGTTCTTTCACGCTTTCCGATAGTTGTCTCCATTGACTCCAGAATAATCTTCTGTATAACATTCCACATGGTGTCGGCGTTACTCTCACACGTTTCTGGTATATCCCGCATTTTAGTTGCAATTTCAGACTCGTAGTTAGCGAGGGCTTGCTCTTCCTTAAATTTATCCGTGTCCCATTTAGCTGTCTTATTTGCTTGTTGTGGACCTGTCTTCTGTTTCTTGATCCTTATTCTTGTTTTGGCACATACGAGAAAATGATCCGTGTCAGCCTCAGCCCCTCTGTTACTTCTAACGTCTATGATGTTATTTAAGTGTCTGGAATCTATTAGGATGTGATCTATTTGGTTCTTGGGATACCATCATTGGATTGAACTTGGATTGGATTGGAAACTCTGCCTGCGGTTCTGACGGGTGAATTGAGTAGCTCATAAGGCCGTAGCCGGTCCCAAGCCCGGGTAAAAATGGAGGGTTAGGCATCGGGTTAACAACCCCATCATGTGAAAAGCCAAATTGTTGTGAACCAAGACCTAAGCCTCGGAATAGGACGGAAACGCAACGACGAGGTCCTCGACAATGTAAATTAAGAACTTCGGTATTGATGTTTGTGTGTAAAATTCGTTTATCGTTGTGTGATTTCCGAGTATTTCTTGCACCCGGTTTTTAATTATGTGTTCAAACAGTTTGCTAAATACAGGAGGGAAAAGTAATATGTCTGTAGTTTTATGTTTGGCTGTTGTTGAATTCATTCTTTTGCGTGGATATAATTATATCTTCCAAGTCTTTGGGATTTTGCTATTTTTAATACAATTGTTTAGTTGCGTAGAAAAGTAATAAAAGTAATTTAGCATAAAAAATTTGGATATTTTTGTCTTAAATTTATCGTGCTACTGCAATGGCTCTATGAATAAATCACACAAGTGTAGTCAATCCGCATCCGTGGCATTACGAAGTCGATCATTTCAAACAGAATAGATTTCAGATTACGGATATAACCTTGAGAAAATTATATGTTATTCATTCACTAACCTTTGGCAATGATTAACATACAGTGTGCCCCAGGAATTAAATATTTTATCGAAGTGTAGTAGGGGAGACCGGGGCTAGTTGACTAATGGGATTCACAATTGCGATTTTCTTGCTCATTGGTTGGTGACATGGACGTATCGCTGTGATGAACGGTCGTGTTTTGTGATAGTGACAATAATTAATCCACAATCATCATTTAGTCAACCATCGTTTAGGTTCAGTTTTTTATGTTATCAATATTTTATGAAAATGTGATCATTTAACTATATGATTTCATCTATTTTAACCATACAGATTTTTGCGTGGTTTTAAATTTACCCTAAAAAGTACGTCTACGTCGTACGGGGCTTCTTGACTAAGCACCTGTGGGGATAGTTGACTATAGTTGACTACTATAGTAGTCAACTAACCCTTAGGTACATTTAAATTGTAAATAGAAGAAAATGGAATTGACAGAAGTAAGCGAAGTGCAGGGATTACAAGAAAAAGGAGTGAAAAAAGAGCAGGTAAATGAAGCGGAAGAAGTTCATTTAAACGAAGTGGAAGAAGACCAAGTAAACAAAGTGGAAGGAGAACAAGGAAACGAAGTGGAAGAAGAACATGTAAATGAAGTGGAAGAAGCTCATGTAAACAAAGTGGAAGAACAAACTGAAGTTGTCAAAGAAACTCATAAAGAGCCTTTGTTAAGTCCTGAAGAAGTCAGGCCGTTTCTCAAAGCCGGCCCAACACAAAACGCCAGAAAAGCAAGAAAAAAGAGACACTGCTATTTCAACGGACACTCCCATAAAATAAACAATACAACAAGAAAAAGAAAATGTAAGAATAGGAAAGTATTATTTAAGAAAAAAAATAAGGTTGAGAAGAAAAATATAAAAAGCGCCAAAGTTAAGGATGGTCGAAGGTTTCACAACAGACGTGTCAACCTCAGAATGGGACGATGAGACTGAGTGCCTGGGATACGATGAACCTTATCTTAGTAATACAAGTGGTGAAAAATGGGTGCAATGCACAAGTTGCCACAGATGGGCCCATGACAAATGTATCGGCAGCTCACATGTTCTTTATTATAAGTGCATCAACTGTGGCTCAGATGACGATTTGTAGGCCATTTTTGTTTAGTTTAATTGTTTACCGCACTACTGCTTTTTTATTTTAAGAAAATAAACATTTATTTTATAACTACATTGTCATTAAAAAAATTTTCTCATTAAAAAACCAGAAGGGATTATTAAGTAAACTAACCCCTTCATGTATGTTAACTAACCCCATATACGGGGCTAGTTGACTTTGTTCATCATTATAAAAGTCTCAAATATTTTTTTCCTAGTGATTGTAATGCAAAATTATTAATGAAAATCAAATACATAAACAATTTACGACTTTGTGAAAAGCTACGGATCAATAAAGATCATATAATAAAATTAAGAAAAATAAAGATGTTAAAACTTAGTCAACTAGCCCCGGTCTCCCCTACTGTAGTAGGTTCTTCAGAAGTACTACAGCTTACTAATAAAATGTTTTGTAACTCATTTTGGTTTTTGCGTTTGGATTTTAAAAAACTGATAACTTAATATAAGAGCGTTGAAAAATATGATTTTGAGAAAATGTTTTTTTTGGGCTTAGGGGTAAGGATGGGCTGCTGGGTACTTAGAGGCTCTATTTATAGAAGGAATTTTATAGACACTAGTTATATTAAACAAGGTATTAAACTGTTCAAAGATCAATATTTAATTGATGAATTTTTCTAATATGGAAATGGACAATGTTTGTAATAATAATTTAATTATAGAATTTAGGGATAACCAACCGTAAAGGAGCAAACTAAAATATACTCCCCAAAATTTCAAAGGCAAGGTATTTTAAAAACATTTTAATCTTGCATTTGCAGCCACATTCGCTGCAATTGGACACTTCCAAAATCACAAAAAAATGGACATTTTCAACGTTTTGTCCATCCAATTCAAATTTATTAAAATGGAAATTTACAGTGCACTTGGAATTTTCGTTTCATTTCAAAGTTTCATATCTGAAAAACTGCAGTTCTTTTTGCTCTAACTATAGTTAGTGTTCATGGATGAATATTTTAGTCATAAAGTAGGTTAACTTGTAGATCGGTTAGTTAATTGATCATTTTTTAAGATTTATTTCATAAGGAAAAGCAATTAGTCTCTGCATTATTGTCAAAAGGTGCGCAATCAAAGGACGTAAACGAAACCTCATTGTATAATATTTAAATTTTGTTAGGGATCAATGTAAGTTCTATTGTTTTGTATAAAATCTGTCTGGGTGTTAAGTTGTGTTCTGTCCTAGTGAAAGTGCTGAAGTAATGTCCAAGCTGAAAATTTTGTAGGTTTCTCAAAAATCCCATAAAATGGAGTACTTTTTCCATCATTGTTCATTTCAATATCAAGCCGACTTGCATAGAAATCAATAAGACTTCCAGAATTTTTTAATCACTGTTAGAACAAGCTATATCCGATCGCAAAAGACATCCTTGAATACTTTTGACGCTTTGGAATGTCTTTGCTCTAAGCAATAAAAACCTGCCAAACCTGAAATTTGTTGGTGTGATTTATAGTGTTTTATAAATGTCCGAGTTTAAGAGTTTTGTCAATATGAACATAATATTGTTAAATTTCAAAAACCTGGACAAACTCCTTCCAAAAAGGTTCAAGCAACTGCGAATTATGAATATTTTTGATACCAATCAAGAAAAATGATTTAAGGCGAAAGTAGTATGAGACACTGCACGAAAATATAGCAGAAAAAAAAGGATTAAAAAAAGGAAATTTTAAAGATGAAAACAACGAAAAGCGAGCGGAAAGTTAAACGAAATATGTATGTAACATTTGGCAAACCGTGAATCGAATTTCTGAATTTTATAAACCCGAAAAGCGCGAAGAAAAATGGAAGAACAATGAAGATAATTTGGTAATATCGCGCCCTTTTTGACGCCCTGTACATGAAAGCGCTTATAGTTAAACCTGCTGAAGAAGTAATTAACCAAAAAATATATATTTTACAAGTTTTTTCCAGTATTTCGCATAAAGCATTTTAATTATCAAACGTTCAGTTACTTTGTGGGTATCATTTACATAGATAAATATTTATCAGTATATGAAGTTTTCTGTGCAGTGAACATAAAATTTTTAAAGATAATTGGTAAACTGTATTTCTGGGGTTTTCCTTCCATTCCAGGAAAATATGCTTAAATAACTAATAGATCAGAGCTATTGAAGTTATTTGCCAATCTGATGTAGCTTCTAGTTGAGTGCGATGAAGTTGGTTTCAAAGCGTATTAAAGCTATAATTTGTGTCTGTTGGTACAAAAATCGTCAAACTAGACTGGTTTTTTGCAATATCCCGCAAAGTCATGGCCATTATTCGGCCAAAAAATTGCCAGAATTGCTTTCTCTTCATGTACAGTTACATCTTTTGCAGAGGCTGAATGATGAAATTGACCACGAGTCAGCTGAGTGACTGACCTATGCATAGTTCCACATGCAAATTCGCTAACAAAAGAATTTGTCTGCTGCGAATATAATTTATGGTAAATGGCGATTTAAATGTGAATGCTGACAGTGTGTTGAGATTTCCGTATGCAACTTCCTGTATCTTCGAACGGATTTCCTTGCTGTTTCTAAGTAAAAATATACGAAATAACAACGGTTGACAAAATCCCCACGTGTTCTCCAAAAACATTATGAAATTAACCCATTAACTGGCCTAAACAATTGTGTATTTTTATAACAAAAGCGTTATAAACCAAAACATTAAGTACCAATAGAACCGCCAAACTTACCTTACTTTAAATCGGTTCCCTGAATGCAAATTTGCTTGCAAAATATCACAGACCATAAGTACTAAAGTTGTAAAATATGACTAAAATTTACACTGTGGTTTAATTACGAGATGTCGGACACAAAGAAAAACAACTATAAAGGTAACATAATGGTGGAAAAGTACGGAAATACTGGCTGAAGTACGATCATCGTACTTCATGAGCGAACAGCGTGCAAAAGCGACTGCGGCTCGTTAATCAGATGGATTGTTTGGTTCTCAAAACGTGGGTACTTACCCACTGTAGGGATGCCTGGTTTTAGTACAAGAGCAGGAGTAATTTAATCAAATATCAATTTTATTTCATTCAGGGTTTATGTACTTTTTTTCTTTGGCGTTTTTCAGGGCAATGACTTAATCACCTCAAGAGACTTCTTTAACACCATATTTCAAACATATTGTTAAATGGGCTTCAACTAGTGTCGTTAGCAAAGTTTTAAGTACAACTTCCAAGCTGAAACTTTGTTTCTCAATGTTTTCTTCAAAACTTTCTAGCTTTGTTTCTTTTCTTTTTTTTGCTTCTGATGACTGCAGAGTTGGCAACAATATTGACCTCAATACTCGATATTTGCATCTGAGTAGGACAATACGTATTTTTCTGAGACGAAAGCGTCAGCAGCATTGTAATAATTTACCATTTTTGCCTTAACATACAGTTAAAGTTCTGCAAACTAACTCACATTGTATATGAAGTTACTAATGAATGTATTTAAAAAGTTGATTTAAGGCAAAAATTACACCAAAAAGACCAATTAAAATTCTTTATTTTTCATTCTATGCAATTTAACTTTGAAACCAACTACAAGTTGCATACGAACAAACATCAACTTCCTGCAACGTTTTTCTTCCTGAAACTCTTGGACTAACACTAACTTACAACTTTAGTGATCGCAATCCATTATTATCTCTCTTATCAACCTAAATGCGTGCCCTTCTCTGAACAGAAACCGATAAAAACCAATTAAGATCAAACAACGTGAAATCGATATCGTTTTTGTGTCAAAGGATGAGGTAAATGTTCTAAGCAAACAGCTAGTGGCGTAAACGTGCCTCGACACGACAAAATCAAATTTAAAGCTATTTCGTGCGAAAGCAAAACGAAAATACGTTATCTCTTCTTCTTAATATGCATCAGCTTTTTCAAAACACGCTATAAAAAAGCCCACAGTGTCTGGATCGAGATTAGGCCCAAATCTTTGCACTTTGGCTCTTTGGGCTTCAGTTAAAGTTGTTCCAGGCCATCCAGGGCTTCCAAAATGTTGGGCAATATTCACCAAACACAAACACTTGAAAGTTCTCAGCGCCCATTCTACTATTCCTTCGTTTTCAGCTAAAGTGATGGTGCATGTACTATACACTAAACGGCCTTTGGGTTTCAGCAAGCTGACTGCAGAAGTGAACAGTTTCCTTTGCAGAGGCACATAGGACTTTAAAACTTTTTCAGTCACTCTGTTGTGGAATTGGGGTCGTTTGCCTAACACACTACAAGGAGCATCCAAGAGGATTTTGTCGAAGGTTTCCGGCAGAAATGGAGGTCCTTGGTCTACATTAGCTGAAGTTTGCTCAGGGTCTTCGACGACAATCTTTGAAGAATCAGCCTGAAATATTCGCACTTTGGCAGCAAATGTTTGGCATGTTTTTCTCAGTTGCTCAACTTTGCCTGCAGTTTTATCAATAGCTATTAGAATACCCTGATTTTCCATAAGGGCGGCGATGTGAGTCGTTTTATTGCCTGGCGAGGCGCACATGTCCAGAACCATGTCGTTTTTTTGCGGATCAAGTGCATTTGCGCACACGATTGAAGGCAAATTTTGTAACATTGCAAAGCCTGAAGGTAGAAAGGCGTCTCCTATTGAAGGACAGCCAGATATGGTTTCAGTGACTTCAACCGCCACTCCTTCGGGAGCCAGATTGTCTCCAAACAGCATGGGCCTGCTCATTTTCACCACTCCGTTTCCCAGGAAAACTTTTCCGCTTTCCAGAAAAATCTTCAGTAGGCCCTTTTTGCACTTTCTGTTCAAATCTGCATAAATGCTCACTTTATCGCCTATTGAAGTGCCTGAGATCATTGACAGCACTCCAGGGGCGTAAATGTGGGCTCCTCTAAGGACTGCAGCTGCACAATCCACATCTACCATCACCTCGCTGCGAAATTTCTGGAGTTTTTCATGGTTTACGTCGATGTGATTTATAACTATAACATTGGGCAGAAAGTCAGAGTATTCAGCTCGGAATCCATGGGCAAAAGCCACTCCATTCAACTGTTGCTGGATTAGCTCTTTAACAATATTCTTCTCCGTCTTCAATGTGTTTACCCGGTAGGAGGTTATTTTTGGTGTGGTACAAAGCCATTTCAAAGTTTCACTTAAATTAACTTCACTGCAAGACTCACTACACTTTTTTAAACTGGTAAGGATGTCTGGGTTGAAAGTCGCGTCAAAAGGAGAGTTTGGATAAGGCATGATTAAATGATTATCCTCATGAGGAACGCTGTGAACGGAAATTTGAAGGTTTAGCGGTTTGAAACTGGAAAGGAACAGACGTAGAAATATTCAATGAATATGAAAACGCCGAAAAGTGAGGTTATAGCGTGGATAGAAAGTAGCAGTTCATGTGAGGAAAGAAAAATGTTCAAATTTGTTGAAAATAGGCATTGTATATTAATTACCGAAAATTAAATTACAAATTTGGTGGCTGTTGACTTGAAGCGAATGTACCGTTAAATACAAGTGGCTGCAATAGAACTGAAAGAACATTGATTTTTCTGTATAACAGAGAATGGGAAAATACGAATACATTAATCTTTATATTTCCGATTTACTTTTTGTGTTCACTGTTGATGTCACTTTTACTCTTTCGCACTAATTTCAGTTATTGAAGGGCTTTGAAGTTGTCCTAAAATGCGATACCGCAGACATCTATCTGAGAACTAGTGAACTTTCCAATGAGTGCAGTAGTTGTAGTACCATTTCACATAGTGGAAACTTGAAAACGTTGAAATAAATATGGCGAACGAAAAGTTTAATATATTCGTATTTGAAAATTTGGTATTTGAGTTACATTAAAAAATATGTCTTCTAGCATTGCCTCAAGAGCTTGCTATTGAAAAGGTGTAATATTTAAAATAGTTATACTTCTTTTCTCAATAAAATTACTAACTCTTTAATACAAAATCCCATTTTATGTAATTTTTTGCCCAAAATTGCCCTAACAAACTGAGCTCAAGTTTGAATTTATGTCGATCGATACAATTATAATTTTCAAAAATTTTTGGATATGTTCTTCCTTTTAAATCGTGGTTTTACAGTTACCTACAAAACCTACATCTTTCCAAGAATGCTGAAGTCTTCAGTTGTTCGAAGACATAGGAATACAATTTTATATTTGAAAACGGTAGAAGACAATTTTTAACAAATTTAGTTTTAAAAAATTTTGTGCGGTTTTATGTTATTTAAACTAAATTAACACACAGTTTAGCTTTGTAAAAATTAGAAGAAAAAAATAATTTAATTACATATGAAAATTAGAAAATTATTACAATCGTGATCAAGTACGCTGTTTGCTCTAAAATTCCTTAAGTTACACGCATATAGAGTCTGTTGCAGGATAAATATAACAAGAGAAAATGTAAAATTTGACGGATAAGTTCTGCTTGTTCTTAAGCTAAGCTAAAGAAAAAAATTAATCACATTTCGTCGATTTGGAACCTATTTATTTCAGACAACGTTTACACTTTCTTACTGCTACTTATCTACGAGTCCTTAAAGTACTAACATCATGGAAAACAACTTTTTACAGAATTTTAACATCATTTGACCTAATCTACATATGCCTAACTTAAACATCCTCTCTTGCTTCCTAAACTACCTTATGTCTAGTCCGTGGTCCTCGTTGTGGTGCAGGAACTGGTCATCGCATTTGGTCCACGCCTTCTTCTTAGATTGTGTCCGCAGGGAGATCATCTTTTTGCAAGAAACCCTGACGGTGGGATTCTTGCTTTGCTGGCTCTTATCCAGGAACTTTGATGTTTAGTCCTGAATGTGGGCCAGCAGGTCTGCTATTTGGAGGTCTCTTCTCAATGTTTCTTACGAGATATAGGGCCTTTGCTACTATCCTCAGTATTTTGTTCTGGAATGCTGCCAGCTTTTGTTTCTGAGAGGCGCTGGCCGGGGACCATGCCGGTGATCCATAGGTCAACACCGGGCGTATCAACTGTTTGTAAGCTCTAACCTTTGTCCGCAGGAAGAGCTTACTGTTCAGCAGAAGATAGTAGGCATGGAGCAGGTATCTTGCCTTGGCGATGATGGCTGCCATCTGATGGTGCCATACCAGGCGCTTGGGCCTCCATGTTAGCTGTTGTCCATCAAGCCAGCTAGTAGGCTGCTTGGTGGGTTCTTCCTTTTGTTGGTGAAGACGATTGCTTGGGTCTTCCCCGTGTTGACCTGCATTTTCCAATCCCTGCTCCATTTCTGGACCTGATGAGGCGTCTTTAAAGTCTGGCTTTGATCTTTGGGCCCGATCCAACGGCAGTGAGATCTACATCGTCTGCGTAGATGTATCTCTCTGTGTCTTCTGCGGTTGGTATATCTGCCATAAAGATGTTGAAAAGGGACGGGCCCAGTATTGATCCTTGCGGTACTCCTCACGTCATCGGTCTGGTTGTTGAAAGCTGCTCATCGATTCGGACTCGGAAGCTGCGTCCAGACAAGTAACTGCGGATGACTTTGATTTGGTAGCCCGGAAAGCCTGCTTTGATCATCTTGGCAATCAGGGTCTGGTGCCAAACTTTGTCAAACGCCTTGGACATGTCTAGGAATACGGCTCCTAGACAACTTCTTCGGTGGTTTAACTGTTCGAGGATCCTTGTTGATAGCCGGACTGTGAGTGTGTTAGTGCCATGACCTGGCCTGAATCCATGTTGCTCATCCAGCAGCACTGGATGTGGTTCAGGATATACCTTTCCATAACTTTGCCCATCATTGGTAATAGACTGATGGGCCTGTAGGACGTGAGCAGCTTCCTTTTTGCTCATTTTTTGGGAACCAATACCACTATTGCCTTTTTCCAGGTGGAAGGGAAATGTTGAAGGTTCAAGATTGCATTTGCCACTGCGGTGAGGTCTTCAATTGCTGTTTTTGGTAACTTTTTGAATATCTCGTTTGTCAGTGAGTCCCTTGATTATGTCCTGGATGATCCCATTAGTGACTCTCTTGGTTTTGGTGGACTGTCAGTTTTGGAAGTGGTCGGCTATTATCTTTTCCACTTCCTCTTCATGTTCTGGGTGATCAACCAGGTTTACTCTGTATTGGAGCTCTAGATGATTGGCAAAGAGCTCCACTTTCTCTTTAGGGTGCACAGTGGTGATGCCGTTTTCTTGGATAGGTGGCATTGCTCCTGCATTGAGGTTCCTGGCCAGTTTCCACATTTCTTGGGTTGACTCGTCAGCCTCTATTTCGTCCATGCGAGAGTCCTAGAGCTGCGATCGAACTTCCTTCATGTCTTCCTGGATCGCAGTCTGTAGGCGGTTGCCTTGCTTTTTTAAATATGAGTCTTGAGTTCGCATGGCTCTGCGTCGTTTACAGGTTTTCTCCCTGATTTTGGCTTTTAACCAGGGTGGTATTTTGTCCAATTGGTTCGCCGGGACGACTGTTTGACTTGTTGAGGCTGCCAAGGCGTTGTTGATTTCCCTGGTGAGTTTTTCTGCTGCCTGGTCCAGGTCGTCCTCTGTTGCGGGCTGAGGAATCCTGCTGCAGCTTTCCAATATCTGCTGGAAAGTCTGCCAGTTGGTGATCCTTTTAGTCTCAGTGATGCCATTGACATGGTTTGGACCAATTTGTATGATTATCGGCAAATGGTCCGACGACAGTTCCTGAAGTACTTCATGGCTGGACAAACTTCCTGCGTTTTGTACAGGAATAAGTCCAAGATGTCATATCTGCCAATTTGGGTGATGTGTGTTGGCTCTAGGGGTGCGGCTATCTCAAACATGGCATTTCGGGCTTCGTTTGATAGCATGATGCCTCTAGCAGTGTTGGAGTTGCATCCCCAATTGGTGTTTTTGGCATTGAAGTCCCCGCCATGTGTTGTTGGCCTGCCATCTGGGAAAAGCCTTCGAACATCCTCGGGACTCAACGTAGCGCTTGGACTGACGTATATGGACCCGACCCTGATCTCCAACTTTTCCATTTGGACAGCAACTATGGATTCCTCCAGACGTGTCGACGGTTTGACGATCTCGTGGTGCTGTATGGACCTTTTCACTGCGACTATTGTGCCTCCGCCCCTAATTGGCCTATCATCTCTGTGTATCTTGTGGTTTGGAAGTGTGAACCTTTCTCCAGGTTTCAGTAGCGTTTCCTGGATTAGGCACACGTCCACATTGTGTCGTCTTCGAGCTCCAACGTCTTGTTCTTGACTCCATTTGCATTCCAGGAGACGACACATAGAGATTTAGGCCTTTGCAGTCTAGACATGACTGCTCATCAGCGCAAGCATCTGAGCTTGCATTGTGGCCATGAACGTCTGCATATGCGCTTGCATTGCTTGTAGTGTTTGTGCCAGTTGTTCATGGCCTCTTGTCCTCCCTGTAGGCATTGTAAAACATTTGTTGGAAATGTTTTCTTTGCAAATTTTAGGAAAATGTTTCATTTTTTCCCAATTAACATACATACTTGGCTGCAGGTTGGAAAAATCTTGATGATGATAAAAACAAATAAAACTCATTAGCACCATTTTATTCTTTATTACAAACTCTCGTTATCAATTTATAATTCAGATATTTCAATTAAAAATAAGTCTTAAGTACCTACATGAACACATTTTATGAAAACTGCATTAAGAATAATTGAATATGCTTTTGGCTACTGATCAATCAATTTTACATGACTCCTGTAAATTCAAACTGTCTTCACTCTTAAAACACTACTAGTCTAATAACAAGCTGATCAACACAAACGAGCTATCAACATGAACATAACCGAACACAACCATAGAATATCGATTGCAATACAAACAACCTCTCTATCTCTATTCTAGAACCGAATGCTATTTGTCCAAATCTGTAGAACTTCCCGATAGAAATACATTATCTATCTGTATTCTGGAACAGAGTGTTATTTATCTAGATCTGTTGAACTTCCCGGTAGAGACACCTTCTCTATTTCGCTTTTGATGGCCTGAATAACGCTTATGGCCGGATCGCTTGGTCGAAACCTGCCCTCAGCCAAAACATGCTCTGCATTCACTTTGGGGTGTTTCAAAATTCCGCTGGGGGTTTTGGGAAAGTCTCCAGAGTCTCCTCGTGACAAGGTAGCAGCTCTGGAAAGAACACCGGTGCCGATTCGTGGAGCGGCGCTTAATGGACGAATCAAAGGAGATGGAGCTGAGCTGCTCCAAGCGCAACTCGGCCTTGAAGAAGGAGGCTTTAAACTACCCGAAGTTTTGGGTCTTGCTGGCAAGGTAGACTCAATATCTAGAGGCCTGTAGGGGATATAATTTAGTCCTATGTGATACTGGGCGTTGAGGTAAAGCACCTGCTATCATTGGCAGAGTGACTCTTCACTTCAATTGCTATGGGCCGGCTTCGGTCATCTACAGGCGAATCTGTAGGGCTGCCCTTTCGGCTGTTGCCAAACAAGCTGAAAGTGTCGTCCAGAAGATCGTGAAAGCGCTTCCTCATGCGCGATATGTTGGTGGAAGCTTTCAGCTGCCCATTTAATTCATTGATACCTTGATCAACACTCACCCCTAAATAGGGAGATATGAGTGATTTAAAATTGCTTAGAACATGAGCTTTTCGGAAATGTCGCCTGAGTCACGTTCGAATGAAATAAAACAGGAAAATCAAGAAATTTAACGAAAATTCTCCTAAGTTTACCTTGCTTCAATCGGTCGCAATGTCTATTCCAAACTATCGGTCCAATGACTCCTGGGTCTTCCATAGTTCCAATGCTTCCATGCCTGATCAAAGACTCTGATCCATATTTCCTATCATCTCTAGCTGAAATTCGACCATCATCAGGCATATCCAAATGAGTGACACTCACTGGCTCCAACACTCTATTCAGGGGCTCTGGCATATTTGTTCTATACAACAAAAGTTGATTTTTTTATTGCAACACATTTCTTAAGAGTATCACCTTGGAAAGCTCTTAACACTGGGCATAGACAAGAAGCTCTTAGGGCTCATCACTCCAGGATCCATGTTGGGAGCAAATTCTGGAGATTCATCTTTTCTGGAAAGGCTGCTGTCCGAATCAAATACTTCCGGAGGAAGCTGCCTAGTGGTGTTCACAGGAACTGTTTTGTTCAATGCCGCTCGAGGTCTAGGAGGTTTTTTCGGTGGCGGTTTGTGCTTATTTTCAATGTTCATCAAGGGGATATATCCAAAGAACTGGAGGAGCTGAAAACGAAGAAATCTCTTCAGAGATAGCAGAGAAATTAATGGGATTTGCAGGTCGCTAAAGCAAAAGGAACAATGATTCGAGTTAAAAGTAATGTAATATAAAAAATGCTGAAACTTGTTCAGAGCCAAAATTTTCTGCAGTTGTTACAATGTTCAGATGCATATAAGAGTGCCAGGAAAATAATTAGACAACATTTGCTGGAAGCCAAAACATGCCATTTTTGAAGGAGGATTAAAAGGCACCAACTTGTAAAAATTAAAAAGCTTGCTGATTGTGTTTGATTGATTTTAAAATGTTTATGGTTTTATAGAAGCTCGTTAGATGTAGGAAACTGCTTGTCTTTTAAATTTTGTAGTTAAAGACAACGTGCTTCAAGAATGTTCTTCGTGCTTAAACGACAAACTCGACAACGTGCTTGAAGAGGAAGGATCTCTTGGGAATTGGCCCAAAAACTTTTTTTAAACGAAACTAAACACTTTTCGAAAACGAAAGAATCAGAGACATTTGGTGCCCACAAAACTTTCATAAAGCGTTGAGTAAACCTTTTATGAATAGACACATGCAGAAGTAAATAATAAAACTGTGTAAATTTGCGTTAATTAATAATATTGAACTTAGCTCGTTCGTGTATGCAAACAATGTGATTAATGTGATACAAATCGGTCTAGTCTTCAATTAATCTGATCAAAAATTCAATATCTAAATCAATTGATGTTTATTAATGCAAGCAAGTATATGCTTCAGTATGAAGCAATCAAAACATAAGAATTGATGATCTGTAATTGACGATAAATTTAGCAATCAATAAAAAATAATTTGTTATTGGAAATAGATTCACAATTGTCTGTAAGCAGTGTTATTTTGTATAAATTTGAAATACAAAATGCCTTATACCACCCCTCTGGGAGAGATCGAAGATCCCAGAACAATGCTGGAAATCTTTAGAGAGTCAAACAAATCCTCATACCTTGAAGAAGTTCCACTAAAAGAGCTTTGAGGACGTAGTACAACCGCAGTAACATGCTGGTCCGCAAAGTTGATATACGTTGGGGAATTTTCCCTGCCTTGTGGTGTATCACTAGCAGTTTCTTCGTCTTGGACCAGACCTTTATTTTCGTGGCCAACAGCCCTTTCAAATATATGCCGCCTTGAAAACCAATTATCAACTCATGTTTCTTTTATATCAACTTTAAGAGCAAGTTCACCTATTCTCAATACCAACATTCGGCTGAGGAAGGCGTTTCTTCTTGGTGAAACCCAGAAGCAGAAATGCCAGGACAAGTAGAATCAGCAAAAGGCCAATAATGGACACGCCGATCACAAACCATGTATTTTTTGCACTGGACAACTCTTGCGGCTGGGAAGCTTTCACATAAGCTGAAACCAAGCCTAGTAAAGCCTACAAAAACTAAGCAAGCAGCACCACATACGTTCAGCCTTTATTTCAAACGGATATCCTAGTTCTTTTACAACTTCTTCATCCGAAAGCAACTTCATATCAGTGGCAGCTGTATGAGCATCTACAGGTTTTCCGAGCATTTCGACATGATAGAGAACTTCAATTTTATCTTCACCATCAATGGTTTGCTTGTTAACTTCATGGATGTAGACATGAACTGGTTTTTCGGGTATAGCTCTTTTGCTACGTGCTATGCCCAAATGATGAGCTTGCTGCCTAAAAAAGGATCTTTCCAAATTTTTCCGCATAGTATGAATATTTTAAATTAAATTAAATTAAAGTAATATTACATTAGTACAATTAAAAGTAATATGACAGTGTTTGAAGTTATTGCTGGTTGGACTCTAAACTGAAGAATATTCTGAGAGTATAAGTGATAATTTTCGTTCCTACAAAAATTGCTTCGGACAATTTGAGAAACTAAAATGCAGTTGGATTTCTATAAAGATGCTGCCAACTTCAAGTTGAAGTTCTTAAGCTATATCGCTTTTAAGGTAGGTTTGAAGCTCCGGTTTTCTCAACTCTTTGTCTAAAATTCCAATGAAATTCGACGCTTAGGTGACTGTGAAGACTGTCAAGCCTGTGCTAAGTTAGAAATATTTAAAGGAAATTATGCAAATCTTCATTTCTACTGCAACATTTAAAAAATTCTATTTCTAAGCTACTTCCTCTCGCTTGGTAGTTGGAAATATTAATAGGAGAGGGTGCAGTTGAGTTAATACATTCACTTTCAGTCAGTATTTTCTTACAATTTTATTTAAATTGCCATGAATTTCAGATTCGAAAGTCTCCCATAGATTGGAGAGATTTCAAGGTTTTATAATAATTTTTCAATACCAAAAGAAACATGAAGAAGAAGACGCGGAAGTTGTCCTCAAATCTGGATTTCTATTCCAAAATTTTCAGGATTTTTATATTAATCTGCTTTCTGTAGATTATGTAGATTTCCAATGTGCTACTTTAAGATTAAAAGCTATAAATATTTAAATTTAAAAAAGAGCATGAAGTTAAAGCGTTTTTCATAGACCGTATGAATTTCGAACTTCAATTTGCTTCCTATTAAAAGTTAGAAACCTTTAAATTAGATCGTGCAGTTGTCCGGAAGCATTCATTTTTAGATCAGCTTCAAAGTTGACAAAAATTAGGAAATATTCTAATTTTTTTGGAAACTTTCATGGTTTACACAATTTATTTCCTTTCAGCAAAAGATACCGAAAATGGTAAGCTACTACCTGCTTCTGATTAAGAGTTGGACACATTAAAAACAAAACGTGGAGTTTCGTGAAAATGTATATTTTTAGACCAGTATTTTCGCTGATAAAAATTACAATTTCATGCGATTTTGTAGATGATACGGATTTCAGAGTTCTTTACGGTTTTCAGAGTCCCCTGTGCTCTGTAGAATCTGAAAAATGCAAGCTGCTACTTGCCGAAGATTAGAAGTCAGGCAGTTTTTAAAAAAAGCTTGCAATTGGATAAAATCATTGATATTTAAGCTAAAGACTTAAGAAGTTAGGCAAACCCAAATGTGACTCGAGTAGAATGACAAATTCAGGCTTTAACATTTCCTATAGATGAAGCAAATTTCAAGTTGCTACTTGTTGTGGATTATCCACTGGAAATTTTGATAGGGAAACTAGGGATACTACACTGGAGATTTTGATAGGATGCAAGTAGCTGTGTAGGATTATTTATATTTAAAGCAGCATTTTTAGAGTTGGGCAAAGTTTCAAATTCCTGCAACTGATTGAAAATTTTATAGTTTTCATATTTGATTGTCTGCTATTCATGCTGCAACTTTCAACTTTGCTACTTGCGTTATATTAAAACTTAGAACGTTTTTCGGAAATTGCGAGTTTTCTCGTAGTCTCACCTAAGCCTGGCCCTTGTATAGCTGACAAAGTTCAAGATTTTGCACGATTTCGGTAGAACTATCTGAGTTTTGAGCACTAAGTTTCAGTCATAGAACGTGAGAAATTCAAGTCCTCATTTCCCTAAGATTAGAAGTTAGAAAACTTTAAAGCATGCGTTACAGCAGCAGCAAAATAATAAATTGCCTCTGTTCGAATTGTTGTTTAAAGTCGTCTTTTCTTGTTGATAAAGCAGCTCATTATCATTCAGAAGGAAGTTGCTTACGTAAATTCGTCACTTAAAAATTTACCTCTGAAAAGCTGTTTTATACAAGTTGGCTAAGCTATTTTTGAGATCAATAATCACAGGATCTTTCCCATCACTTTTCAAGACAGTTAGCAGCCAAAATTGTTCCTTGGCAGCGGAAAAATCATCACCAATGTTTCCTATATCAGCATCTCCACTAAAGGTTGGAGTTGGAACAATTTCCCCACCGGATGCACTGGTCAGGCAGTCTACTGTGCAGTTTGGTAGCCGAGCAGAAGTCTAAAAGTTACATTTTTCAGCTGCTCGAAACCCAGAGCAGACAATCGTAAACTCACATCATTTGCTTTTGTTGCAGTAGTTTCCACAAAAACCGTACTTGTAATAGTTGATGTTTTGTAGACTGTGGATGGACCTTCAGAGGTCCACGCGTTCTCATCGGTAGGCCCATCTCCCGAACCGGTCCAGAAGAAGTCTTCGAGTTTGTAGGATTGTCGGTCAGTGTAATGGGAATTCTCCAAAAAGAGCAATTCTACATAAATTAATACTTAAATCGATGAAAAGTTGTTCCAATTGAAGAACTAACATTGTGCAAAACACATTTCTAATAATCCCAAAATATTTGGACGTGAATCTATAGATAGTATTGAATATATTTTCCTGACTATTTTTTACTATCTATAGATAGTATTGTATATGATTTTCAATATTATTGTTTATTATTTACAACATTTTTACAAATACGTTTCGGTGTCTTTCTGCACCATCATCAGTTTGTACGTATGGCTGTTTCTAACTTCATCTTTGGCAAGCTTTTCTATAGATAGTAAAACCTCTAAATTAGCGTCGCATCAAACCAAATCGCTGAGCTTTAAGGGGTACTCTCGAGAAATTTTCGAGAAATCACAGAGAAACGCTCAGAAATTAACTCTTTTGAATAAAATTGCAGTTATACGCTTATACAATTTTTAGGCACATCCCCAAAGAAGACCGTGGAACTTTTAACTGCTAAAAACCTGATTGTTTCTTAGGTATTCCGCAAGAATGAAATTCCATTAATAAATTGCGTTTGTTTTCTGTTTCACCCCAGGCTAAATCCTATTAATTCCTTAAACTGTTGAATCGATGCTTGCATATAACTTCTTATAACGGTGGAGCAGTTGGAAAACTTTTTGGTGCCTTGCACGGTGAAACTCCTCCACAGCATTGAAACCTTCACGAAAACCCGGAAGTTGAGTGAATCATATTAATCAATGAATTTCCTATAGTTTCCATGTCATAAACTAGGACATGTGCTATCTCTATGAATAATCGATGGACTATAACAAAGCAAGCAATCGGTCAATTTTACTACGAAAACTACTCGAGATTTGGTGTTTTCGATTAACTGTTTTATGCTTTCATAGCTAATGATCTGCTCTATATAGGGTGATTCAGGTTTCATTTTGATATCTTCGAACCCTTCTACTTTGAACATTTCTAACGACCTTAAGTTTTAACCACCCAACTTTTTTGGAAGTATATTTTGTGGGCCAATTTCCCCTAATCAAAAAAAGTAATTTCAATGCAACGGTTATACAAGGTTATTCACTGATTCATTCTGAAACTTTTTTATCTCTTATTATTTTTTCATATTTTATCTTGTCTTTGAGTTATTTAATGAATTATGTGATCAAGTAAAAAATAATTCCGCTCAATTAACAGCTGCGGCTAATGCACTTTGAGCGATTAATGAAATTTTTGCATTAGTTAATAATATTATTTTTTGAAATTTTTATAATTTTTGCATAGCACGAAAAACACTTTGGAAATAGACTTGTACCAATATTCTGCACAATCGTCAGTTCATACAAATCATTGGGTTCACTTGCTGTAACGTTTAATGCAATTTACGTAACTACATTGTCACAAGTTTCATGAAATATCTCAGAAACAACGTAAAACACGAAAAAATAACAAGAGACATAAAAGTTGCCCAATTAATTCGTGAGTATCCCGGTGGAGCCATTTTATTGATATTATTTTTCTTGTTCACGTTTTAACCGAATATAAAAGGGGGTGGCTCACTAAATATCCTCCTAAGGAGATTGGGTGGTTAAAACTTAAGGAGCATCTGTCAGGTCACTAGAAGTGTTTGGACGCCGAATACCACTACAATCGGATGAAATGTTCAAAACCAATGAAGAAAAAACTTGAAACAATATTTCATTTCAACGTTCTCTGTAGCTTCGAAACGATGAGACTTTTTTAATATCATGTAGGGACATTATTCTAACCTGTTCCATTGATTGCCGAAGTTATAAGATTAAACCTGACTCACCCTGTATAGACGCTTGCAGGTAAATGATTGTTTCTACACCTTCACCGGTTCTTCCCACTAAAATCAGAGAAATGTCCTTGTTCTAGACCGAAATTACCTGTTCCATAGGTATGTGTTGCTAATTGTGCTACGTCCACATCGGTAAATTCTAGTTCCTGTTCGGCGCCTCTATTATAATTCGCTAAGATTATTAGCATGATCAAATGATCCAGAAAATGTCTCATTCCTGACTGCCTCCTTGTTATTTAATCATCTCGTCTGGAGTTTGGATTCATTCAATTTTAATCATGCTTCCTGCTAGTTGCACCGGCTCAGTTATGCATGAGCTGATCGAAAGTTGCCTTAAAGGACAACTTCAATTGCGCATCAGCTAATTAACTGTACATATTAATACCTTGATATAGCTGATAAGCCTAAGAAATCATTTCACTTCCAGCACCGTCACAAATGTCTCAAAGCCGCAGGAGACTAAATTTACCACGAAGGAATAAACCCGAAAGGATGCTGGTCCTATAGACAGTGTTTTTGTGCTTGTATCCGTCATTTTGTATTATTACTTCCGGAAAATTGATCAAACGTAACGTCCACTAAAAGCGCAGGTGTAGGGAAACCTATTCATGAGCTGAACAAATTCAGGTCTTCAGCTTCATTGCTCGCAGGAAAAGCTCGCAATATGCAGCTTTTCCTGCAGATTCCTGAATAGCAGCCCATGGAATTAAAAGTTGTTTCATGTAGTACAATAGTTGCCAATGAAACCAGCAATAACAACACTGCAATCGGCTTTGAGTCGACTACCAGCAGGAATAAATGATTATTTAAATTTACACACGAATTTTAAAGGCTGCATAATAATATAATCGAACTCGATTTTAAATCGAATGGCTGGCTAGTTGAAGGAACAGAATTCTTTGATATTTTCTTTGCCAACCTTGCCCGAGGCTACTGCTCGAATATTTTTAGATCCTTGACTCATTATTGATTGCAATAGTTGTTGTTATACACATAATAGAATAAGAGCGTCAGTTAATTTGCCAGAGTCATTAATAACTGGAAAAACTGCATATTTGTTGTTGAAAATATTAGCGAAAATATTTAGTCGATGACTCAAGTGCCCAAAGTTTCCACTGCACCTTTATAATTTCATGTAAAAAGCGCTAATTTAGACACAGAAATTAGTTTTTGTAAAATCGGCTTCAAATCAAGTCTATTGTATTCAAATTTGGTAAAAGCAGACGTAAAATGGCCACGGCGGGTACCTTCAACTTGATGAAAGCAATTAATAAGTTTTTTCACAAGGAAAGAGTGTGCAACATTTTTTTCCTAATGCCCAGCAAGAAAACCTAACACCAAACCACTGGTTCACACAAAAAGCTTAAGTTCCTCAAGGGTTGATTGTTTGTAGGTTGTATTCTAATGTAATTTAGAAAAACCGCAGGAATATTTGTTGACTTTTTGGTGCCATTCGTATTATTTTTTTAAGTAGCTGGCACACTTATAAAATTGAATTTTTGCTAAAAAAATTTCAAAGTTAATGCTTCTAAACTGGACATTATAAATCAATGCGACATAGCTTACAACACGTTTATTTACATTGTGTGCTTGATCACACAATAGGTAATTTAGCGATTGCCATTAAAACGCTTTTCTATAGCATGTTCCCGATAAAAGGCGCTTTTGTTACACAAATAGCTTGCAAAATTAACTGAAAGTCAAGTTTTTAGGATTCAAAAGATTATCTGGTTTACTAGGTGTATGTACCAAGCTTTGAAGATATTAATAAAAGTAAGACATTTAGCATTAAAAATTAAATAAATGTGTCTTCCTAATCAAGCAGTACTCATAAGTAGCTGAATATTCTTAAAAGAAAGTTGGACACTCCACTGTTTTTCTTGGAAAACGGTAGTATTTTCTTCTCTCTGGAAAAAACTAGACCTCTGTCAAATTTTCTGCACGACTCAGCCTTTGTGCATAAAATTTTAAAATTTAATCTGAGTCGCATATTTCCTTTCCTACAATTCTAATCTCAACTTTAATAGGGTAGCTCAATATGGCTGAAGGGAATTGATATTTTCTTCTATGACAAAACTACTGAGAGAGCAGCTCAAAGACTCCAAACACTAACAAACAACACAATGACATGGTTTTATAAATGGAGACTAACACCAAACGCGTCAAAAAACCAACTTCTGCTCACAAACCACAGACTCAACGCTGACTCCCCTACAATAACTGCAGACGGCCAAACGACACAACCAAAAAACGACGTAAAATACCTTGGAATTACAATTGACCACAAACTTAAATTCACTAAACACATACGAAACATCAGGGCAGAAACAATAAAGAGAACAAAACACTTCCGATCACTAACCTACAAAGACAGAGGAATTAGCACATACACCGCCACCAAAATATATAAAGCTATTTGTAGACCCTTGCTAGACTATGGCTATATAATCATGACCAACGGAACAGAAAGGACAAAACGTTATATACAAACAACAGAACAAATTGCACTAAGACTAATAACACGAATAAGACACCCCCAAAACCCACTACACAACCCCCCCACCCAACTACTATACGAACGCACAAACATGACTAAGATTTCGGAAAGACTCATACATCTACAGACAAAATGGACAAACAACCCCTACAACTGGACCATACTGAATCCCCTTTGTCTTACAAGACCAACCAGACAATCCCACTTCCGTTTCCCTACATCAACGCTACTTGAACACTTACAAACGCAGCTGACTAGTGGACAATAAAATAATTTTTTCTTGTCATTAGAATAGGAAAGTTTTTTTAATAAGATTATGAATCTAGAATAAGAGAATTTTCATCTTTGTTTTTTATTTAGATTAAGACTACATGTATTAAACAAGGGCAGAAAGACCGATAGGTCGATATCCTTTTTTTAGAAGTAAAGATGATTACTACTACTCTAAACTCAAATTTCATAGGGTAGCTCAGCAACTATAAATATCTATGTTGTAGAGAAGTTCAATATGGGCTGAAGAGGATTAATATTTTCTTCTTTTTCTCTTATTCTTCTTCTATTCTTATCTTCCTTATTAATATTATAGATAAAACTGCGCTAGTAATTAATTGGGAATAAAAAGATGAAGAAATCCTGTCGTTTCAAAAGACGCTAAATTTGAGGCCAAAAACCCAACGAAAAGGTTTCGAAAATATTAATATCTTACTCTCAAATATTACGAACAATTCTAGATAACCACAGACATGTAGCTCAAAAGACATATCACGAAGTTCAAGATTTAAACTCAGTGGGTGTTAGAAAGTAGACGAAAATTCTTTTACGCAAAATTCTTCGAACGGATGAATCCTCTTTCGCTAGACTTGAGGCAACAAATTACCATTCAAAAAATGTTGCGCAACATCCAATTCTAGATATCTGAAGCAAATATTAGAAATCGATGATCAAATGTTCAATAGTCATCAACCATTAATATTAATTAAAATAAATTATCTTTCAAAGAACATGGTCTAGAGGGAAACTAGTCGTGAGGACCCCCGCAACTTTCATATAAAACGTTGAAAGCACTAAAAAAAAGTCGGTCACTCTTGAATCTGCATTGACAAATGCTGAAAACAAGCAAATATCAAATAAATAAACAATTTAAAATTGATATTGATGATAACTGAGTCCGCCATTTTTTAATGCTAAGTTTTAAATTTTAAGCTAGTGATTAGAAATAGAAACACCACTTATCCAATAAAATTTTAAAGTGAATGAAATTTTGCATAAAATTAAGATTGCTAATGCTATGAAAGTGAAAAAAACCCAAAAGTGTGCAGTGTGTATCTTTGATACAGTCAAAATGACTTGGTAATTGGTAAGGTTTCCTTTGATCGAAAGTTTTACTCAGAACTTACTCAATTTTTAAGAATCTTTGTGGGCAAACTGTAAGAAGTGGATTTGAACAAAAAATCCACAGTGTCCCAATTTCATTTTCTCTATTTCGAACAAAATATAATCGATATTATCAACTGGAGTAGGCATGGGTAACTAGGTGAATTTTCAGGAGTTGGCGCAGTACCGCGCAAATGGCTTGGTGCGCCAACCCAACTCACCGGCGCAATAACACTCACCGGTGCAGTCACCTACTTGGTAAAAAAAATGTTACTCATAAAAATGTGGTAACCGTTTTTTTAGGGTGGTTTAGGTCAAATTATTCCAGTTTCGGGTCCCGTGAAGCTTAGCTTTAGCTTACTGTTTAAATTTTAATGAGTTATAACTCATGACTTGATGCAACTCACAATGCAGAAACAACTCAAAAGCGCAACTCAACACAGTGTTACCCATACCTAAACTGGAGTAATATTTTACATAAATTGCAAATTCAAGTCCATTGGCATTAAGTTACGCCAAAAGTTTCCAAGAAAAATATGGAATAACCCAAATAATACCAAATTTGAAAAAAATCAACTATTTTTAGATTTAAAAAAACATTTTATGAACTTTTTGGTTTACTTAAGCGAATCACTACATAATTAAAACGAAAAATATGTCCGTTGCAAAACTTTAGAGTTAAAAATCTGTTTTATTTTTGGTCTTCAATTTCTATCAGATTTACCATTTGCTTTTTGTCCGAATTTAAGTTCTAAATGGTGGGCAAAACTTAGACAAAATGAGTAAATTATATTATCAAATAAATGTATTTATTTCCATAATATATTTTTAGAACTTCTCTTCTACTTCTATCATAGTAAGTAAACAAAAGTACGCAAATAAGCAATCAGAGTATAAAGAAATAGGAAATGAAAGCAAACATTCTCTTTTTTTGCCTTTGAAATACATCTTCAAGTGTTAACCATACGAGATAAAAATACCACTTACGTTTTTAAAGCAAAATCTTATATGTTGAGACGATCATCAAAAAGATTATTATATTTACTATTATTATTGTTCATATTTTTTGCTTTAAGTGTGTAATTAAGATATCACACCTTATTTTATTGAGAATTGTAATTATATTTTATAATTATTAATGTAAGTTTATTTATATCTTTTCTCACAAACCACAGACTCAACGCTGACTCCCCTACAATAACTGCAGACGGCCAAACGACACAACCAAAAAACGACGTAAAATACCTAGGAATCACAATTGACCACAAACTTAAATTCACTAAACACATACGAAACATCAGGGCAGAAACAATAAAGAGAACAAAACACTTCCGATCACTAACCTACAAAGACAGAGGAATTAGCACAAATACCGCCAACAAAATATATAAAGCTATTTGTAGACCCTTGCTAGACTATGGACATATACTCATGACCAACGGAACAGAAAGGACAAAACGTTATATACAAACAACAGAACAAATTTCACTAAGACTAATAACACGAATAAGACACCCCCCAAACCCACTACACAACCCCTCCACCCAACTACTATACGAACGCACAAACATGACAAAGATTTTGGAAAGACTCATACATCTACAGACAAAATGGACAAACAACCGCTACAACTGGACCATACTGAATCCCTTTTGACTTACAAGACCAACCAGACAATCCCGCTTCCGTTTCCCTACATCAACGCTACTCGAACACTTACAAACGCAACTGACTACTGGACAATAAAATAATTTTTTCTTGTCATTAGAATTGGAAAGTTTATTTAATAAGATTATTAACCTTGAATAAGAGAGTTTTCATCTTTAGATTAAGACTACATGTATTAAACAAGGGCTGAAAGACCGATAGGTCGATAGCCTTTTTTAGAAATTAAGATGTTTACTACTACTATGTCTTTTCTGTGTGCTTTTCAATTTGCTGCATTTCTAGACTACTATTAATTCTATTTATTACTTTTAATTGTCCTCTTTTTTTGTGCGTATTGGAACAAATTTAGCGAATTCTCTCTCCTTTTCGAGTTTAAACCTTGTCTCGAAGTAAATTTATTTTATTTCTCAATTTAATAATAATTTCATAATAATAATTTAATCTCAAAACTCGCGTACAAATACATTCCTCTTTAGTTAACGTAAATAATACAAATTTTTCAAATCTCATGTACGCAATTATTAACTGAATAGACTTGCTTTTGTGCTCTGATCAGTTTTTTCCCACTTTAACCTTTGCAAAACCGCAAAGAAACTTTAATTACATTTGTCATCCTATAAGCAGTTCATGTATTTTTATACTGTTCTTATTGTGAGAACAATATGGAGTGTCATTGTTTACAAATTGAATCGATTATATTTTCTTTAAACCTTCCATTATTTTCTCACTTTATCTGATGGCGATTTAAATACAACAATACATGTTGTGCTATTTTAAAGCAAAAAAAATACAAGTTTGAAAGTTTGTCAACGAATGATGAGAAGGTTTTTTTTAATGAATGGAACAATGTTTTTTATTCCCCAATGACCCGATTAGGGAGCAGAACTTAGAAAAGAACAAGAAATTTAAATATTTTAAAAACCAGTAGAAATATAAAATATACAGAGTGTGAGTATTTATACATAATAAAGTGCAAATATTTTAGGGACGTGTTTAAAATTCCATTTTTAAGGACGTTTTCCTTATAAACTTTTTTATCCTTCCTGAAAAATCCATTTCGATTTACTAAAAATGTAAAAAATATATTTAATATATTAACAGTTACTTATCATTATTCACTTTGTATGTTCAAACAATAAAGCAGTCGCTAATGAGGCCTTTATAGAAGTTTTTCTTGGTTCTTGCTCAATTTTGAAGAATTTCTCCCATTCATTCATCTCCTTATGGAGAAATATATTTAACCCCCTATTTAAAATGACCGTTTAAGCACATTCTGAAAACATTTGCACATCATTACGGAACCTCTGTACAATATATTTATATAAAATGTTTAATTGTCGTTTGTATGTCCTTCGGGTTTCCAGGTGCTTCATGAAAGTGCATTCCCGATTTAGATAAATGGACTATTAATGTATAAAACGCGACAAACAATCCTGAGTCATAGGACGAAATGGTACTTACCTCCAAGTGAGACAAGAAATGAAAAACGTGATTAAATTTGCTAATTACAGAACACCGTTTGTATGCATTATGCATTAACGGTATTTTGTAATTTCCCATCAAAATTTCCAATATGAAAGTTCCTAATGTTATTCTCAATATTTCGTAACTTGTTAGTAAAAATTTCAGTTTAAGTAAACGGAGAAACCCTGTACCCTTATAGCAATTGGCGTTAGAATGCGTGCAACATCCTGTAGTTGAAATATCTAGTGAAAATTCACGTAGTAAACACCTTAATTTCCAAAATTTTATCAGTGGCAAAATTTCTTTCAATTTGAAAAATGAATCACCGGGTATATTTAAATATTAAATTATATATAAACACAGGAAAACTACAATTAAATGTTGAACCAATTTACGGTCACTTATATCGCTTGGAGTATGATGTTCTCCGTTTCGGTTCGTAGAATAAGGAGGTTCTTATTCCTCATATAAAGAGGAATCTGTGGGCTTTGCGTGAAAATTTCAAGTCTTGTTTAGAAGATATTTAGCATATCGTTGTGTTATTATTTTGGATGATTCTTCTTTGGGTGGACATGCACAATTATTTAATTGGTCCGCCCAAACGATGGAATTACCTGCGTCGTCGCAACCAGTGCATTCAGAATGTCCTCTAAAAAATAACACTCAAACACGCATAATTTTACGTTCTAACCGTGAAACATTAAGAAATGTTCACAGTACGCGACTGAACCTTGCGAGAGTACCCGGTACTTATCACACTAGCCAAACCTGCTTCTGGAGACGTTGTTCGCGAATGGTTCTTCACGTTTAGTTGAAATTTTAGCGAATTACTATCGTTTAAAAACACACATCAGAATGGGTCTGATGTTTTACTTAGTGCTGAATTTATTGGTGCTTTGCAACCATTTGGTGCTGAGTGAAAATGTTGAAGAGCGGAAGCAAGTGCGGACCAGAGCGGCATATAATTACGGAGGAACTGGGGATCCAAACAGGTTTGAAGATGCACCTTTAATTTATTCAGTTTAATGACTTTTTGGCTCTCATATACATATAAGGCCAGTCTATTTATGGAATTTTTGGGCAATTTTATAAAAATATGCTTTATTGACAGAGACTTTCGCCCTCTGGATTTCGGCATGCGTCCGCCTCCACCGCAACATGACCATCTTCCTTACCATCATCTACACAACGGCCCCCCAGATCCAGAACACGTTCACTATCACTTTCTTAGTTCGTCGAAAACAAATGACAAATCTGCAAGCAATTTCGCAAATACATCAGGGGTAAGCATCTGGGAACTAAAACAATTTCTTGAAGAGCACTTCTAAATAACACCGCGAATAATTGTTTTCATGCCAAGATCATCTATCAATTCTAATAAATGTCCATACACTACTAACAATGTTCTTTTAGGTACCTTTGGACTTTGCAAAATCCATAAACGAATACATCGTTTCAGATTTGCTTCTCAATGCTATAGAAGATGGGCCGGAACCGGAAGGAGTCTCGCTTATTGCCAGTAAGTAGACTATTTATTTTCAATACAAAAATACCAGATTTAACAATGTAATATTTACAACAGGTGATCTATCGTAAATTACTTAAAATATAACGCATTAATGCTAAATAAACAAATAACAAATTTATATAAAAAAAAACGCGCTCGTGTGTTGCGCTCTTGAATATTCAACATCAAGACGCGCAACAAAAACTGGATTGTGAAGTAATGGCCAAGTCAATAGCAACAAATATAATTTTTGTTAACTTTCCAACATTTTTAAATAATTCAAATAAATTTTTTATCCAGCACAAGGGGTTTGCTAAATAGCCGGCCAATAAACTAGCGGAAATTTTCTAGCTATTTACCAATCCGAATCCAATTCAATGGATTTTCAAATATAAATTGCACGAGAAATATTTGTTGGTTTGACCAGCATCTCAAAAATAAGGAATACAATTTTAAACAAAAGCTTTCACATATTCATATATCCGTATTTTTCTTTCAAACTATTTCCACGCAGTTGTCCAACAATACTATTAAATAATAGAATAACGCAACATATTTTCTGTTTGGTTTGGTTAAAATCGACCAACAATCTGAATATCGAACTGAAACAGCACTTAAAAACGGGAAATATTTGATTCGCATTAAAACCCAATGTGAGCAATTTCTCTTTAAAAAGTACATTAACAACTAAAAGTGAGGTTTCGATCGCCCGCAATGGATTCACTCAGTTCTCGGGTTCTTCGGCTTCGAAGCTCTTCATTAAGTTCCTTCGACACTTCACATTTCCTTCATAGATAATCAGATAAAAATTAGTATCCTTCACATCTTTACCGCTATCATAAGCTATGTGAATTTTACAGGGCCTCTGCCACTTGGTTTCCTTCATTATCTTCTTCGAGCTGGGCCTGCGGAACTCCACATGTCCTTCTGCAGTCAAATACTGCACTTTAACATCTGAACTATCACTTTCAGGTTCCAAAATGTCGATATCGCTAGTGTCTAGCTGGGTCGAAGACAGTTTTTGACGCTTTCGCGGAGATTCTAAACTGTTATTCATTGGAGGCGAAGGAGATCCTACACTGCTGCTTTTGCTGCTACCATTGCTATCGAAGTTGATTTTCTCAATTAAGCGTCGGGCACTTGTGGAAGGTTGCAGTTGCTTTACGGGAGTGTTCATTAGCGTGGGCCTGGGAGGGCTTAAAAAGCTTGAACGCAGAATCCGTCGCGCCGATCTGCAAAGGAAAAAACCCTTAGACTTCTTCCACTCGAGAAAAATCAGCGAATAAATCGTACCTGGGTGCCTTAACCAGATGCGTATCCCTGAACCCGATGTTGCTAGTCGACTTGGCCTCCTTAAATAGATGTCTGATCGGATTCACCTTGGTTTTAATGAAGGATGCCACTTTTTTCTGGCCCTTGACGGTCTGACCAAACCAATCGAGAACTACATCTTCGGATAAATAATACTTCAAGTGGGTTTTCGAAGTTTCCATGAGATCTGTGAAGAAGTCCAGCACCTTCTGGACATCTTCGGTCGATTTTTGGTCATTCATCGCAAACTGCTGCTGTAAATATTGAGATTTCTAATTGTTTTCTGGTTGTTTCAGATAGATTTGGCGGAGAGATTGAAGGGAACCAAACGGAAAGAAGTAAGTAGATAATGATACTTGATGATTCGGTGGCACTCAAAATACTGAAAAGTTTGTTGAAGAGTTGAACATTTTTGAGCCAAATACGTCAAAGATGGAAACACTCCAAAAATTATGTTTAATATAAAAAAGTGTGCTTTTTAAGGCTCTATCCTAAAATCCCAACTAGAGCTTTGCAGCTCGACCGGTTCTCTAAATATGGGCCAAAGACTAACAGCGGTTTTCAAAACCCGAGTTAATTTAGAACTTTTGCATTTTGCGTCAAAACTAGAAACATTTCAAAAATTATGTTTAGTATAAAAAAGTGTGCATTTCAAGGCTCTATTCCAACTAATTCTAAATCACAACTAGAACTTTGCCGCTCAACCGGTTGTTCAAATCTGAGCCAAAGGCTGAGAGCGGATCTTAAAATCTTATTTATAACTTTTTCATTTTGCATTAAAACTTGAAACATTCCAAAAATTATATTCAGTATAAAAAAGTGCGCATTTTAAGGCTCTACCCCGAAATCACAACTAGAGCTTTGCAGCTCAACCGGTGCTCTAAATATGAGTCAAATACTAAGAGCGGTTTTTAAAACCCGCGTTAATTTAGAACTTTTGCATTTTGCGTCATAACTAGAAACATTCCTAAAATTGTGTTTAGCACAAAAAAGTACGCATCTCAAGGCTCTATTCAGAAATCACAACAAGAGCTTTGCAGCTTAGGCGATTCTCTAAATATGAGCCAAATAATAAAAGCGGTTTTCACAACCCGCGTTATTTTAGAACTTTTGCGATCTGCGTCAAAACTAGAAATTTTTCAAAAATTATGTTTAGTAGAAAAAAGTGAGCATTTCAAGGCTCTCTCCGAAATCACAACTAGAGCTTTGCCGCTCAACCCGTTGTCCAAATCTGGGCCAAAGGCTAAGAACGGATCTTAAAACCCGCGTTTATTTATAACTTTTTTCAAAAAAAAGCGGTTTTCAAAACTCGCGTTAATTTAGATCTTCACAACAATCACAACAAGAGCTTTGCAGCTCAGGGGATTCTCTAAATATGGGCCCAATAATAAAAGCGGTTTTCAAAACTCGCGTTAATTTAGATCTTTTGCAATTTGCGTCAAAACTAGAAATGTTCCAAAAATTATGTTTAGTATAAAAAAGTGCACATCTCAAAGCTCCATTCCGAAATCGTAACCAGAACTTTGCAGCTCAACCGCTTCTCTAAATATGAGCCAAATACTAAGAGCGGTTTTCAAAACCCGTGTTATTTAGAACATTTGCATTTTGCGTGAAAACTACAAATATTCGAAAAAAGGTATACCTATACCATATAAAAAATAATACGTTTTAAAGCTCTATCTCGCAAAAACAAATAGACCTTTGTAGAGCTGCAAAGCTCTAGTTGTGACTGCGGGATAGACGCTTAAAATGTGCTTGAACGTGCGGATATTGGAAATTAATGAATATTTCGTCCATTTGCATCATCAAATGATTAATTACTGGCGGATTGGTGTGCCGAAAAGAAAAGACGCGCACTTTTATTCCGTTAGACAAAGGAATAAATAATCCGTTGTAAATACATGTATTATGATATCTAATAGTTTTTATGAATGTTTATTTTCTAATTTAAGATGCAGCCCTGATTGCTCGTCCAGCCAAATGCATGCCCGAATTGACTACTGTGAAAATAGCACAATCCGATGCAAATGTGTTTTACATTCCTGAATGTATAAGAATCGAGAGATGTGGAGGCTGTTGTTCACACGAGTTGCTGTCTTGTCAACCAACAGAAACTGAAACTGTTACCTACTCGGTAAGTGTATTTGGGCACATTCGCCAAAAAGCATCTAATTTAAAAATTTGCAGGTAATGAAAACTGGCTACACTACTGGGACCAACAAGCTGCTAAAGTATGTGGGAAGGGAGCCTATTCTCGTGGAAAAGCACACGAAATGTAGCTGTGGCTGCAAAGTTAAAGCAACGGTAAACATAAGAAACTTATTTAACTAAGTCAGTTTCTTATCATAATGCAAATCATGTAATGGTTTTAGGATTGTGGCAAATATCAGGAGTACAGAGAGTCAGAATGTCGTTGTGTCTGCAAGAACTTTGACGAAGAAGAAAAGTGCTACAAGAACAGCTACCTGAAGCTGTGGAATCCCAACATCTGTGGCTGCCAATGTCGTGAAATTTTGGACTGTTCTACCGGCTTCCAGTTCGACCACAACGAATGCAGATGCATCAAGGTGCAAGTGACCAGGCGCTACATATTTTCCGATGCAAACAGACAGAAAGAACAACCCGAATAGTAGTAGTGTTTTTATAATTGTCAAAAGACCAAGGCTGACGCTTTGGCAATAGCAAAAGTGAGCCATTTTAAATGTAGAATGATGTAATATGCAGACTTTCCAGTGTGCGATGAATATGTATTGTGATATAGTCATATTTTATCCTACTTACTCAAACTTTCTCAGCTCCTTCAGAGGTTAGAATAGCTTTGTTTATTTCGCAGCTTTTCTCCTTAGAAACGGCATTCTCAAACAAAGCAGTAATAAAACCAATGCTATTGGGGATTTAAATGGTGTTTTTAACACTCAAGGTTTGTTTAAAAAAAAGGAGAAAGTTCTCAAGTTGTTTTCCGGGGTTTTGGCAGGTGAAACAAGCACAGACACTTTCACAAGCTCTGCCAGATAAATAGGTCGTTTGTTCAATTATCAGTACTTACTGTAAGTTAATTAATTAATTGCAAACTATCTATTAAATAAGGATTTGAAATGGGGAAATTAAAACAATAATAACAGAAACGTCACTATTACCAAGTGAAGCTATAAAAGCAAAATAGCCCGACCAGTGTTGCCGAGAGTGTAGAAATTTGGAGCTTTTTTGCGATTGGGGGCTTTTAGAATTGACGCACTGGAATTGAATGATTAAAGCTGCTTTAAAATATGCCAATCTTTCTTAATATAGGCAAGGGTGTGGGACCCTTGGTATTTTAGGGGTGGTCTTGCGAGAGCAACGGCAACATCCAAGCTCCCAAAGCAAAAGGAGGCGGAAGACAAAGCTTTGAATAGTTATTAGGTTATGTGATGTTCGCACTAGAAGCCAGGTTTAAATAATCAAATTGCGACCAACTAGTTGCTGCAGAGCATTTGCAAACATCCCAATACTGTCCTTAATCAAGTGAAACCAACTCAAGATGAAGCGAAAGTTTTCTGAACTTGAGAGCGGAGAGAACACTTCAGGTGAGAAGGGAACATGGGCCTTAGGACTGCTAAAGGCCATGAACAATCCCAACTCGGTACTGAAAACCGATAACAAAGTGACAATGATTAAAGACCTTTATCCGAAAGCCAGACATCATTTCCTGGTGTTGCCCAATAAAGATATCAGCGACTTGAAAACCGTTCAGCCCGAACACCTCGGAATGTTGAGACACATGGATAAAATCGCCAAGGAATATGTGCAGGAAAATCACCCGGGAGTTAACTTCATGATCGGCTATCATGCGGAAGCCAGCATGCATCGATTGCATTTGCATGTAATCAGCGACGACCTGGATTCCACTGCGATGAAAACGAAGAAGCATTGGAATAGTTTTGTGACCAAGTTTTTTATCAATTCGAAAGATATTCGACAAAGTTTGGCCAACAACGGCTCTGTCCAGCTGCCTTCTAAAGAACAATGTAAACAATATCTAGATACTGCCTTAAAATGTCACAAGTGCGACTTCAAGCCCAAGCACATGCCTGACTTGAAAAAGCACATATTAACTCATCTTAAGTAGGGGGAATTATTTACATATCTTTTGTTCAAATGGTTCAGGCAACATCTAAATAAATCATCAGTTTGACGGATAAGTACCAGAGGTTTGATTATTTTTAGTCCAATTTTCCTTGCCCTTAAAGGAGCTTGATTTTCCTCTAAACTACATCTAATTCTGTTTTAGTGCCAAATCATTATTCACAAAGAAAGTCTGGGTCTGATTTTAACTTATTAATTAATTAATTATTAAAGATATTTGAAGCCCGAATACGCTAAGCAATATAGAAAAGAATGCGCCGCTCGAAAACCTCAAAAGCATTTTCTCTTCTAAGTTGCGCAAAAACGTATATTATTTAAAACTCTATCTACGCCACTTGTGGAGATGTTACCACAAAACATGTTGTTTTAACTGTCGAAGCGTGTAATTCATTAAAATATTCCAAGCGGTTTCCGTAATATCGAAAACTTTGATTTTGTTCATGAAAATTTTAACACGCTGTAGATAGAATGCTTTTAAATTTGGTATATCAGGAAATTTGCATGCAGGGGTCTCAAGAGTGCCATAAAAACATTTATTTGTCATCGTTCTTAGAGGAATTCCTCACTTAAAAGTTTTTTTTTTATCATAATCGTACGTCCACTTTTATTTATCTTGGTTTCTAGCTACTGTTATCAGTTAAGCAAGTTTTTTATCTTGAATTTTTCAACAAAATGAATTTTCCAACCATTTAGCCCAACGAATTCTTGCTTTAAGTTAAACGATTCGCCATTAGATCAGCATTTTAAAAACGAACTTAACTTCAGGCAATAATTCCGAATTCTTCCTAGTCAAATGTAAAACAACTTCTTTAAAAAAATCAGTTTAATTTATTTAGCTCTTCTTCAACTCAAAATTCCAAAACAAATTAACAACTTATCATAAAAGGTGTATTAAAACTATATTATTTTTTTTTAACAAAAACAATACTGATTTGGGTCAGTAACTTAGCTAAATGAACGTAAGCGCCCCCCAGTTTGCACGAATTTCACTAGTTTCCCTCAAAAAATCTATACTTTGTTCCTCAGAAATATTGGAATAATTGAAACAACTGCGAACACAGCCAGCCACATAAAGGAATTCAAGTTAAATGCACTATTTTCCACAGTCATTGTATGCAACGTCTGTCCTCCTTGGATTGCAAAGAAGGAAGGTGGTGCCACACCTGCCCCATAACAAAATGTAAATATTTCAAAATATACAGGGTGTCCCATGATGTGTTTGGCCATAGATGAAGGCGGTATTACAGGAGCAATTTGCAGTCTTCGTTAACAACGTTTATTTAGTCAAATGCCGAATACCCGCTGATTCTTTTGATCCATAAGATTTATCAATCGTTGAGTCCCTAATAGGAATGTGTTTAGTAGGTTGAAACACACGAAACAACTGTTTGACAAAAATTAAACCCCAAAGCCAACCTTGCCGCAAAATAAACTATTGGTGCTGATCGGCTGTTTTATGAAAATTGGTCGTTGGATAATTTCATAATACCGCATATATTCACTAGAAGTTTTCGACTTCGAACTGCTTCGACAATACATGTTTACGCTATGGAGACTTACACGGGACACCCTGAATAATCTTACCTATAAATGTGCCTAAAGCAAACGGAATTAAAGGCACTCCAAGAACTGGAGCGGCCAAATTGATGAACCAATTCGGTAGAAGGGGGGTAACTCTGAGGAACACCATGTAATTAAATAAGTTGTTTTTGTGCTTGTCGACCTGCACACTCCATTTGCTGGCTTTCTCCGGAAAATACTGCAAGGACCAGTTTTAATCACTTATCTAATATTTAAGCCTCCACTACCTTTAGCACTAGTCTTCTACCTAATAGTTGAGACAGTAGAAAGCACAAAGTTGCTCCCAGCATTGAGCAAGTGCAGACCAGAATCAGGGCCACGTAGAATGGGAATAAATAGCCGGACAAAATCGAGAGGAACAATGATCCAGGAATGGCAAACGTCTGTAGGCTGGATAGTAGTGAAATTAAGGAACAACTTACTACCAGCCCATGAAATCTACATTAAAAAATCCAGCAAAAGGATACAAAATGTATGTTAAAAACACCCCACTCATCACATGGTAATAATGGTCCAGTTTATATTTACTTAAAACTATGCCTAAGTTTTTTGCGTCTTCTATGTTCCATGGCACTTTGATATGTTTTTTCTCGTCTCTAAAAAGTAGCAAACCTTTGAAAATTACATAAAACGCTGCTTTTTTACCGTACTCACTCGGTGACTTCTGGGAATGTGTGGTAAACCCCAAACAGGGCTGCTAGGGACGTGATAAAAATAAGCAGCACTGTTAGTGTAGCGTATCTAGTCGATATTTCCTGAGGCTTAGCAGCTTTAGCACCTAAATCTAAAACGTATTGTTTTTAATTTTACCACAGTCACATTTAGGGCCAAATCGTCGCATGATTTAAATAAAACCTAAACATACTAAGACCAATACAGGAAACAGGTTCGAGGATCTGGACTTGCAAGTTGGGGATATATCTGGGACTTTGGGGCACATTCAGGCGTCGAAAGGACGCTCTACCTCGAATGGAGAACCTCGACACGAAAGGGGTGGCATATGAGTCAGAAGAGGAACTTATTATGGGGCTCTGCACTAAATGTTCACCTTGGACTTGGGCGGCGCTCATTTTTGGAGGTTGAGGCTCTTTGCTGCACTAGTGATTTTAATGTTAGTTCCAAACGCTTTACTTGGGTTGCTATTTTTGTAAGGTTGACTTTAATACCTAAAATTTATTGGATTTTGTTTCAAATTTTTCTTGGCATTTTCGCCACTTCATGAAGTTTTTAGGTTATCATGCTTTGTGTTTTGAGGCCATTGTTGCCATTTGCATTCGCCTTTAAGTCAGTTTCGGTGCTCCAGATTAAATTAGCTTTTAATTTTCGTGTTGCCTTCAGTTTTTGAGTGTTTTGTTATGTTTTACTGCTCGTAAAATAGATTGATTCTTAATTTAATTAAATGAAGGTGATTATGTGTCTGAAAGCCCGCAACATTGGAGCAAAGTTTTGAAAGTGACATTTTTGTGTCATTTCTAAGGCGTTTCGGTAAAAAAAAATTTTCGGATAATTTTTTTGAGATTTTGAGGTAATTTGTAAAATGTTGGTGTTTATTTTCTCGAATTCGGTTCGTGAACATTCATAGTGTATTTAGGTAGCATCCTCGACAGTTTTGGATCGTTGATCGAAGCCATTCACCATTCCATCTAGTAGATCCCCATAGCTAACCAAACAAGTAAGTGAAATATTAACTTTTCATTAATTTGGCCACATTTTCGTCTGGAGGCTCGGTATTAACGTATATTTCTAGTTTATCAGCGATCGAATTTCACAATCGGCTTACCTTATAGATAATTCATTTATCTGCAAAGAATGAGCTTTATGGAAAGTAGTGAATTTCAATGAGTTAAAAGTGATCGAAACTCGCATTTCCATAAGAAACACCACTAAGATAAGTTCTAAGTACAGTGATTATCTATGAGGTGTCTATATGGTTAACTTGAAACGCGAGAGTATGATAAACTAGAAAAAAATTGAATATGAGCGATGAGATTGTAACAAGTGCATATAAAATAAAGTTAATATTTATTTTCACACTTTTGTTATCACAAAACAAGTAACGCACAAATATTTACAAACTATATTACATAACGCATTCTAATTGTATAATAATATATTAATACAGAGCTGTATTAAGACTTTTGCGAGCCTGAAGCGCCAAGCATTTTTGCCCCGTTTTCCGTTTTAAGGATGAATAATCATTTGTGCTGAATATTTTATGTATACACTTTTTCAACCACCGACAACTCGCACTCTACGCTGGTAAAGTAATAGTATTAGCATTAAAACATTTGGCATACGAAATTGGATCGAAGTTAGTTATAATCATAAATTGCAAAAGCCTCAATATACAGTATGTCACGGATGGACTAGTAAATCCAATTTATTTGATTTCGCACCAATTGAATTGATTCCTTTGGGCCCTTTCAGGAACCTAAACTCGGGCTTCATATGCCTTATAGGTTAAACCAGCCCTGAATTTTATTTGGTATTCTTAGTCGAATTTTAAACTGAGTGCTTGTAAAAATGCTATACAAAATGAAACCACAGAGCCCTGGGGTGAAAATGCAATGATTTGATCTAATTCGTATAGCCGAAAAGTGAACAGTTTTCGTAACGCCCTCAAAGTTAAAAAACCCCAATGTTGTGTCCGATAAAACTACCCGTCGTAACTCCATAAACCGGTTCGAAATAAAAAGCTAAAATTGCTTTACTCCTTTAATAGACAGACAAAAACACTCCAAATATACGAACAACTGAACTCTACTTTATTCACCAAAGAAAAAAGTGTGTGGTATCAACACAATTGACCCGATCGCTATGCGCATATGGGCCTTACCCTTCTTATGACCCTTAACCTACTCACCCACTAACGGGAATTTTAAAAACAAAAACGGTTGACTCGACAGAGGTGGAGGGCTGATTCTTGACGGTGGTGAATTAAGATGGCTCTAACATCAAAAAAAAAGCAAATTGGTCTTTACTCACATTTTTTCATGCAAAACAAACCCCCTTAGTTGAAATATCTAAAGGCATTGCTTCTTGAAATATTTGAAGTTAAAAGCTCGCCGCTTCTCTAGTATGAAAACATCGTAATTTAAATATTTGAAAATGTAATTTTATCGAATATGTACTTACGCATAAATTATAATTATTTTGTAATTCTAAATTATTGACTCGTACATTTTCATTGTTTAATAAGCTCCCTAAGACACTTCTCATCCAACTCGAATTTATTTTCATGGAGGTAGAACGATTTACATATTTTAAAAGAAGTAGACCAAACTTGATTTAAGTTCTGAATATTTTTCAGTTTTATAGGGCATATAAAACTTTAACCGTCGCGCACAATAGATAAATATGAGGACAAACTCAATTATTAATAATGAATTAAGAATTATTCGCAAGGATTAAGTAATCTAATTGTTTACACATCAACTTATTTCAGGACTCGCACAAGGAATATTGGAAAAATAATGATTTAAGTGTAGGTATACTGATAACTGTTCGGCAGTATTTACACACTACTTGAGAATTTACTGTTTTATATAGAATGTGCATAAAAAACATATACTTTTCATTACCTTATAGTACTACAAGTTTAAGGAAAAAGTTTAAAAATATTAGAACAAATATTCATACCAACTACCCCGCATTCTGTTAATCTAGACGATAAAGAAAAACATGCCGAAGCAATTACATCTGAAATGTGTTAAGCCCTGGCTTATTTATCACCTCCCTTCTTCAAAGTTTTGGGTCCTAATTTTACGTTTTCTTACTTAAAGTGAATAGTTGGTATGTTAAGCGGTTTAACACGGTCGTAATACGCGATCGAATTGCCTTTTACTCTTGCAAAAATCTTGGTGTTGCAGAACATGGACTTGGTCTTGATCTTGTTCTTGCTGGACATAGTCTTGGTCTTGGTCTTGGTATTGCTTTTATTGCAAGACCCAAACCAAGACTGCAAGACCAAGACCAGTCTCGCTGATCACTAACACATTTTAACTTTTTACGTTGAATTCATCTTTGCTAGGGCAATAACGGATACCGTTTTTAACATTTAATAAAAGCAATCAATAACAATGCGCTACTTCGAGAAGGGGCGAGAGGTTGTCTTCAACATTATTTGTTAGCGAAATTTGATTGGGTCTAGAAAGTAGGAAATACCTCCCGAGCGTTGTTTTTATACACAAATAATAAGTATTTCCACTTTACCAAGACTTCCTTCTGCCGTGGCATACTCAAATACATAGTATGCACTAGGTAATTTAAACTGTAAGGTCCAGTTTGAATAATTAGTCGCCTTGGAACATTCATAGCCCTGATATTTTGTAAAACTTTCGGTTAGCTACGAATAACTAATTAATCACTACATCCATTTATCTAAATAGTTATTGTATGTTTTCTTATGGAGTCATTAGCAATAGACATGATAAATTTCAGATTCAGCAAAATTGCGTCCAATTATAGGTACATTTGGGACATTTTTTTTAAGAGTAAAAAGCTGATATTTATATCAAACAAACATTCACCTGCCCATAACTCTAGGCTGTCGTTAGCAAATTTAGCATAATTTATTCCTAAAATTGGCAATTTTTATCAAATTCACCTGTCCTAATACTGGGGAATTAGACGAAAAACTCCGTATTGAAAACGTTGTATATTTTTTAGTGCAAACAATCATTAGGCCGTCAAACAACTGCAAATATACCGGACACTCCATCGTTATTTTTAAAATACAATTGGCAAATGTATTATTCAGATCGTCCTGCATCGTTTTATATAGGAAGTTGCTTTTGATCAGAACGTTTCGGTTGATAGTATCTCCAACCGTTTTCAAAATAGTAGTAGTAAACATTATTAGTAATAAAAGACTATCGACCTATCGGTCTTCTGCCCTGGGTTGTTTACAAAGTTTTGTATGGAAACTTAATAACTAACAACTAATATAATTCACAAACACGTACATAATTTATGTCTGGAGGTGGTCCAATAGGGTTGAGGTTGGGAAGAGGAAACGCGTTTGTCTGGTCGGTCTTGTTAATCAGGGGGGTCCAGGAAGGTGAGATTGTGAGGGTTTTGTTTCCATCTCGATTGCAAGAGTAGTTTTTCCGAGATCCTTGTCAAGTTTGTGCGTTCGTAGAGTAGTCGGTTTGGTGGATTGTGTAATGGGTTTGCTGGGTGTCGGATCTTCGTTATCAGTCTCAGTGCTATCTGTTCTGTTGTCTGTAAATGCCGTTTAGTTTTGTCAGTAGCGTTGGCGAATAAAATCTGAGCCTAGTCAATTAGAGGTCTGCAGATCGCTTTATATATGATAGTTGCTGTCTTGGTGCTGATACCCTTGTTTTTGTAAGTAAGTGTGCGGAAGTGTTTTGCTCTCTTGGTTAGATCTGTTCTGATGTTTTGTACGTGTTTTGTGAATTTTAGTCTATTGTCCATTGTTATTCCTAGGTATTTCACATTGTCGGTGGGTTTGATTATTTGACCCTCCGTGATGATGTTTGGAGAGTCTGGTTTAATTCGGTGGTTTGAGAGGAGCAGCCGGTTTTTTGATGCATTTGGTGTGAGTCTCCATTTGTAGAAGCATGCTGTTATTGTGTCTGTTAGTGTCTGGAGTTTGTCCACTGCTCTGGCGGTCGTTCTGTCATGCGCGATAAGGGCAGTGTCGTCAGCGTATTGCAGCAGGTAAGCGTTTTGGTCTATACCTTCTTTGTTTTGTCTGTTGTGATTGCATATGTCATGACAATATATGTTGTAAAGCAGGGGTGAGAGTGGTGAACCCTGAGGTAAGCCTTCCTCAGGTGAAAAGGGGATAGAGTAGTCGTCGTTGATTCGTACCTCCAGTTGTCTGTCTTCGAGTAGTTGTTTAATAATAGTTATTATGTTTGGAGTGCCAAGTTTGTGTAGTTTGTACAGTAAGCCCTCGATCCACACACTGTCAAAGGCCTTATTTATGTCTAAAAACACGCTGGCAGTTTTTCCTCCGGTCAGGTGTGGTTTGTATGTTATTAGTAAGAACAAAAAGTGGATGTATAGTTGAGTTTTTAGTCTTGAAGCCAAACTAGTATTTTCGAATATGATGTCCTATTAAATCATGTAATCTGTTTTTTATTATGTGTGCAAACAGTTTGCTCAACCCCGGGAGTAGCGTGATGGGTCTGTAGTTTTTTGTTAGTGTGTCATCTAGTCCATTCTTTAAAATAGTAATTATGATACCCTTCTTCCATGACTTGGGTATTTTGTTAATCGTGATGCATTCGTTAAGTTTTCCTAATATGAAGTCATGTGTCTCCTGTGCTAGATGGTTTTAAAAATAAATAGTGATTTTTTGTATGAAGTTACTTCCTCATACACGCCGGTCAATGAGGTGGATACTTATTTAATTTGGGAGCATATTCTGCACTCAAAAGTTTGTTAAGCGCATATTCTACACTCAAAAAATTACGAAAATATCCAATACAATTCCTCAACAAGTATTTCTGTTGAATTCCTAACAACAGTAGATAAGAGACTGAAGCTCGGGATGCAACTCGTGATGAACTTCGAAGTATCTTTGACTCTTTTTCCTAAAAATGCAAATTTTTTAAGAAAAAATTGTATCTTGGCTCCTTGAGTTCCTGGTCAAGAATTTACTACGAGTTCCTCTCTCTTAAAACTTAAAACTTGATGAAAAAATTGATGAACATATCAACAAAAAATTTGTCATATTTGAACATTTTAAATAATTTTCATATTTTAAAGTCATATTTTCTGAAAGGACGCACGCTCCCCAACAGTCGTGTAAAACAGAGCAATTATCTAGTTGTTCTCAGATGAAATATGCTGCTAAAGCTCGTGTGTTAGAATCTCTAACTCTTCTCATATGCAGGCAACATTTTTGGAATTAGTACAAGCTTCGTTAATATGCATGCTTTCGAATATGTCTAAAAATCGAAAAGCATAGGGGACCGCCATGTATGGCAAAACCGATTAACTTCAATTACCCTTTCTCAAAAAACAGCACACATACATACATGCTCCACGAACTATACCTACTCAAAGCCATAAAACAATCATACAAACATTAACAGCACATAATTAAGTCTCTAGTTTTTAAACTGGCTCATGAACTAAGCAGGTAATTCATACCACTATTCGACCGGAGATATTTAAACAATTCCGCTACCAGTATTTCTGAAACTATTTATCAATTTTCTTATATTGCTGTTTCCTCTTACTCACGTACTCATACCGTATTATTATCTCGGGGAAAAAAAATCGGGGCTCGGTAAATAGTTTCGCCCTGTAGCTATATGCGCACGACAGAGCCGAACTTGCCTATATGAAGCCCAATGAAAATCAATTACTTTCGTTAATCATTATTCACTTGGAAGCTGATGAAAATATTCATTCCAATTTGTAATATTCTATCGAAAAAATCGTATTTGCAGCTTTTCACTTAGTGAAAATATTCTTGGAAACAAAGCAGCAACTCCCCCCCCGTTAGGTCCTGGTTCCGCAATCATAGCTCTACAAACCACGAAGACTATAATAATCGCCCTGCAAGTGACACGCAAATCTGCTTATAGATATATATTTTCAAATAATTTATTTATTTGTCTTGGCTGCGCCGGGATAATTGCATGTCGAGGAAAAGCTACTAGAAATTATTTTAATTGCGTCCAGCCTGATTATGGGCTTCTGCAGATCTTCCCATACGCCAGGGGCTTATCCCTATGATATATCTTTTGTTAGGAGCAGTTGGAATCATATGTGAAGCTGGTGAGCCAGTGGCGTAGGCTTTGGCATTATTTTTAAGGGGCCATCGGCATTCATCCAATTAGCAGAAAATGGAAAAAGGCGATTTTAAAATAATTGTTTTTGTTAAGGCTTTGTAGATTTCTTTGTTAGTTATTCTCAGGGCCACTTTTTCGGTTTTCTCTCATGTAATTGTCACAATTATTTATCAACTGTGGCTCTGCATCATTCAACTCAAGATGAGATGAACCTATACTGCTACTCTAAGGGCTCATTTCAATCTGTTGAATCAGCATTGGACATCGTTCTTAAGACATGCAGATATCTATTATCAGGTTCAGGAATTTTTTGAAGGCTTTGCATGACTTGTGTTCAAGATTTTGTTGTTTATGCCTGATGTTAGTGCTTGTTTCTATTAAATTCGAAAAAGGCTTAAGTGTTGCTTGTGAGTGCTGCCTTCAGTAAGACTTGAGCTATCAGCGAACTATTTCAATTTTTTTTACAACTTTCACTTCCTCAAAAGAATGAGTTTGACCGATTTAAGTCGCCTTACTACGGAAGGTAAATTTGAGGCATATTTTATGTTGTGATTTACTTCAAGTTTAACAGAACACAATTTAAAAGCTAACCACTAATATGTCGTAACATGTATGACATATATGTTACAGTACACATTCATATTTCGCCTTGGATAGGATGAAATGAATCAAAACGAGATTTGATAATAAATTTCGCAAATGTATCAAGCACTGTCCAAATTGAGTATAACAAGCCACTTGTCCTGGTATATATAGATTTCGAAAAGGCGTTCGACCTCGTAAATTAACACAAAATGTTGCTAGCGCTGGCGGACTGTCGTATTGATAATCGATATACTTTCCTATTGAAAAACATATACAAGCGGACAACTAACTGCATGTGTAAGGTTACATGCAGACACAAATAAATTTCAAATCGAAAGAAGAGTTCCTCAGGGCGACACAATCTCCGAAACTGTATACCACCGTATTGGAATGTGCCTTTACAAGAGTAAACTGGGAAGAAATGGTCATAAATGTAGACGGAAAGCTGTTGAGCCACATGAGGTTTGCTGATGACATTGTCATAACTGCCGACAGTATTGACCAGGAACAGACTATGTTGGAGAGCCTTCATGAAGCGTGCAAAGAAGTCGGTTTAAAAATCCATTTAACGAAGAAGCAATGTATGACCAACTTTGTCATGTGCGAGAATATCTCAGTTGACGGTAGGAGTATCGATCAGCTTGCCTCATATAAATATTTGGGACACGAGATCAGGATTGACCGAGATAATCAAACCTGCGAGTTGAACAGGAGAATAGGCTTGGCATGGACGGCATTTGGAAAGCTTAGGGATGTTTGCAAATAAAACATTCCTATATGTCTCAAACGGAAAACATACAATCAATGTATACTTCTATTACTAAAATATGGGGCAGAAACGTTAGCGTTTTACAAAAAAACGGCGCACAAGCAGTGAATTGCTCAGAGATCTATGCAGCGGTCAATGCTGGGACTGTCCCTGTGAGGATACCCAATGTGACTATAGGGCATAGGACGGGTGTGACTGGTGTCATAGAGAGAGTTGCAACCTAGAAGTGGAACTGGACTGGCCATTTCGTACGAACAACGGATGGAAGATGGTCAAAGCGTATTCTGGAGTGGAGACCAAGGCACGAAGTCTGACGAAACCGTGGCAGACCACCAACAAGATCGACGGATGATATTAAGAGAATCCGGGGAAACTAAATACAGGACGCCCAAGACCGAAAGCGGTGACAGACATTAAGGGAGGCTCATGTCCAACAGTGGACGTGAACGCCTGTTTGATGATGATGATGATGATGATGATGATGATGATGATGATGATGAATTCCTTAAAGGAATCACATAATAAGTACTTATATAGGGTGTCCCGTAAGCACGACCAAAAGGGTCCTGCGATGGCTCAAAAGAAGACGATCTGGCGTAACTTTCATAAAAAAAAGTGTCTGCATCCTCTGCTATTGATGGTAAAATTTCTTTAAAACATTTTGGGCCATTCGGGTGAATTCTTCAGTGTCTTGATATAAAGACTACCAGAACTTTTTATTTGGTGGCTGCAATCAATGGGGTTTTTTTTGAGTTGATGTAGTAACTGTTTTTCGGAATTTTTGTTCTCTGTGAAAAATATTAATAATTATAACAAATAAATAATAATAATAATTAATAAAAATTATTAATTATTATTATTATTTATTTTTTATAATAATAATTAATAAAAAATAATTATAAAAATAATTAATAAAAAATTTAAAATGAAGTACAGTCAGGAAAATATACACAACGTAAAATATTATAGCATTTATAGTTTTTAGACGTAAAAAATATTATTAAAGTAAAAAACAAGCAAAATATTTGATATTCGCAATACTGAGAATACTGTATATTTCAGGCTTAGTAAATTTGTTAATCGAATAATATTCGACTAAAAACAAACAAACATTTAAAAAATATATTCTTGGATTCATTCATTTTAAATGCAGAAGTAACACGTTCAGATGAAACACTAAATATTTTAGAGCTGGATTCGAATATCTATTGCAATTCTGCTACAGTCTTAGCAGACATTAGCATTCCAACAAGACCCCCTCTAGTTAAAATTCAAGCCAAATAAACTGGGTAAAAGTGGGATCAAATGCATACATGTCCCATATTAGTCATTACAGTAAAACGTGTGAGTAGGGGCGCTTTATTAGGTAAATTTTTCATCGAAACCTCCCCAAAGATTAGCATGTCGGAGACAGCACGTCTTTGCTTGAGGGCCCATATTAGTGGGCAATTTTAAATGAACCTTTAGGTCGTTTGAAAATGCTATTGAGGACTATATGGAAATTCTATTCTATAGGAGTGAGAGGTAACAGATCTTTTAAGCGGAGTTAAATATATTAAGTAGGAGTAAGAATGATATAATTTTTTTTAAGCACTGAAACATTGTACAATGCTAGTTTTATTGACTATCTTGAAATGGAATTATCGTCTCTTGTTACGAACCGAGCGATTTGGTCAAAACGCAATTAAAATGTAACTCCAAGTTTTTAAAATAAATGTAAATTTTAAGGTCTAAGTTTGAATCTGCCCTTTTTGAGCGTTTTTGAGCCGGCCCTTGCGGATTTCTTTATAAACCCTTTGCAACAGTAGTTCTAGTCCAATGAAATTTCCCGAGATCTTGGAAGCAGCTTTAAAAGCAAATAATCAAATTTGTAGTTTAAAATTGTGCAAATGTCAAAGTACTTTGGTCAACGAGAGACTTAAATAATTAAGAATTTGCTTCAGGCTCATAAACCATTTAAACAATGCTTAGTAATTTATCAGATAAAGTTCCGATTAAGAAAAAATTCCGATAAAGAAAAAAAATCAACTTCTTTGAACTTGGAATAGCAACGGATATACAGGGAAAAAAGAAAAAAGTGCGTTTTATAAAATCCTTTATATCGTGTTTGTTATAAAAGATACAATAACGAAATTTTCAGGGTGGGGGTAAGAAATACCCCATACATAAAATCTTAATTTGTTAATTTTAATTATGTATCTTGACCGAACATAAACATGCTATACATGGTTGAAGAGCATATTTAAAGGGGAATTTAAAAATGCAGAAATTGAATATGGCGCCCATAAGAAAAACAAAAGTTGACTTCGGCCTCATTGAACATAGTGGGCCTAGATTATTTTTTACTTTATTTTCAAATTCACGCTCATTTCTTACCCTCACCCTGAAAATTTCGTTATTGTATATCCGTTGCTATTCCGAGTTCAAAGAAGTTGATGACAGATTATTAATAGGCACTTGATTGCGCAACTTTTCCCCATTTGGTCCACTCTGTATCTTAACGGTTTCCCATATCCCCATGTACATCATTTTATACTGGACACACTGTATAATAATTAATTTCTATCTATTACCATACTCCAGCGCTGATAATTATTTTACATACTTTTAGCTAATTTAATTTTAAATTGAACTTAAAAAGTACCTGATACTTGGTTTTTAAGTTTGAATACCAAATTATCAAAAGTTTATACTCACGATGTGTCAAAACCAAAATTTGCTAAATTTTGAAAAAATAAATCAATTAGTTGTTGCAATTTATTGTGCGTTGTGTATGTCGTTCCATTCTACTTTTAACGGAAAAAGATTAGATTTTTCGTTATTTACAATTTCTTGAGTCAGAATTTTTTTACGGGTTGCGAATATTGGCCCCTTATCTTTTAGTTAATTTGCTCCTTTTACTTGTTATTGTGTTATTTTATACAGTTAATTATGATTTGCTCGGTTATTTGTGAATAAATTCTGTACGAATTTTGCGGTTTGAAATTGGTTGGATTTAGATGTTAATTTGTTTTACCTTGTTAATGAGCCTAAGAAAGGAATATTTGCAAAATTATTTGTTATTTGTAGTGCTAGAAAAAGCGATACGCTTAAAGTTGAAAAATTGAAATGAAATTTGCATTTTTAATATTCGCATTTTAACTGCTATTTTTTATAGCAGAATGCGTTACCTGTACCTGGTATATCAGAAAAAAATTATTTGCAGATTAGGTTGTTGATATATTGACTTTTCCGATTCGGATTACGCCCGTTTTAAGGCTATCCCATTGACTGCACAATAAAACCGATTTCATTTTTTGAAAATAGTATAACGGGAGTTTAAAATGCCGTCATTGCTTAAATCTAGAATAATATAAAACAATTTTTATTTCGTTATTTCTTTAACAGTTGATAATCAAATACCTTTTTGAAAAGTTGAAGGTCAACAAAAAGATTTGTTCTTAAAAATTATTTCAAAATTTAAAAAAAATGTAATTAAAATTAAAAGAAAAACTACAAAATTTGCTTAAATTTATGAAGTTACATTAATAATTAACATAATTTATAAGTGAAGAAAGTTACGTTTCATATGCATTACATAAAAATTCATACATATTACATGCTATATATTTTTGATTATGAAAAATGTCATATTTGATATACATATTGCGGTAATTTTCTACATTTCTAACCGAGAATTTAAAGTGAAGGCATGTTGAATATGCAGTTATTTTATTTTCCATAATACTCCAATAGTTGTTCAAACCTGCTGTGAAAAATTGCTCCACAAAGACACTATATTTTCATTATACACTATGAGAAATTATGAAAGAGCATGCAAATAAACTATTTTTATTAGCGAATGTTAGTGCTTTTTTATTCTAAGGCCCTCAAATTACGCATTTATGTTGATAGGAACCTTCTAGTTTCAACTGCCATCATGTAAATTTCTATATGAAGAATCAGGTATTTACGTAATCAAGAAGAATCTTTTGGTTCAGGTACCGAAGTGACGTAGTTTCATATTTTGAAATTTCCCCTTTTTTCAAAGCAGATTAGTTTCAGACGTTAGAAATGTATTTAAGTATTCTCTACGGTCCCTTCAGTAGGTGGAAGCCAATTTTGAATCACATCCTATTGTTAAGGATTATCCTCGAGACCAGATATAGAAATGTGGATCAAAAATCCGATATATCAATTTTCAGATTAATTCCATAATTCAGATTTCTGAAAATGCATGTCTTATCTTCAATGTTTTCTAAGCCGTATTGCCATTTCTTCAAAACTGTTTGCTAATGAACAACGAGCTGAATTATCGATACCACTGTTAGAAAAACAAGATTTTTCTTGCTTAGCTAATCCATGCGTTGAATTTTTCAATTATTGTTTTTATTAAATAATAAAAGCAGATAAACAACATATACATGACTACATTCAATCACAAGCACACCCCATTTCAATAGAAACCATACAACAACAACTTTCACTAGCCATAGGAAAATTTAGCCCGGAAATAAAAAATGCTTTCTACCGACATACACTACCCAAATACATACTGAGACTAATAAAACATAAGAGAGAACTGTACAGACTATATACAAACACTCAAAATAACGACCTAAAAAGACAATGAACCAACTTAACAGAAACATTAAAACTCTGATTGGACAATACCGACAAGACAAATGGCTAGAAACATGTAAAGAAATACAGAAGGAGAAAGGCAAAACATACTGGCGAAAAATTAAGAAACTGGCGCAATACAGGAAGACTGGCACTACTGACACAATTGACGAAAACGGAATAGAACGCTACACAGACAAAGAGAAAGCGGACGCATTCGCCAGACACTATCAAAGGACCTTCAGCATATCGACAAACCCTAACTTCGACAATGACAACTGGAACTTGATCAACGACTGGTACTTGAACTATTTTAACAACTCACCAAACTATGCCTGCACACTGATCACAGACATAGAGTACGATGAAGCCCTAGCGCACATCAAGAACACTGCACCGGGGAAGGATAAAATTAAGGCAAAAGTCCTGAAAAGCCTAACTCAAGAAACACACAAACTGATCCTAACTGAATTGAACAACTGCATCACAAATGGCAGAATCCCAGAAACATGGAAAAACGGCTTAATAATCCCTATACCCAAAAATGGACTGGACAATACACAACCGAGCAACTACAGACCAATTACACTACTTCCAGTACTAGGCAAGATTTTTGAATGCATAATGAAGCAGCGGCTTGACAAAGTGATTGGAAAGTATATACCTACCAATTTGGTTTCAAACAGCATCACTCGACCGTTCATCCGCTCTTTATTTTGGCCAACAATATACAAACTACCCACCTAACTGACAGAAAGACATCTTGCCTGGTTATGGACATTAACAAGGCTTTTGACAGTGTCTGGCATAGAGGCTTACTATACAAACTATACAAACTACACACACCAACATATCTACTACACACCATAAAGAACTTACTAGAAAACAGACAACTACAAGTACGAATTGACAAAACACTGTCATTTTCTTTTTCCCCTGAACAAGGGCTCCCTCAAGGATCCCCGCTCTCACCGTTTCTCTACAATATATACTGCCATGACATATACAATTACAACTTACCAGACAAAAATCAAATCGACAGATCGGCATACATATTACAATACGCAGACGACACGGCACTTATTGTACATGACAAAACTACTGAGAGAGCAGCTCAAAGACTCCAAACACTAACAAACAACACAATGACATGGTTTTATAAATGGAGACTAACACCAAACGCGTCAAAAAACCAACTTCTGCTCACAAACCACAGACTCAACGCTGACTCCCCTACAATAACTGCAGACGGCCAAAAGACACAACCAAAAAACGACGTAAAATACCTTGGAATTACAATTGACCACAAACTTAAATTCACTAAACACATACGAAACATCAGGGCAGAAACAATAAAGAGAACAAAACACTTCCGATCACTAACCTACAAAGACAGAGGAATTAGCACAAACACCGCCACCAAAATATATAAAGCTATTTGTAGACCCTTGCTAGACTATGGACATATACTCATGACCAACGGAACAGAAAGGACAAAACGTTATATACAAACAACAGAACAAATTGCACTAAGACTAATAACACGAATAAGACACCCCCAAAACCCACTACACAACCCCCCCACCCAACTACTATACGAACGCACAAACATGACAAAGATCTCGGAAAGACTCATACAGCTACAGACAAAATGGACAAACAACCCCTACAACTGGACCATACTGAATCCCCTTTGTCTTACAAGACCAACCAGACAATCCCGCTTTCGTTTCCCTACATTAACGCTACTCGAACACTTACAAACGCTACGGACTAGTGGACAACAAAATAATTCCTTCTTGCCACTGAAATCTTATTTATTTATTAGTATTGTTAACCTAGAATAAGAGAATTTTCATATTTGTTTTCATTTAGATTAAGACTGTAAGTATTAAACAAGGGCAGAAAGACCGATAGGTCGATAGCCTTTTTTAGAAATAAAGATATTTACTACTACTACTACTAAAAGCAGATATTTCTGCACAATTATTTAAAATCCTTATCTTAATAATTAATTTAATAATGTTAACACGTTTGAGTCCATCTACTAGAAAGATATTTTTTTTTCTTAAGAACGCCTTAAGGGCGTCGGAAATTGTAACTAGACTTGGTTTATCTAACAATATTTTTCTATTATTTAAGGTTAGCTGTTTGGTAGATGGACGTCCAGCGACGCTCTCCACATAACACTAATCACTATTTGCATGTGATAAATATACTTTAGGAATAATCCTTAGGCACTTTTACTGTCGCTACACTAATTCGAACGGTTTTAGTCTTTTTAGCCGCCGAACTAGTCCGTTGTTGTCGAGTATCGAGATTACCTCGACATTTTTGTGACTCTTCAGTCTCTTCTGATGTTTGTCTGCAAACCTGTTGATCTCATCTTCAACCATAGGCATCTTCAGGTCGCGATGGATGTCTTCATTACGAATGTATCACGGGGCGTTGACGATGCTCCGCAGAACTTTATTTTGAAATGTCTGAATAATTTTGAAATTAGTTTTTATTGGGCATCCCCAAAATGGGATGCTGTAAATCCACACGGGCTTTAGAATTTGCTTATAGAGAAGCAGTTCGTTGTGAATTGACAACTCACAGTGGCGTCCGAGAAGCCAATGCATTTGCCTGAACTTGAGCCCCAGTTGCTCACGTTTTTTCTTCACATGTGATTTCCACCGTAGCTTGGCATCCAAGATCATACCCAAATACTTAGCTTCGTTGGCATGCGGGATTGTTTGCTGATTGACTATTACTGGTATATAGTCGTATTTCTTGTTGGTAAAATTGACGTGAATCGACTTTCTTCATTAAGCTGGATGCGCCATTTCTTTGCCCAATTGGTGACATTGTTGGCGGCTATTTGAAGTTTGTTAGTGGCTGACTGTATGTCTTGACCAACGGCGAGAAGAGCAGTATCGTCGGCAAATGTTGCCGTGATAACTCCTTTACTTTGAGGTATATCATTGGTGTACAGCAGGTAAAGAACTGGTCACTGGTCAACAGAAAAAGGACACTGCCCTGAGGTACTTCAGCAGAAATTTTTTTGAGTTCAGAATATTCTTCCCCATGTTTGACTCTAAAGTGTCGGTCAGTAATATATGAGTGAAGAATTTGGCTCATTTGTCGTGGCAAATATTTGTCTAGTTTGTACTCCGGGCCCTGATGCCACACTTGGTCGAATGCTTGGGCCACGTCAAGGAATATCGTTGCACATATATTTTTCTCTTCAAGTGATCTCTCAATTACAGCGGTGATTCGGTGTACTTGATCAATATTCGAGTGCTTGTTGCGGAATCCAAACTGATGAGTCGGAATAAGCTGCTTTTCCTCAATTATAGGTTTGAGGCGTTGTAGGAGCAGCTTTTCAAACAGCTTGGATATCATCGGCAGCAAATATATGGGGCGGTATGATGATCTATCTTCAAGTGGTTTGCCAGGTTTAGGTATCATTATTACTTCAGCAATCTTCCACTGCATTGGTACGAGCTGCGTTGAAGAGGTGCGTCAGTTTCATGATAGCTTTGCGAGGCAGTTCTTTGAGAATCTGGGCGGTTATTAGATCATAACCTGGAGCTTTCTTTGAGCTGAGGTTTTTATCTATGGTATTAGCAATCTCCGCAGATGTTATTGGCTTAATTATCGTGCCATTTTCGTACTAGAAAGATAATATTTAATTTTTAATGTTCGGCATATTTTTAGCCTTCCTTGACATTTCTCCCGTACCATATTTGAAAGGCTCTTGACCGATACCTATTATCCCAGATTAGACGCTCCTATTTCAGTATGCAACGAAGCCTTCTCCACTTGTTCATAAGTTCATTTTTTAACTTTTAAGTAATTCGGTTTATTGGCCACTTCTGAAGTACCATTTTCAAACACCAGCCATTAGAGTTACTGGCATATTGTAAAGAAATTCTTGTGTTAAATAAGCCATACATTTAGTCGCATCCATTAATTGTTAATCTCAAAAATACATTTTAAACCTGATATTTCCTGAGCCAGCCACTGGTGAAAAAATGAATCGCAAATCGCCATAGGTTACAACATTTTCGTCATTATTACACATCTGTCCGCATAAACACTGCAAGTCAACTAATATGGATATTCCGTTTCGGATTTGTGCTCGAGATAATTTTTTATAAATGTCAAATCCACATCTTGCCCAGTGTTAAATACTAAAGCTCGACCAACACGTGCTTGTACGAGGTTAATCACATAGGAATTTTCTTAATAATGATTCATATTAATGAGATGATATAAAGTGAAAAAATATTAGTAGTTAACAGACAATAGCAGGGAACTTTTTGCAAGCTTGAATCCAATGTGCGAACTAGTTGACTTTCCTACAATGCCCAGTACACTCCCAGTGAACGGGGACAATTAATAATTGGCTAAAGGTGCGAAAAGCAAAGGGTATCATTAACATTTCAGCATATACACCTGATATGACGCACCAAGTGCGAAGTAGGACACTTAAAAATCCAGACATCATATTTAAATATTACTTAACTGATTGCCTGGCATATGATTTTATCAGAACGCGCCGAAATATCATTTTAATTGAACACATTGCATTCATAATTTTCATTTCCATAAATTGAAAGCTGACGAGAAAAATACTGACTTTTCAAAGACAATTCTAGTACTCCAATACACGTTCAATGCACACCTATGTCAAAATGATTATTAAACGATAATGATCGAATCGATTTCGACTACAGGTTCCCTCCACAATCAATTGATTATTTTAATACAAATGACCAGTCTGCGGGGCTTGTAATGATCAGTCTGGTACCAATTTCAATAGGTACCTACTCACCGAAGCCCATACATCGATTAAAATTTAAAAATAGCTGTCAAAACGTCTGTTAACATTTTTCCTTCTTACAATAATACCCTTTGTGGTTTATATTTATGACTACTCATCAGGTTTTATAGCGGCAGTACCACGTAACTTTCTCGCTACATCACTTAATTAATAATTACTCAGAACTGTTTACTAGGGATTTGAATGCTACATTTCCAAGTGCCCTTTTGCACTATTATACAGTTGATAGATTTGCATTGAAGACTCGTCAAGTAAAAGTGATTTGCTCTTATCAATAGTTGTTTGATGGTTGAGTAGAATGGACTTTTTGTGGTACCTCCCTTGTTTTGTGCTTATGGTACCCCACAATTAAGGAGCTGAGACCTAAACAAAACAGAACGAAGTATCTCACTGTGATTATCGGAATTTGATTTAGCATAACACCATAGTCGGTTCTGCGGAAAATTCGTTATCACCAGCATTTTTTCAAAACTTTGCCTATAATTAATGAGGTGCGACGTGGTGGGTCCGAAGTAGCCTTTGCATTTGGTAAATGCCGCATAATTACCACATATGAAAGTTAATAATTGTGAAGAAGCTAAAAAACGCTTCACCTGCTTATGTTGTCTAGTTCTTGTCTAACTTCATCTGATGTCCGACTTCCTTAAGGTAGAAAATTGTTTCGTAACTTGCCATAGACAAAAAATGCACAGCTTTTCATTTGAATATTCGGCACGTGGTTGTTTGCGTTTGATTAATTGATTTTTTCTGCCTTAGCTGGTCTAGGGGGTTTTCAACAGTCAACCGTGTGTGAAATTTGTAGCTTCCTTTGTGCTTGATTTAGTTGTAGTGATAGTGGGGTGGTTTTGGTTAAGACAAAAAGATGGTTACATATCTAAAAGCTTATATATTCCCTAACTTTTGACTGTGAATACTCTCTGAATTTTGTTTATCGAGTTACAGCTTTATTCGTGGACAACATTGAAGTTGTAAAATAAGCAAAATAAATTAAATACACAATTTGTATTTATACAGGGTTATTCACGCTATACGGCACGGAAGTTTGTGGCTGAACCGTTTGATTTTTAAAAAGTATTACTTTATGAATGGACAGGCGCCTACCGGGCGCACATTTTAAAAATATTTTTATAATGTACACGGTGTCATGTGTAAAACTTTACACCCTTGGAGAATGTAATAAAAATTGTTTATTGGTCTCTGGAGTTTATGCTCAAAAGTTTCCTGAAAGAAATCATCCTAAGCCAGCCGTTTTTAAGCGCTTATTACACCAGTTTGAGGTAAGTGGGAGTGTCAATGATAAAAAATCCATTGCAAAAGAAATCTGTCACTGAAGATGCAGAAAATGTTTTCACGGCAATTGGTTCAGTTATCGTAAAGCCCAATATTAGTCAAATTCTAATATCCAAAAGTACTAACATTGTCAATCAAATATTTCCAGAATTATTAAAAAGCACAATTTTTATTCTTATAAAGTTCAGCTTTACCAAGAACTTTATGGAAATGATTTTGAAAACGAACTGAGTTTTGCATGTGGCTGTTAGATAAAGTGGCAGAAAATGAAAAGTTTTTCGATAATGTGTTATTTAGTGATGAATGTACTTTTTAAAACAATGGTCTCGTGAATAGACACAACTTTCATTATTATTCTGATACGAATCCGCACGAATACAGGGTCATGAAAAATCAAAATATGTGGTCAGTTTATGTGTGGGGTGGAATACTGGGCCCATATTTATTTTGACTCTATTTTTTTGAAGCACATCTAAATGGTTTGATGTTTCTCCAGATTCTGATAAGCCATCTTTCAGTATTATTAGAAGAAGTCCCTTTAAATAGAACCAAAATGTGGTTTCAATTGGATTCAGCTCCGCCTCATGATCATTGCGAAGTTCGGCAATTTCTAAATGCCAACTTCCAAAACAGGTGGATTGGCAGAAATCGATTTCAAAATTGGCTCCCCAGATCTCCAGACTTAACTCCACTAGATTTCTTTTTGTGGGGGTACATAAAAGTAATTGTCTACCATACGCTTCCGAGAACTTCACACGATTTGAAAATACGCATAAGAGACGCTTTTAAAATTGTAACTCCGCAAATGTTGTCCAGAGCTAGCAGTGGTTTTGAAAAAAGAATTTACAAGTGTCTGGAAACGAACAGTCAACATTTCGAACATTTGTTGTAAATAATTTGCCTTTCTTTTATGTTATTGTTGATATGTTATTTAGAGATTTTAATTAAAAAAGCACCAAATGGTGCCCAGAACGATTATTTGACGTATTTTGTTAAAAGGCAAAAACTGAGCTATTAACATCCAAATACCATTCGATAGGTAATTAAAAATTGCATTTCCTGGTAAATTAAATAATATGGGGTTGTATTTAAATTAATCAAGTTATAGCCACTTAAAGTTCTTATTTGATTAGTTTAAATTTGTGGACACCCTGTATAACAGTATGTTTATTATCATTGGGATATAAAATATGATGTCTTGTTACACTTCACTACAAATTACGCTTACATAACTTAAATACTTCTAAAGTATTTGACACATGAAAATTATATTAAATTTTGATAAAATTCGGTTTATTTAAAAAACCGTAAGATTTAGGTATTATAAACCTTATTAAAACAAACACTTATTTTGCTCAGAGAATCTAAAAATGTAATAATATGTAGGTATTTTATTTAAAAAAACACAACTTTGATACTTTTAAGGCTTTTGGGACACCCTGTATATTACAAAAATATTTTGAAAATGTGCGCCCAGTAGGCTTCTGTGGATTCATCAAATAATACTTTGTAAAAATTAAACGGTTTACCCGCAAACTTCCGTGCCGTATAGCGTGAATAACCCTGTATATGTTTTTTTCTTGGTCAAAGTTTAAATCTTTCTTCGGGCAATATGTACCTACCAAGAGAGAAAAAAGTATACGATGTTATAGCTTCGTGTCTTCTGAGTAATTTGGGTCTTGAATTGTATGCTTTTTGTCAGCGATTCGAGTAATAATTTTTTTATGACCGGTCACATTTTCCCTGCGAACTTTACCAATTTTTTTTTATTTGCAAGACAATTTCTGGCAAAAAGGCTGTGCGAACAATATTTCATTACAAGTTGTTGGCTCGTTCTTCTTCGGAACTAAATAAGCAAGTTTAATTTAAATTCGTGCGCAAAATGTGACCGGTCATAAAAACATGGATATCATTGGAAAGGCTCAGGATAAACAGACGACGAAAGATCTAAATCACTGAGATGACATGAGCTACCCGATATTGCCGGTAGACGGATTTAAACTTGGACCAAGAAAACAAGACACTACTTAAACACTAATCTAACCAGCTAAAGATTAAATGGTTATCAGCAGGGTTCAGAATAAATTTTCTAATTTCTGCCTGATACTGAAAATTGATCCATTCTTCTGATGTGCAGTCTGACATCCTAATAACGTGCATAATAAACCCATCTACAGAGCCATCAAGTTTGCATATGAGATAAAAAGTGACAAATGAGGGCTCTAACTCGTGTTGTCGAGATCTTAATGGCAATCGATGCAACATATCTTGGGCTGGATTAATGTTTCGTATGGGGAAAATCTAACACACTTTACTGAATCGATAAATAACTACATTATTTACTTCAGTGTTCGAAAACTTCGAAATTTTAGTTTATTTATGGTTAACAGTTTATTTTAACAGATGAAATATTTAGTGGTGTTGGATTGGCATGTCTTCCATCTTGCCTTCAGTCCTCCTCATAATGTTGAAATTGATTGAAATATTAGCGTTTGAAAGTCATTCTCAAAGTTTTCTAGTCTTCTTGTTCTCAACCGCTCATAAGCTCTTCATTGTTCAATAAACAGTTTTTTCCCCATGGAATCATTGCCCAATTATCGCATATTTATAATCAGTAGTAGTAGGAGTAGAGAAAGTAACTTGTTATTAGCTGTGTATCCACAGTTATTCGTCATTTGAAACATTTTCTTAGAAAATTTGCAATTAATAAACCCGAAACTTCTCAGCAAGCGCCAGTGCCATTCCCAGTACTCAATCAGATAACAAATAAACATCAATATATCATCGGATGGTCGTAATTTCCTTTACAATCTTATCTGGAGATCATCGGTAGCAGCCAATAATAGAAAATTTTCATCACCCATGATCCCCAGGTACCAGATCCGCATAGTCATTCGGCCCGATTTAAAAGGTTATTACCAATGGGCAGCTAGGTCGCCCACTTTTCGCAAGTCACCCATTTGGGAAGGGTGGTACCCTCGAGTTTCACAGCTGCTTAGTGTCAGTGTTTAATTTCGATCCACCTTGTCTTATTAGTTTCTTTAATGGGAAGATTGGCCAGTTAGTAGTTGAACTGGCGAGTTCCTTGAGCCCAAAAGCGAAACTGCATGTGCGTTTGCTGGCTGCTACTAGATATCCACCCGAAAGATTAAGTTATTTCACTGGGCGTATAATTTAGGAGGGAATGCATGTAGACTCATAAACAAGAGTTTCTGCTTGGGCTCCACAGGCGTAAATCTCGATCCGAGCAAGTTTCTCTATTGTATTTCCGTGCAGAAGCTGTTTATGATATGTTTTATGGGCTGCCCCTGGCTTATGCCTCTCTAAGTTGTAATTTAATATTGTTGGGAGATTTTGCAAAGCAATTTTCCACTATACACCACGATGGCATCATATACTTTTCAGTTTAGTGGAAGCATTTTTATTTTGTGCTCTCAGTCAATACGTGCGGATGGAACAACTCCTTATTATTATTAATTTCGTATTTTATTTCCTCAGTTCACTTTTATTTCATTCAAGTCATTCACAATTGAATTACACGTCAGAATATCCAGCCAATCAAACCAATAAACTGTAATTAAACAAATCGCCTGCTGTCTTTAAAGTCTTAAAGAGTCTTGGGCGGCAAGTATGAGATGTTAAAATGTAAAATGTTGCTTACACAAAAAATGTTTTTACCGGAAGAAATTGTTGAATTCAAAGTTCGTAGCTGTTTTGTCAGCTAAGAGATTCTGCATCAGAGAACATTGGACAGCTGAAGATCCTCAGACACTCGAAGCAGTAAGACTTTTTTTAATAGCTTAGAGTCACGTCATATATGAGGTGCACAAGATATCTATTGTCTACTCTACTGTTTTTTCTCTGTCATATTTTCAATAGGCCGTCAGGGTTTCGAAGATGTTTGCCATTTCCGATCAAGTAGTTTTATCGAAATGTCCCAAGGTAAAATGGTTTCCACTTTAAAAATAAATTGTTGCAGCCGCTTACTAAAACTCTCTGAATTGTACAATTTGCAATTTATTCCTATTGACCTGCCTGTGCGCGGCAGCACTCAGTTCCTTTATCAATAGTGTAATTTGTGGCTTTTGAGATGTCAAATATAAATTTTCTTATTGGTTGATCTTAGCTTCGTTGGTGTACTTTCATATGGCGAACGTTTCGTTCCGTGTATGGTGAATTGATTTAAATTAAATGATATTTTCTGGCGTTAAAGTAAAGGCGATGAAGTGAAAATAATCGTCTTTAGATGAGTAGAAGCTCGATTAATCAGCAGTTGCCTAATAACGGATGGTATGGGTTAAATTAGCGTAATAATGCGAAATAATTCTGGCAATAATGGTAATTTCGAATACTCCTTAACCACTATGTTTTGTATTTTGAAGCGAAAAAGATTCCCAAACAATGTAGAACATACTTACTGTAACTTGATAAGAAAGTCAATTGAAAAAAGAACAGTAAGCTGGAAATACTTCCTGAAGTTCGAGCGTTTGCTCTAATTGAAACATATTTATATTTAAAATTAAACCCTAGAAGGAGCACACAAATTGTGCATGTTCACTGTCTTTCAGTTGAACTTTTATAGTTCTTTTTGGATTTAGCCAATACATGTTTTAGCAAATTTTCAGTACAACGAAATGCAGTTCTCAAATTAAACTGTAGAACATAAAAAAACCGTTAATTTCAGAAATTGTTCTAAAAATGATTACTTGGGATCAGAAGACAATAGACGAATGAAACACAAAATTGACATTATAACAAGTTTTATTTAGATGAAAGCATTCTACTCTTCCACGAAAATATCTAGCTAATTTAGGAGAACTTGGAGGGCAAAACAATATGAACTGAAACTTAGAGAGCAAAAAATAAGGTTTCGAAAAAAGTCTGGTATCAATGTTTTAAATGTGAAATTAAAACCATATCGCCCGCAAGATCCTTTTCGATGATTCTACCATCATATACACAAGTCTTGATAGAGCATTATAAAGAAAAATGAGAAAAATATTAATTAGAAGCTAGTATAGAAGATTCAAGTACTCATAAAATCCATCCAACTTACCCTTTGATCCTGGCATCAAGAAGTTGACAGGAAATCATCGAAATTACCTGCAAAAACCACTTCGACTGGTGAAAATCTTTCGGAAGATTTAAAAATACTTTCCAAAGATTAAGTAATGGAATTTATTGCGACAAAACACAGACCACGAAACCTGCTATTAGAAAACTTGGAATCAGCAGTCAGTCATGCGAAAAATACCCAAAAAGGTGTTAACCACCTCTTGCTGTCTTCATCAAAACGTTTCAGGGAACTCTATATTTATATTAGTGGGTTCCGGGTATTTTCCTTCCTTCATGGATTTTACTGCTGCGGTGACCTCGTCAATGAGGATATCTGGACCTGCATCATCATCTACTTTGGGAGGTTCGGGTCTTGTGTCATAAAAGAGTTGTTCTATGTGTGTTTTCCATGTGTCTTTCAAGTCAGCAACATTAGTTATAGGTTTTCCCTCATTGTTGGTTAGGGTGGTCACATGTTTAAGCTTAGACGTCCCAGTTAACTCTTTAACCTTTCGGTTTACGTTGAAAGTATCGTGCCTTGCCTGCAGTCTTTCTATTTCAGTACACTTTTCTTTAATGTCTCTTTCCTCCTTGGCTCAACGCACCTTTATTTTAATGATTTTGTTTATGCTGTTGCAGAATCTCGTTGGTTATCCAGGGTTTGCTGTCCTTAAATTTGATATTCATATATATTTGGCAAACATCAAATGTTTTAACATTTTTCATAATTCATAAAGAAAATGTACAAAATATCCAAAAAAGTTATAATTCTAAGCTGAACGTAATTTATGTTATTTTTTATAAATATAATAGAACTTTTGCGAAATATCTCTGTTATTTTCCTAATTTTTAGAGACATTATTACGAATTTCTAATAGGAATTGAATTGTATCAATTAGTTTGTCTGATGAAAGAATTTTTGAGCTTGTGCAGGCTGTTTCCCTACTTTGAGCTGAAGATTTATTTAAACTTGATTAAGAAGTGATTAGCTGGTTGTCTTATGACCCAGATCTAACACCTTTACCAGGCGTTAGAGATTCCAACCTTGCTCAACTTTCAACAAAAAGAAACATTTTTTCTGTCCCCAATTCGAAACTGCTAATGCACTTAATATCATTTTAAATATGGACGTACATTAAGTACCTTTTACTTTCCATAATACCAAGCTGAAGCACTTTACATTTAGAGCGAAAAAAAAAAACCAAAACACCTGCTCGATATTAAATATTAAACCCTAGGCACTGGGGCCAGAAAGCTTGTTACTGATGATGGCTCCGACAAGATGTTCAAATCCACTAAAACAAAATCTGCAAGTCAAACGATCACTGAATCCGAATCAGTCGTCTCATCTTATCATCCTGAAGCTGCATAACACCTTGTTCTTTTCAAACAAAACACCGGTTTACCTGTAGGGCTAAACAGAAGGGCCGTCTGATTTTATTTAGTATAAACACCGAATTATGAGGGATGATATTTCACTGCAACTACCTGTTGTTCAGTGTCCTATCCCGGCCGATTTAACACGAATCCAAAACTCACGCCCTATTAACTTCGAATTATTTTTAAGAGCCAGTGTCGGAGACGAAACGTGATTATCGTAAAATCACCAGTTTTTACTAATCGTTTGCGGAACTTATTAACTTTTTTAAAACTTTTAAGCTAACTTTTTTAACTTAAAAGATTTAATGGCTTTTTATACAGCTTTCTGTAACTTTAGAACTTCAGGATCTTGGAATTTGTATCTGATGAAATGATTACTTGCTAACATAAACTTGCGAATATTATTGATTTTTATCGAGTTCAGAAAGATTATTCTTGTATATATGTAAATATACAGGGTGTTCCGTAAATATGTTAAAATATTTTAACAGCGTGTTCTTCTAGTCATTTTGAGAGTTCATTTGAGAATTTTTTTAATTTGAGGTCTCATTGTTGAGATATTTGGTTTCCAAAATGGCGCAAAATATTAGTTTTTCTTGTTTTCCTTTAAAACGGTTAAACATAGAAATTTCAATTTTGGTATACATTATAAGCTAATTGAGTGCCAGTTTATGGTAGTGTCTTGTGGTTCAGTTTACTTTTATACAGGGTAGAAATGTGGAACCCCTACTTTTGTTTTGTTCAGAACTTTTTTGTGTACACTTAAACATTTATCAACATTATTATTTTAATTACTACAAGTTATTTATCAACTGTTCTGTCTCTTATTGTTTTTTCCTAAGTCCACCAGTTTGCCCGCAAAAAAATAAAATCGATTTCTTTCTCCAAATGTGTAAGTAACTAAGTCACTTTTTTATTCAATAAGGTTCGAATACAAACAGTTCAATAAAGGTGGTATATGCACAAATGTGGTATATGCACGATGGTGCCCCTGCACATTTTTCTTTGCGGGTTCGACATTAGCTTGATCAAACCTTTGCAGGCCGTTGGATTGGGAGACGTCAAGAAGCTCCTATAAACTGGCCTCCTAGATCTCCCGATCTAAACCCGCTTGATTTTAAATTCTGGGGCCATTTAAAAAGTACGGTGTGTGTATTCAACAGAAATGAATACAATCGAAGAATTTCAGGAAATAATTTTTAATATTTCTTACGAAATAAGAACTTCAGTGCAAACTTTACGGTCTGTAAATTTTAATTTCATTAAAATAATGCATTGCAATGCAATTATGGCAAGAATGTCAAGGTGACCATTTTGAAGAGCTGCTAATTTAACATTAGAGTGGTTTTTTAAATTTAATTTTGTTTGTTTATATCGTTGCGCATATTGTTACCATGTTATTATTTAAGTAAAATTTATTAAAACTCATCTGAACCAAAATATACAATTTCGTAAAAAAAATTAGGTTGTTAGTAATTAACTAATAACGCGTACCAAACTTGTTATATTAAAACGTTATTAGATTTAAAAAAATTAACTTAGGCACTTATACAATTTGAGAACGACAAATAAAACGATTTTCTTTTTTTTGCGAGCAAACTAGTGGTCTTAGGAAAAAACAATAAGAGACAAAAAGTTGCTAAATATCTTGTACTAATTAACAAAATTTTGCTGCTAAAAGTTTAAGCGCACACAAAAAAGTTCTGAACAAAACAAAAGTAGGGGTTCCACATTTCTACCCTGTATAAAATTAAACTGAACCATCAAACACTACCATAAAATGGCACTCAATTAGCTTATAATGTATACCAAAATTGAAGTTTCTATATTTTCAATAAAAACTAATATTTTCGGCCATTTTGGAAAACAAATATCTCAACAATGAGACCTCAAAATAAAGAAATTCTCAGGAAGACCCCCTTCTATAATGACTAGAAGAACATGCTGTTAAAATATTTTAACATATTTACGGAACACCCTGTATAATATATAATAGGAAAACTTTGCTGGAAGCAGAGAAGCTTTTAAATAAAAGTTAATCCTAAGAACTGCCATAGCACGTTTTTGCATTTTATAGAATCATGATCAGAATCATTGATTAACGGAATTTTGATGAGTAATTTACAGAATTAAACTTGGTTGATTTAAGTTTGAAAGGCTTCTATCTAAGTCGGCAAACTTTGCTTCCTGAACACGGTGTACATTTTTTCCAAATATTGAAACTATGGAATTGAAGATTTTTTACAATTACATGATTTGATTTGGAATCAGTTCGGAAATTCCTTGCGAAGGAATCAGAGCTGATTTTTTTACTGTTGCAAAACGACACGTTTCGCAAAAAGATTAAAATTTTCTTTTAGTTAAAGGCATTGAAATTGAAAAAAAAGTTTTTCTTTGAAATCTACGGCACTGATAGCAACTTACACCGAAAAAACTGACACCCTATTAATCCCCAGCCGTTTTGACAGGCATTGTCCAAATGCGGTGATTTTCCCTTTGTTTAAAAAAAGATAAAGTTCCAATCCTAAAGTTACCAGTGGCTTGTTATAGTTTTAATAACTTTCGATAGTGATGCGTCATCGGGACCCAATATCGCGTTATTCTTTCTCGTTTTTCAAAAGTGCTAAAGGGGGCGGAGGTCGTTCAGAATGTTTTTTTTTCGGTTGCATCCAAGTCGCCTGACGATTGACTGCTTTCAAAGTTGCGATTAATGATGAGAAAATTGGGGCCAAACAAACCAAGAGTGGAAGCCTAATCATGGGATGTTTGGAAAACGGTTTCAAATTTTTGTTGTTCGAACCGACGAATAATTTTTGAATTAATGTTAGCAAATTTTCTACAGAATTTTCGTTACTATTGATGCTGAGTGAAAATACATACTTCCTAAGCCTTCTAATCCGAAAAGATCTACTTTTCTTATTATTGTTATTTAAACGCTTCAGTTTCCAGTAATTTTAAGCTCAAAAAACACAAATCCTGACTAAAAATGCGCGCAGTAAATAGGCAAGTTTCCCATAATGTAAAACTCTAAAAATAAAAAGAGCTGAAAACATGTTAATAAAATACACTTCTGGCATATCTTCCAAATCTCTCCTTCGATGGATTTCGGAATAATTATTTCTTATTGAAAAAATGAGGCATGTTATGTGTTCTGGTAAATGAACAGGTGGTTTGTTTTGCCGCATTAATTGTAAATATTAAATTTGATTTTTCGATACGTTAATAAAGGTGTCGTGTCATTTTGGCCTCGTGCGCCACTTTTCTCAGCTGCTTGGTGCTTGACCTACCACACATTTTGACGAGAAATTGAACGCCAGATAACAACTACCGCGCGATAATGATAAACGCTTACATTTACTTACATAATAACGTTTTTTTTATTTAATTTATTATTATTAGTTGCTTCTTTATCTGCTTCCTAAATCTCTCCACTTGTCGCAATTCTGCCCTGCTTGTTCACAGTGGCGATTCTTCTTGCAGCCGTTCTAAACTAGTTCCTAACGATCAATAATGCCCCCAATATCCCCGAAATCTTTAATTAAGGATGTTTATTTCCCATCAATAAAAACAGGGTATCAAGCCACTTTCTTATTTCCCATCTGAACGCTCGAACAAGAAGACTTTTATAAAAGCTTAATTTAGATAACAATCTGTCACTTAAACTTATCCGAAAACAAAACAAAAAACACGTTTTTCATCCAAATTTATTTTAGATAAATTAGGCAGTTCGCCCATTACTGAGCCGTAATGGTGTGGTAGCTATCTGAAAACTTCTAAACCTTTCGTTGTATCTTACAAGTAAACCATAAATCTTTTTATGTTAATTGCTGTGGTTTGGATCGGTTTTAATTTGGTTCTGCCCTGGTGAGTGTGTTCTTGATTGCTTCGGATACTTATTGATTCGTTTATTTTGTTAATGGTTGCTCAACGCTTTGGTCGCGAACGCTGGAATTTTTATTAATGAGGATGATGGAGAGAAAGTAATGGTTATATCAGAAATAAAGGCCAATTAAACACCCAACACCTTAGTTGGGGTAAATTAAGCAAAGTGCATTTGCTCTCTTAATGTTACAGTTTTCAAACACGATATCTTACTTACCTACTGAGGTTACTAGCACTAAACCCATTATTCGAAAATATTTTCCAAAAGCAGTAGTGTTGTTTATGTGCAATAGTGTAATAACTAACTTTGCAAATTATTCTCACCATGAAAAGTTTTAAATGGGTGGCAGTCAAATATTTTATTTAAAATTAATCAAGTATCCATCTTCAAGTGGGAATGGATCATTTTGGAACGTACCGGTCGATAAATTTGAATGGTCACTATACGGAGTGTTTAAATTGAGCTAAACATCTTAATTTTCGGTTGTTTAAATCGGTAATTAATGTAAATTCTGAAAAGATATGCCAAGCGTGATCAACTCACGTCGTTAAGATTGCATTTGGAATTTGGTAATTTGTTCGGAAATTTATTGGGTCCGAAAAGTTCGATTAGATCGGGGACTGCCTTAAATTGGCTGTAGATGATTAGAAAAAAACATACAAAGTAAGGAAATTACCAATGAAACTGAGCAGCCAAGGGTTTTAAATACATATTTTGTTTCTAAAGGAGATTCGAATAAAAAAATATCAAACACGAGAGAGCAAGGAACAAATGTTTATTGAGTAAATATTAAATCTGGATGGTCAAGCAGAATAATTTAGTGACCAAGTTGCAGTTGCCCTGTGATTCGAATCGATTTTAAAAAAGTAAGATTTTTTGCTACTTTTGTAGATTTCTCCTCAAAATTAACCATTTTTAACAATTGCTCGATTCTAAATCGACTTATTGTTGCAGTTTAACGAGCTAGGCCCAAAACTTCTGTGACCATGCTGAGATGATTAAAGACCATGAAAAATTTAATTCCTCTTAATTTAGAATATTCAGTGTCTTAGGTACACGCGTTTGATGAGCTTCTTCATTTCAATGTAACAAAATAATTTCTATGATTTCGGTAGTAGAAAAGTTGCAGCTTGTCTTACCAAGAAATATATTTGAAACTGATTGTCGACCAATTCTTGGTGGTTGTGCTAAATAGATTCGTCTACGTGTTATGCCCTCAATTTAATTCTCCGACTATTCGTTTTGCGCGAAAGCGATAATATTATTATCTTACTCATTTACAACAGACTCGCAATCATCAATCTCATCCTGTAATCGGCCCTGTAAATTTTATATTATTTCAAATTCGAGCTCTAACTCTCCCTCACCAAGATATCTACTCATTTTCATAATATAAATACGTGTAAAACTTGAAGCTCTAAAACCCAGTAGTAAAATTCGTTCATCTTATATCGACGATGAGTTGCTCAGAATCAAAGATCAGGATTTGGAACACTAAATGCACTAAATCTTTGTTCAACTTATTAGAAATACGTCTAGGCTTGAACGCATAGAAAATCTCCTTTTGACAAGCCATTTTTTTGGCACCATAATGGACCAAAAGGGGTTATTTTGTCTGTACTTCTTATAAATGTTGTGACTGTAACAAAAAAGTGTAACATACATAAACATATTTTGTTAGCGAATATATTCTTTTACGGACAATTTTTAGGAATTACAAGCTGTAAAGTAACAACAAAATGTGTGAACCTTTTCTAACCTCCATAAGCCTTTCTGGGGTTAAGTCAGGATTATAACTGATAAACAGTAACATGGTATTGTAAACGAAGTATTCTATGTTTTAAACTTTTTTATTCCTAAATTAAATCTTCAAAAAAGCAGTAGGGGACATCGGGTACGAATGTAACATTTTTTGCATCAATAACAGCTTTTCTATGCTGTACGGTAGGAAAACTGCTTTCTCACTGTTTCAAGCTAAGGGATCAATAAATAATTATTACTGTTATTAACTCATCAGAATGGCTAGTGGTCTTTAGGAAGATTTATTTTATTTGCTTTCTTTACTATTTGTTCCCTCGTATTTTTTTGCTTTTATATCCGACCAATTCTGCGACAGATGAACGTTTTTGATGGATAAGTAGGGGATATACAAATGTAACATTTTTTATTAGTGATTTTTAACAAATAAAGTGCTTCAATGTAGTCTAGACATGACGCTACACTCTTAGTTTATAATATATTCTAATTTTCATAATTTTCTAATAACTTAAAAAATCATTATTTTAAAGGAATAGTTCAAAAGCAAAATAATGCATATGCAAATCAAAAGTTTTGGTTTTTTTAAGTTAAAACTCTACAAAATGAATTCCTTTTGTCGTCGCTATCGCAATTCAAAGAATGAAAAAATTCAAAACATAATTGATGAGCACATTTTTCGTGAGCCCACTTTTTACATTTGTTACACTGAATTCACGTAACTTTGGAACTTCTGGTGTAAGGTTCAAGACAATAAGGACACAGGACACAGTGAATCTTCAGTTTAATTATCTGAACTCTCCAACATGTTTTTTTTCTGCAACGTATTATCATCTTCCCACTTATTTGCTCTTCATTTTTGCTTTTTGTATCCACTTCTTTTTGAGCTATGTCTATTTTATGTTCACTGCAGTTGACTTCTGCTTCCGCTAAATCTGTTCTTCTCTAGCAATTGTTTTCAGCAAAAGTTAGTCAATTGCTAAATTCGAGTTCTTATTTTATGCGTAAATTAAGCGAAATTCTAGACTAGATGGATGAGATGTTTCGAAGGAAGGTGTCTCTAAAATCCATTACGACATTGCGTTATTACTTGCAGAAAAACTTAGCTAATTAACAGAAAAGAAACGGTTGAGAAGACAAACTAGGGATTTTGAGCAGTTTAGAGACTTTGTTAATCAGATTGATTTTATACCTAATTGCGACAATTTATTCAATTCCAAGGCTTTCACTTATCAAGTTGTTGTTTTTGATATTAAAAGCAAATTAAAGGTCAAAATGATTTAACGCATTTGCAAGCCCAGCTGTCAGCGGGCAGCTGTCATATATCCAACATCCTCATAAATGATAATTTCATTACTTGATTTAAGTGTACAAGAAACCATTGATCACTGTTCCAGATATTAATTACCGTCATTAAATTATTTAATGTAAGGCACAGGTTGATTCTTACGTAACGCTCTCTTGATTGATTTTTTAACTGATAACAAGATTTTATAAAGTTCCTTTTAAGTGAATGTTGATGGTTTTTTTTTCTGGTTGTAGGCATAAGCTGGGCAATTGGTAGCGGCAGATGGTAGGGTTGTTATTTTTAAATTAATAATTATTCCTGTGAAAAGTTTAATTAACATAAAAAGTTGCTTGATTGCTCTATTGGGTTTTCGTTTTCTGGAGTTCTTTTGTTGGATATTGACCAGACCATTTTGAACCTGGTTGCACTATTGTTGGCAAAAGGTTCCTAGAGCTGCAGGTATTATGCTAGAAATTGAAGGTTCAGTTTTTCTACTGAATGTTTTACTTCATTTTACTTTTTTGATTTTGGTGGATATACACAAAATACACAACGAGCTGAGCAAATGTATATTTATATATCCGGTGTCATAGCGTCTTGCGCCTTCCGGTTCCTCGCTTCCAACCTCTTCTGTCTTCCCATTGCCCTGGGTGTAGGTTTCGTTCCGACATGGCTTTTTTATTCCATCCAACCATGTCGTCTTGGGTCTTCCTCTTTTCCTTCTCTCTGTTGGTGTCCATCTGGGGATTTGTTTGGGAATTCTTGTGTTGGAATTCTTGGAATTCCGCTCAACATGCCCGTACTATTCCTCATTAGTTATCCTCTCCAACCTTGATTTCCCTGCTGCTCTACGCCAGAAGTCCATCTCCAGAGAAAGCAATCGCCGCTCTAGATGGGTAGTAAGTTGCCAAGTTTGGCATTCATACAGCACTATACTCTTAAATATGGAGTTGTATAGGAGATGTTTCCTTTCTCGGGATATACATGTTGACCATAAGATGGAGTTTAAGCAGCCGATCACTTTCTTCCCTTTAATGATGCGTTGTTCTATTTATTTCTCTGTGTAGCCTCCAGTCTCAATTTTTGTTCCAAGATATACGTATTATTCGGTGCATGCTCCTATTGTTTCGTCTTCTGGGTGTAGGTCACCACTGTCATTTCCGATGCACAAATATTTTGTTTTCGATCGATTCACCGACAGTCCCCATTCTTAGTACTCTTTAAATAGTCTTCTTGTCATGAATTCCAGGTCCTCCTTGTCCTGCGCTATATGAACCTGGTCATCAGCAAAATGTAAAGAATACAGCGTTGAATCTTCATTAATGGTTATTCCTATTCCGCTGCATGCTCTTATCCACTTCCTTAGTGCTTCATTGAGGTATATCTTACACAATGTGGGGGACAGACAGCAGCCTTGCCGTAAACCCTTTGTAACCGGAAATCTTTCTGATAATTCACCATTTAGTTTGACCTTTGATGTTGTTTGATCATAACGTTGTTTTACAGCTGTTATTAATGTATAACTTAACCTAGATCTCTCCATTACTTGCCATAGTTTTTGTACGGGAACGGTGTCATATGCCTTCGTAAGATCCACAAACAGACGGCACACCTCTCCGTTTCTTGCTACTTTCTTCTCGGTTAGTTGGGTCAGACTGAAGATATGATCTATGCATGAGCGACCCGCTCGAAAACCTGCCTGTTCTTCAACTTCTTGGTGTTCGTATTCTTCCTCTATTAAACTTTGGATGACTTGTCCATAGAGACGGCTCATGGTGGTGGTGTCGGAGATACACCTATAGTTGGAACATTCATCTCTCCTTCCCTTCTTGTGGATGGGAGTAATCCAGGCTTCTTTCCACACCAGAGGTACTCTCTCTCCATTCATGTATCTAGTAAAGAGTTCTTGAATGTGTTTGATGAGTTTTTGCGTCCCCCATTTAATCAGTCCTGCGGGTATTCCTTCTGGTCCGCTGACCTTGTTATTCTTCATTGACTTAACTACTTACCACATCCTTTCCTCGTTAATTTCTACTCGTGGGCCCTCTACTCGGTATGTTTTTGGAGATACTGCCAGATATGGTGCTCTATCTTCTTTAAGTTCTTGTGAGTAGTGTTGGTGCCATTTATTCATCTGTATAGGCTAGAAGTTTATTCTATTTACGGTGCCAGTATTTAATGTTCTGATTAGTTTCTATGTAATGTTTGTATTAGGTAATGTAAAGATTGAAAATTCAAAAAAGTGGATAGGTAAAATACAAATTATAGAAATCCTTACGTTGGGACTTGTAGTCTAAAACCTGTAAAGAGAAATGAAAATCAGACAACTTAAGCTGACCGTCTAATCTCTATGCCCAGTTTCAATTTGGTTAGAAGAAACTGATGACTAATGAATCTTATTAGATGAGAGGAAAGCTGTACTCCACACTGTTTGTCGATGTTGTCGGTATTATTTTTGAAGGTTTAATCGACAAGCAAAGAACGTATGTTGAAAATAAGCCATCCTCCAATAAAAAGCTGAAATATAATAACATTCTATAAGTGAATAAACCAGTTCCAAATTTAGTCAAATTTAACGAAGTTCTTGGATTTAAATACCCCGAATTTAAAATTCTTTGGCATTATTTTATACAGCAAACTTTGTTACTCGATTTTTGGAGAAACTAAGCTGTACATAAGAGAATGCATTTTTTCCATTTATTTACATCTTCCATCCTCTTAAGATTGTTTCGAAAGAACTTTGTGAAAATGTCAATGAGATTCCATTCCATTCCAAGTCATCATTATTTTACGGTTTCAAAGGGCTTGAATTATTGTTTCTACTGAGACCACTGATTTTTTACAACAAAAAGCAATTTTAACTCATTTAAATGCTTTTCTGTAGTGCATATTGTGTGCCGTTTTACTGTCTTTGTACCGTAATATAGTTTGTTAACTAACATCTATTTACCATTCTAAAACTTGTATTTTGAACCACATGTCTCATGTGTTGAATGAGTACAAAAAATGTTGCTCTAATTTTCATTCTGAGGACCCCCAAAAGCACTTGTCTTCTTCCAGATTTAAAGCAATTATAACATATTGGTTGCTTTGTTAACTTACGTTAATAGCAGCCGCTTCTGCCTTCATCTTTCACAACATCGTCATCGACTTAATGGGCAAGGATCTTCTTGATACTGATTTTGGCATTCCGAAGACGAAAAACTAGTCACCTGGAGCCAATCTCCAAAAAGAATTTTTATTAAGTGGTCCAAGCTCGAGCTTGCAGCTCATCAAGTCATTGGACGCGATTCTTAATTATTACTTAATGGGGGAGTTTTCTTACTTTAACCTGGAGCAGTGGATGAAACATATTAAATAAAACCTTATTAGCTTCTTGAATTTAAACTATAGCCCAAGAACCTCTTCGTTGGCACTTGACTCATTGATATGCCCTGTCGTGGATAATTTCTTCATTGAACTAAGAATTAGTATAAGAAATCAATTCATGGCCTTTATGCCGATGAATATCTAAGGCCATATAAGTTTTCAGCGATATATTTGCTTTAACTTTGTAAGAGTTAGGCATTTTCATTGACATTGCGGCTCAAGGCAAACGTTGTTGTAAAAAAACTGTCTAGTGTTTTTCAAAATGTAGTAACAGAAAAATCAAAAACTCCATCGTATTAAGAAATTATCTATATTGACATCACGTCCGGCAACATAAAATAAATACGGTCATGTTTTGCCGTATAAAATTATTTATAAATGCACGCTAAATTCCGCGGAGCATTGTTTCATCTGTCAGCGAAATAATTATTGATCAATTATGGCGAAAGAAAAATCGAAAGCATTCGGCCGATTTTAAACATGGTATTATGTCTCTATTGACGAGTTTGATGGGGATTCCATTCAATTTTTTGCTCGCAATGTATGGGCAGGTTCTTTGATTTCCACCAAAGTCCAGCTTGGTTGCAATTTAATGAGCGCACCCTAGACGCAAGCGTTTAATACATCGTCGACAAGACGTGGCTAACGATTTAAATTCCGGGTGCCGAAACAGCACAAAAAAAATTAATAGACTTCAAAAGCGCGTAGCTTCTTTGTATTTTACATGGGAGGTCCATTTTGAAATACCAACAATCGTTCACAAATTTAATTTAAAGTTCCATCGCGAGCCATTCTTTGGCTTTATTACATTTTACGAGAGGCAATCACCCACTTTTTTTCACGCCTAGATGGATTGACGAGCGGACAATGTAATTTTTCGCTTTGATAGGCTCCATCTCTTGAAACATTTAGCCGTAAAAAGCTCCCAGGGCTGGTTTGATGCCGTAATACAATGCTCAAATGGATTCAATCCAGGAGCTTTGAGAAAAATCTTTTCACGACTTGAAAAATTCAGAATATTCTTTATTTAGGAAAGGCTAATTTGAAACTACTTACCTTCGGGCTGAGTAACAATGTATGTATGTATGTATATTATATCTTTTATTATTGACCGATGTTGAAATACCTGAATTATGGATATTTCTTAGGGACACGGTCTATCCCCCCGTATCCCCAAGAAGTCTCCATATTTCAAGTATGTATATTATATTTCGTCATATCCATGAGACGTTTTGCCCACATTTGAGGTAAGCATTTCCAAAGGCGTTGAAGGTTGGGTCTGCTGCGGTCAAACAATTTCCTTTCTGGTATTTGTAATGTATTCCTGGGTTTTCAGTCAATTTTATTGTCACTAATTATGGTGTTATGTGATGAGCCCTGCGTTTCGTCCCGGGTCTACCTATTGGACTCGTCAGTAAGGCTTAGTAGACCCTGCCTTATACGCCAGACATCGGTTCTACGTGTTCGGACGTAAATGAACCGAGCCGGTATAGATCTTCTGCGGTGAGATATTGGCAACCCGTGTTGCCGATTAGCATTAGATTGAAAGCCATTCGTTCCATTCTGCTTTTTTTCTCCCAAGCATCTATATCTTTTTTGTATATTTCTTTTTCCTGACTGTACTTTAACTCATTCCAATGTATTCCTGGGTTTTCAGTCAATTTTATTGTCACTAATTATGGTGTTATGTGATGAGCCCTGCGTTTCGTCCCGGGTCTACCTATTGGACTCGTCAGTAAGGCTTAGGTAGACCCTGCCTTATAACACCATAATTAGTGACAATAAAATTGACTGAAAACCCAGGAATACATTGGAATGAATTATAGTACAGTCAGGAAATAGAATATACAAAAACGAAGGTATTTTTAATATCAAGAACAAAATCTAATATTAGATAGCCTTTGGAATTGCTTGTCGCATATGTAAGCGAAACGTCTGGCAGTCAGAAAAAACATATTACAGAATGAAAGTTTACAATTCAAATTTTTTTATCTGTATCTATATTATATCTGTATCAATATTATATCTGTATCAATATAAAATATTGATAAGATAGATAGATACTATCTTATCAATATTTTGCTGCCGTTATTTTTATCTTTCTCTCGGTATTTTATTATCGGACATTATTATTTGCTTTTGAAGTTTAAATAATATTCAGATAACTAATAATTCGATTTAGTATAAGATGAACGAAGCTATGCTGTTTCAATTGGTGTAGTTAGAAGACAAACAAGTGGATCACAAAATTTATTTTTCTGAATTGTTTGAATGTATAATTTATGGTATATTTAATCCAAAATAATACTCGAATTACACAATGAAAAATACTTTATTAACAAAGAAACGAACTGGAATACTTGCATTTTTATTGCACCATAATGTTTATACAAGTCACTTGAAATTGTCAGATCAGTTAAATTATACATAGAGTTAGGCTTTCGAGGCCATTCCTTGAAACTGGTGAGTTTTTCGGGTTTTCAGTCCGTCGTAAAATATAATTTCTTCCTGACGTTTCGCAAGCACGAGAGGCTTGCACTTTTTTTGCTTATTCTCTACTATCTGGCTTCATCTCTACTATCTGCAATTTGCTTCTGATTTGCCTTCGTCCTCGTTTGTAGGTAGCATTTTCCTTCTCCTCCTTGTTTTTGTCGTATATTGTTCATCTTCTCTTTTCTTATTGTTGTAAGAGTCGGGGAAAAGCTTTTGGTTGTTTTGATTCTTAAGCGTCGATATTTAATATAAAGTTTTACAGCGTTTCTTCAAATAAATCTTCAAACGCTTTTTTAAACAGTTGAAAGCGCTCTTCTCCAGCTTGCCTGGTGTTAGAGTTACGAGTTTCCATAAGAAAACTGATTGAGAAATTTTTTTAAAGTTTGCTACAAATCGTCAGTAAGATATCTATTGCCTAATTAGAAATTTCTGAAATTTTGGGCAAAATCGAGACAATTTTTCCATGTTTTCTTCCAAAAGAGTCTCAAACACTCGATTGAGTAATTTTGAGTGCTTTTCTCTATCTTGTTCGACTTGTGAGTAACGCATTTTGAAGTGAAAATGTCTGAAGCGGCGATGTCTAATTGAATAAAAATCGTATAAATTCGAGAAAATGTGCACATAATGCCTCAATTTTTTCACTAAAAGAGCCACAATTGCTCTATTGGGCAGTAAAGATCGTTTTTCTTTAACTGGTTTGTTTTGTGAGTCACAAATTTTGAAGTAATCGCTCGTATCTTAAGCGACCGAGCGTAATAGAGAATTTCGTGAAAATTCTGACAAAACTGCTATTATACATAGAGTTAGGCTTTCGAGGTCATTCCTTGAAACTGGTCAGCTTTTCGGGTTTTTAGGCCGTCGTAAAATAGAATTTCTTCCTGACGTTTCGCCAGCACGAGTGACTTGCATCTTCAGAGGTGGTTTGCTTGAGAGCTTACACTGTACTGATGCGGTTCCTCGGGAGCAGTCCGTATTTATGTCATTTGGATGTCGTTTCACTGTTCACAACTAGTGTCGGAGCTATTTGAGGAGAGTACCGCAAATCTCTTCAAAGCTTGTCTAAAAGGCACCTACTTCCTGTGGAATGGAGACTTCGACGAACAAAGGGAAGGAGTATCCATGGGCAGCCCACTCAGCCCGGTTGCAACAAATGTCTTCATGGAGAAATTCGAGGAAACAGCTTTGAGAACGGCACCCTTTAAACCTACTATCTGGTATCGATATGCCGATGACACGTTCGTGATATGGAGACATGGACGCGATAACCTGGACTGAAGTTCCTCGACCACGTGAACAAACAACATCCAAAGATACAATTTACCATGGAAGTTGAATAAAACCAACAGTTGGCTTTCCTGGATGTCTTGGTATCTAGGAACGAGAACCAATTGGACCATCGGGTATTTAGAAAAGTTCACCATAGAAATGGCTTTCCTTCAAAACGGATACTCTCAGATTGACATCAAAAGAACAGCAAGGGTGGACCGTGCCGAAAAGGGTGAAACCACTTAAAGGGCCTTTCTGCCTTTCATTCCCAGAGTAACGGACAGAATTGGGACGATCCTGGGGAAACACAAAAGAAAAACGATCTACAAGCCCAGGACAAAGATCCAGGAATGTCTAAGGTCTGTTAAGGACAGTAGACCTTCCCTCGCCACTGCAGGTATCTACCGAATCCCATGCTCCTGTGGAAGCGTCTACATAAGAACCACGAAAAGGTCGGTTCGATCGTCGTAATAGAAGAACATCGACGAAATTGCAGATTGGGACATGTGGAAAAGTCGCCATTGACGGATCATAACCTCAGCGAGGGAGTGCAAAGCATCTAGCTGTAGAAGTTTAGCAGCAGTAGAAGTCTCCATTCCACAGGAAGTAGATGCCTTTTAGACAAGCTTTGAAGAGATTTGCGGTACTCTCCTCGAATAGCTCCGACAGTAGTTCTATGGATTCGTCCACGGGTACTTTTGTGAACAGTGAAACGACATCGAAACGACATAAATACGGATTGCGTCCGAGAAACCGCATCACTACAGTGTAATCTCTCAAGAAGCAAGCCCCTCGTGCATGCGAAACGTCAGGGAAAAAATATATTTTACGACGGCCTTAAAACCCAAAAAACTCATCAGTTTCAGTCGTTAAATTCGCAATTAAAATTTGTCACATAAAAAACAAACCAAATTCAAGTTTCTACTTTATTTAATATTATTTAATTACGAAAGGAAACTGTCAAATCGAAAAATTGAGAAAAATTAAACGTAGAAAAAGTACTGAAGTTTTAAAAGTTTGGAGTTATAAAAATGAAGATCGCAGTATGTCTTTAACAGGCCTTCCAAAGGCATGAATGCACAAGAAAAGAGGCCTATCATAAGACGAGTAAAACACAATTCTAAAGTTAATGCCTCACAACTTCAAGTTGAAGTAGAAACATTTACGGACCAAAAAGTATCTGTTGAAACCGTTCACAGATGTTTTCACGTTAATGGATATTTTGGACGAGATGCAAAAAAAATCTTGACTCAGTAAAAAAATATAATGTTTCCTTAAACAGTTTGCCTCAAAGTTTGCATTTAAGGCGAAAAAGGTTATTGAAGAAATGTAATATTTTGTGATGAGTGGAAGTTAAAATATTTGTGTCGGATGGACGACAATGATATAGTGAAAACCAAATAAAGAACTTGAAAGTAAAAATGTGGGTGGAACACGACAAAGCTTTCTGATAGTCTGGGGGTGTATTTTCTTATTTGATGTGGGCGAGTTATTTTTTATTGATGGAATCTTGGAAAAAAATGGGTTAATTAAAGTTCTTAAATAAATAGTTTGTTGCAAAATGGGTTCAAAATGGGCCTAAAGGATGGCTTCTTCAGAATAATGATCAAAATTGACCGAGTTTTTACAAAAAGTCATATTTTCCATCCCCACACGTCTAACATGTCGATTAAATCAGAATAGTGGCCAGACTAAATATTAATATTCAGTTTTGACGTTCCAATTTTTTGTTAATTAACAAAATATAATTCATTCCAATATATTCCTGGGTTTTTCAGTCAATTTTATTGTCACTAATTATGGTGTTATGTGATGAGCCCTGCGTTTCGTCCCGGGTCTACCTATTGGACTCGTCAGTAAGGCTTTAGGTAGACCCTGCCTTATACGCCAGACATCGGTTCTACGTGTTCGGACGTAAATGAACCGAGCCGGTATAGATCTTCTGCGGTGAGATATTGGCAACACGGGTTGCCAATATCTCACCGCAGAAGATCTACGGCAACACGGGTTGCCAATATCTCACCGCAGAAGATCTATACCGGCTCGGTTCATTTACGTCCGAACACGTAGAACCGATGTCTGGCGTATAAGGCAGGGTCTACCTAAAGCCTTACTGACGAGTCCAATAGGTAGACCCGGGACGAAACGCAGGGCTCATCACATAACACCATAATTAGTGACAATAAATTGACTGAAAAACCCAGGAATATATTGGAATGAATTAAAAGTACAGTCAGGAAAAAGAAATATACGAAAAGATATAGATGCTTGGGAGAAAAAAAGCAGAATGGAACGAGTGGTTTTCAATCTAATGCTAATCGGCAACACGGGTTGCCAATATCTCACCGCAGAAGATCTATACCGGCTCGGTTCATTTACGTCCGAACACGTAGAACCGATGTCTGGCGTATAAGGCAGGGTCTACCTAAAGCCTTACTGACGAGTCCAATAGGTAGACCCGGGACGAAACGCAGGGCTCATCACATAACACCATAATTAGTGACAATAAAATTGACTGAAAAACCCAGGAATATATTGGAATGAATTAAAAGTACAGTCAGGAAAAAGAAATATACGAAAAACAAAATATAATAATTGTCTGAATATGTTGTGATGTAATAAAAATGTTCTTACTCTTTTTCCATTTGGTTTCTTTGTCAATAAAATATTTTCAATGCCTGATTGTAGCATTATTTGACATGAAATATATCATAAATTATATATTCAATCAATTTTAAACCAAAAAATAACAGAAATATTTCATATTTGTGGGAAAATGTAACTAAGCGCGGGGTGTTTTATTTGTATATATTCTAAAGATCCATCCAAGCTTAACAAAGTAAGAGCATCAGCTCAAATACATATATTCTTAATATATACAAATACACAATATAATATATTAGTAACACAAAAAAACGAAATCGGACAAAGAAACGTTTTGATGAAAAATCGCCGTTGCTTGACTACTTACATTAGAAATTAATGATCCATTCTTAAGTTCCAATTGATTTGGATGGCTGGATTAACTTGGGCAGTGTATTTTCACAACAGTTTATTATCAATTAACTTCTTGTGTGAATTAATTTGAGTCTATCTGGTCAGAGTTTTTCACTCAGTTATAGATAGATTTGTCTTAAAGTGCATTTAGCTGCTGAGAAATCGGAGCAAAACTGTCTCGACGAGAAACTGGTCATCGATTTGCAATCACCAATATAGGCGCCATTTCTTTCTTTCTTGACTTCTTTGTCAATCAATTTCGATTGGTTTATTGATCGGGCGCAATCCGCTGAGTCAGTTGCACGCTACTGAAGCTGTTGCTGAGCGCACGCCACTGAAGGAGCTTTTTGCAAGTCAGGAGCGTCCCATTATGCCCGTTTTGATTACAACTCGCAGCGGGATCTCTGCTGTCACTTTCTGGCTGAAATTACACCTAATTATCGGCATAATGGCGAGTTCCATTCAAACGGTAACGAGCTTTACACCGGCCAGGCACTTCACGGCATTGTTGATACCTAAACCTGAGTTCGGTTGTAATCGTTTGACTGACATTTCCGGACTAGTAGAAAAATCGAATTAGATGACTTTTTGTCGAATTAATTTGGACGCAAAATAGTTAAGTGGCAATTATATTGGTTCCAAGGAAAGGTTCAAGTGTCTAAACCAAGTACTGGATGCTCTAATCTGATTGAGTGCTTTGCCTCAGATTGAAAGCAATTCATTAGAAGACAAATGTCTTCATTCATCAGTGACAAATTTTCTGAAATTCTTGCTGTTTTTCAATGTTTTAGATACGTGGCTCTAAATGGTTCACTCTTTCCGTTTCATTATAATACTAATTAATCGGATCTCCTTATTTCTTTGTAATATTCAGAAGTTACCAACAGGTGCTTTAAAATGTGCTCAAGTGATTATTATTACCTTTATTTAAAAAATAATTATTATTATGTACCAGTAGTAGTAGTAGTAAACATCTTTATTTCTAAAAAAAAGGCTATCGACCTATAGGTCTTTCTGCCTTTGTTTAATACATGTAGTCTTAATCTGAATAAAAAATAAATATGAAAATTCTCTTATTCTACGTTAACAATCTTATTAATAAACTTTCCAATTCCAATGACAAGAAAAAATTATTTTATTGTCCAGTAGTCAGTTGCGTTTGTAAGTGTTCGAGTAGCGTTGATGTAGGGAAGCGGAAGCGGGATTGTCTGGTTGGTCTTGTAAGACAAAGGGGATTCAGTATGGTCCAGTTGTAGGGGTTGTTTGTCCATTTTGTCTGTAGATGTATGAGTCTTTCTGAAATCTTTGTCATGTTTGTGCGTTCGTATAGTAGTTGGGTAGAGGGGTTGTGTAGTGGGTTTTGGGGGTGTCTTATTCGTGTAATTAGTCTTAGTGCAATTTGTTCTGTTGTTTGTATATAACGTTTTGTCCTTTCTGTTCCGTTGGTCATGAGTATATGTCCATAGTCTAGCAAGGTTCTACAGATAGCTCTATATATTTTGGTGGCGGTGTTTGTGCTAATTCCTCTGTCTTTGTAAGTTAGTGATCGGAAGTGTTTTGTATGATGCCAAGGTATTTTACGTCGTTTTTTGGTTGTGTCGTTTGGCCGTCTGCAGTTATCGTAGGGGAATCAGCGTTGAGTCTGTGGTTTGTGAGCAGAAGTTGGTTTTTTGACGCGTTTGGTGTTAGTCTCCATTTATAAAACCATGTCATTGTTTTGTTTGTTAGTGTTTGGAGTCTTTGAGCTGCTCTCTCAGTAGTTTTGTCATGTACAATAAGTGCCGTGTCGTCTGCGTATTGTAATATGTATGCCGATCTGTCGATTTGATTTTTGTCTGGTAAGTTGTAATTGTATATGTCATGGCAGTATATATTGTAGAGAAACGGTGAGAGCGGAGATCCTTGAGGGAGCCCTTGTTCAGGGGAAAAAGAAAATGACAGTGTTTTGTCAATTCGGACTTGAAGTTGTCTGTTTTCTAGTAAGTTCTTTATGGTGTGTAGTAGATATGTTGGTGTGTGTAGTTTGTATAGTTTGTATAGTAAGCCTCTATGCCAGACACTATCAAAAGCCTTGTTAATGTCCATAAACAGGCAAGCTGTTATTATGTACCAATATGCTAATTAACAATTATTAGGGAGCTGCCACTAGATATACTCAGTAAAAAATATTTACTTTGAAAGCAACTGGGGAATTCTGGCTTCTAATCTAGAATCTAAATCTAGAAACTGGAAATATTATACGTCAAATTGTGGCCATTGGTGAAAGGATGGCTTCTCCGAAAGTTGATATTTTCGACGATGTGTTCTGTATTTTGTTTAACTTCCAGCACTAATCTGTTGTAAATTTCAAAATGCCTCGCCACAACGAGTTTACCAATCAAGAAATGAGACATGGTATGTATTTTTACACAAGAAAATTTTTTGGTCCTGCCTCAGCTCGAGGATATTATGATATGCATTCCAACTGAAGGCAACCAAACCAGAAGCTGTTTACAAATGCGTACAGGCGCTTAGAAGAAACAGGATCTTTCCGTCCGAGTTATAATAACAGCACCATAAAAAGAATTTCTGTTGAGCAGGCAGAGGAAGTTAAATTGAGAGTTACTGAAAATCCAGCTATAGGTACTCGTCTTTTAAGTACTGCAACAGGCGTAACTCAGCCTACGGTTTGAAGAATTCTGAAACAAGGAAAACTACATCCATTCGTTTTACTTCTGTACAGAATTTGATGCCGCAAGATCCTCCTGCTCGTGTTCCACTTCATCTAAGGATAAAAATGTGGTTTACGCAACATGGAACTCCAACAAATTTTCCTCGGCTGGTGCGTGCCTCCTTAGATGCAACTTTTTCAAATCGTTGGATTGGCCATGGGAGCGTTTTTGCTTGGCCACCCAGAAGTCCGGACTTGAATCTTCTGGATTTTTCAATTTGGTCTCAAATGAAAGATAGAGTTTAGAGAGATTCTACTGGTTCGGGTGAAGAATTGTGGCAAATTATGCAAGAGCCAATGCCAAAATGTTGTTCCCAACTCGAAGGTCTCTCACAAAACGCTGTGTAAAGTATATCAGTGTCAATGGTGGTCACTTTTAACAATTATTCTGAGGAATTATTACGAATTTTACATATTTTACAATTTAAAATACATGATTTGGTTTTTTAACATCCTGTATTTCCGAAAATATCAACTTTCGGATAAGGCATCCTTGTGCCAATGTCCAGTTTCCGGATTTCCCATTCTTAATGAATCACCCTGTACCAAAAATAAAGGGCGTTTCTTCGTTGTGATATAAGTACAATACAATAAAATAAACCAAATAGTGGCATTGAACAGTGTTATTTTACAGTGACAAAGTTGAGTTTTCAAGCTATATTTTACGATCGGTCCCCGACATGAAATATGGCCGGTTCCCTTATTGGTCTCCGACATAAATTACCCGAGCAACCTACACAGAAGTCACAACTGATTGCTAATCTGCGCTTCGCAAAATGACTACAACCAGAAGTAATTTGGGTAATTAAAAGGTGTACTTGCCCAGCTCATCATCCGTGGCTGAGCTTAAGGCTATTCGAGTGACTCTTATAATTAATTTTTGAGCCCACGTTGTCTTTGAAACGATTTATTTGCAACGTACCTGCGAGGCGCAATTTCGTAGCCAATTTTCTACTACCAGGTAGTTTGGGAAAAACTGCGAAATGTTATAAAAGCCACAACGGAATCGGATCGCACAATGAGAACCACACGATTAATCATCGGGAGCTTGATTGAAAATTAATCAACATTGTAACTAGGCAGCTGATTGCTTGTGACCGTTCACACCAGGGGCGTTAAATTCGGGGTTTCACAGTCATCCTGCTCCCATTAGACGGACTAATTTTTGTGGCTTCGGTTACCATCTATGTGGCCATCATGTGAAGAGATTACGGTGCCTTGAAGGGAAATACTATGTAGATTAGAATTGCAGACAACTGAGTAGGCGCGTGTTCATTTCAAAATGCCAAAGGTCGTAAACGGAAGCGTCAAGGAACGGTAGCAGAAGAGTTACATACCGAGGATCTTTAACGCACAATCTAATAGAGTATGCATTACATTAACATCATTGAACGCGTTTAAAAAATTATACCCGTTTAAGGACATAATCGGAGGCAACTTTGAAAGTTAAGAGCTATTAAAGGAAGTAGGGGCGCTGGTTGTCGCATAATTTTCTTTGATTTTTTGGGGTTCTTGTTAAATTCATATGGACATCATTAAATGGATATTGTACTTTTATCTGTTACGATCTCTATTTACAACGCAATTTAAAAAAGTGTCGAGTATCTAGAATTTTGTCGTGAATAAAATGAATGTGAATATTTTATCGAAAGCTACAGTGCTTTATTTATTGCTAATTTTTAAAATCATTAAACAAAAGGCATTTTTGAACATCAAGGCAATGAGACTAGTAGTCGTCATCAGAATAACGATTCCGGCATACGTAGAATGGGCTAGATAGATAGTCCTCATGTAGCACAAGCGATTGTTAAAAAATTCGTATCCTCCAATCTAAGGCAGTTAGAGACTTGAAATTTTCACCAAATATTTTTTGGTTGGCTATTATATATTATATATTATAATAACTTTAAGGTTGGCTTTCGTTACTCCAACTCGATATTTATTAAAATTTTGTGAAACTAGCAGTGGAAGTTTGTTCGGAATAGCCCAAGCTCTTATATAAACATTCGTATCTTCCAATCTAGGACAGTTAGAGATTTGAGACTTTCACCGAATGTAAGCAAAGGATTCACCTTAAGGCACTCTATGTGTCCTTTCGTTTTTCTGTTTTGGCGATTCATGAGAATTTTGTAATTAAAAATTTGTATCTTCTAATCTAGGACCGCTAATCACTTGCAAGTTTCACAAAATATAGAAAAAATATTATCATTAAGGATCTATAAGTTTGCTTTGCGTGGTTCTATTTGGGGATTTTTGAGAATTTTTTGGAAGTAGCAATGGACAATTGTTTTGGAGTAGCGCAAGCTTGTTTTAAAAAAATCATATCTTCCAATTGGACATCTCGAGATTTGAGTTATTTCAAATGTAGGAAAAGATTATGAAGGCTTTCACGGCCGGCCAAATCACATATAGAAATGTTTTTCGGATTTTGAAGCCGTGGTCCATGAGAATTCCTTCCTGACGTTTCGTCCACAACTGCGGTGGACATTATCAAAGGCGATGAGGCAGTGGGCGAAGTAATCTCCCGTGCTTTCCGACTTGGTTGGAATGGATACAGCAAGAACGAGTTTAATAGAGCAATTCGGCCAAGAAACAGTGGAGGTCGTCCTGAGGAAACAGATACTCATGATGAGCGTAAGGGTTGGGCTTGCCTCACATACATACATGGAGTCACGGACAGGATCGGCAGGAACTGGAGAAACACAGAGTGAAAACAGTCTTTAAACCAACTCGAACAATCCAACAGACTTTGAGATCGGCCAAGGGCAAACGGGATCCTTTATCGGCACCGGGAGTCTACAGGGTTCCATGCAGTTGTGGCAGAGCATATATCGGCACCACAAAACGTAGTGTAAACACGAGGATCACTGAGCATAAAAGAAGTTGCAGATTAGGACAAACAGAAAAATCAGCAGTAGCGGAACACGCATTTCTAAACGGCCACCAAATACGTTTCGAGGAAGTGGACATTTTGCACCAATCTCAACGATATTATCCCAGAATAACCAGAGAGACCATTGAGATCTTCAAACATGACAACAATTTTAACAGGAAAGACGAAGTCACGGTCCTTAATCCAGATTGGAAACGCGTTTTGTGGAAAACAGCGTGTACGCCAAAACCATTGAAGCGCCTCCCACTCCTCACGCATGAGCTCTCACCGCCGGACCGCATAAATACGACAAGGAATCCATTAGTTGAACCAATACCTACATGGCAGACTTCCCTACCACCAACAACACAAAGTGCTACATCTACGCAGATGATGTAGCACTCACTGCCACAGGGAACGGCACTTACATGAATGGGAAACTCCAAAGACATCTCGGCCAGGTCCAGAAATGGAGCAGGAAATGGAAAATGGAGTTCAATCCGGTGAAGACGCAGACCATACACGTCACCACACGACGGCTCCAGAATCCGCCAGCGGCTACCCTGGAAGTCCAAGATAACCTATCTTGGACTTATCTATGACAAGCGGCTGGTATGGCACGAACAGATGACAGCCACAGTAGCGAAGGAAAGATACCTGCTCCAGGCCTACTATCCTCTGCTGACAGGTAAGCTCTTCCTGCGAGCAAAGGTCAGAGCTTACAAGCAGCTAATCCGACCTGTGCTGACCTACGGATCACCAGCGTGGTCCACGGCCAGCACCAGCCAGAAACACAAGTTGGCAAGGATCCAATACAGAATACTGAGGATAGCAGCCAAAGCCCCGTACTTTGTGAGAAATACAACCCTCCAAAGAGACCTGCAGATAGAAGACCTGCTGGACCACATCCAGGGCTTAACATCAAAGTTCCTGGACAAGGCCCGGCAAAGCAAGAATCCCACAGTCAGGGATTCTTGCAAAAAGAAGTTCCAGTGTGACCGCAGACTGCTGCCTGCGGACACAGTTTAAGAAGAAGACGAGGACCACACGCGATGACCAGTTCCAGCACCACAACGAGGACCATGGACTAGCATTAAGTTAGTTAGAAAGCAAGAGATGATGTAAGATTAGGTTTAGTTAGGTTAAGTTAGGTTAAGGTAGAATAGGACAACAGAGGTTAGATATAATTACTAAATGATGTTAGCATTAAGGAGCCGTAGATTAAGAGCAATTAAAAGATGTAATTCTTAGTTGAAATAAATATGTTCAAATGAATGAGTAGTTGAACCAGTCTTAGTGGGAAAGCACGGCAGATCACTTCGCCCACTTCCTCATCGCCTTTGATAATGTCCACCGCAGTTGTGGACGAAACGTCAGGAAGAAATTCCCATGGACCACGGCTTCAAAGCCCGAAAAACATTTATATATGTGATAGGAAAAGATGTTTCTTAAAGCCCTATGGATGTAATTTATTAGGCATTCTTTGGGGATTATTGACGATTTTTTGAAACTAGCAATGGACGTTTGATTCAGAATAGCGCAAGGTCTTATTTAAATATTCGTCTCTTCCAATCTAATACAGTTCAGATTTCAAACTTTCGCCGAAGGTAGGAAAATGAGGTGCATCAATGCCCAATAAGTTTGCCTCGCGTGGCTCTATTTCTAATTGAGCCAGCTCGTATTTAAAAATTCGTATCTTGAAATTGGACAGTTCAAGATTTGAAAGTTTCACCGAATATAGAAAAGGGAGGTCCCTTAAGGCCCTATAAGTTTAATTTACGTGACCATATTTGGGGATTATTTACAATTGGTTTGGAATAGCGCAAGTTTGTATTTAAAATATTGTATTCTGCAATCGTGGACAGCTAGAGATTTGAAAGTCTTACCGAATATAGAAAAGGAATGTCTCTTAAGGCCCTGTGAGTTTAACGTGCGTGGCCCTCTTCTTGCAACGAACGTTTCATTTGGAATAACGCAAGCCCTTGCTTAAAATGTGTGTTTCCGAAACTAGGACAGCTAGAAACTGGAAATTATCCCTAAATATAGACAAATATTGCACGTGGAAGCCTTGATAGGGTTGAGTTTTGTAGCTCCATCGGGGGATTTTTGATAATTTTTGAAACTAGCGTTGGGGGTTTATTTCGGAATAGCGCATGCTCTTAGAAAAACAATTATATCTCCGAAACTAGGGCAATTAGAAACTCCTAATTAGCACCGAATATAGTCAAATGATGCTCCTTGATTCCCGATAAGGTTGACTTTCGTAGCTCCTTTTGAGGATTTTTAACAGTACTCCAAATTTTGCAGCTGACGCATTCAACCACCATTGCGGAACTATAAGGTCCACGGCACAAGCTGCAGAATGTTTCTTTCTTATCATCAGTTAACATTTATTTGCCAATTAGTTTTTTGTGGTTTTTCTTTAACAAAAACAACCGGTATATTCTAGAATCTGATCATATAAGTTCTCGGGTTCATAATAGAACCCACATAGAAAACTATGAAGACATAATGAAGCATAATAAAAGATCCTAAAATATGCATTTTAGAGTGAACTTCTGGGCCCCCAGAAGTTGAAAGTTTTTTGAAGTACTGCATTAGTTGAACAGCAATTAAAGTTCTATAACCAGATATATGAAAGTTTAGCCTGCAGTAAGTACAGATGAATAAAACTGAGGTAGCAGATGCGACTTAGTATCACGGCAATCACCCGCGGTGAGCCTCAACGTAAATTTTCCTTTTCAGAAAATGCACATAATTACTTAACTACCAGGTTACACGCTCGCCTCCTACCGATTGGATTACGAGAAAACTTAATTGTTAGGAATAAGAACAAAATATATTGATTCCCGCGGGCGATTGGCCAAGGCAACGACGTTCGATAGACAGAAATTGCAGAGAAACCACCAGCAAACAGATATTATTCTTTTTAAAATTACTACTGAGTCTCGTTATACAGCACATAAAAATTGCAAAATTGAGTCATTACAAAACTGCTGGAAAATCTTTCACATTATTCGTGTCAAAACCTCTAGGATTGCCCAAAAGCCTTAAACCTCAAAAACCTTAAATAAAGCGTGTGAAGAAACAAATGTTCTTGGGTACATCCATCGATTGCTTTTTTTGTCTGAGCGAACAATTCTGGATCTAAATAAAGACGCTTATCCATTATACAAAGTCCTAATGTGATTGTCTCATTCGCACACCTGTATATTCAAATGAGACGAGCGTAGCTTAAGCGCCATAAATTCGATAGTCCCGATTAAGCCGTAAAAGACATCGAGAGCCCAAGGTCAATGGGTATTTGTTGGGATGAAGCCATTGTCTTCGGGAGTTGTCAGCGTGGGCACATTAACCACCAATAAAGTAAATTTTATTGATCAAGATAGGCGTCGATCGGTGATCTTTGACGCGAACGATCCTGACTCGATTGGAACCGGGACATTCCTCAATACCTACAATCCTTCTTCAGGGCTTTTATTGATTCCCATACGAGAAAAAAACCCGACATCAATTATCATCATTCAACCAAGTCACGAAACAAATCCTAATTTCAAAAAATCGTGTCTTGAAAAACAACTAAAAGAAACTGGTGGTTGTTTCAGATCGAGCACCAATAGCTTTCGAGGCCAATTTCCTTTCAAAAACCGCAAAAGGTTATGTTTAAATTCATTTAATTTGCCTTAAATAACATAATTTCGCCGTTTCCATGTTTGGATAAGTGGTCTCAATTTCGATTTTTCTGGGAAGGGTCCGGTTGCCACTGAGTCAGTGGCAATCTTGATCGATCAAACGAATTATATAATGGTGCTATCATCTGCACGCATCACTGGAATTCTGGCCTCGTTTATTACAGATACCTGGGCCATAAGGAAATGTTTTATTGAATCTATTAAAACTATTAATGTTTCAGATGTTAAATGTATGATATTGTTTGAAAATTTTTCGCCTTAGTTGCGTTAGTGTCTCTAGTAGTAGGGCGTAAAGAGAGAATCTCGTAAAGATAATTTAATGGCGATAGTGAATACTTTGTAAGAACGATGGCGTTTTCCTTGTTTTTAATTTATCTCTATATTCTTTAATGTTACGTCGGTGCATTTTATCGTGTTACAAATGGCTACAAAAAGAGCAATGCATAGACGAACTGATATAGTCAAATATAAAGCGACAACGGCAGTTACGTTATGTTCGACGTTCTTGCATAGAAGGTTTCAACGGTAATTTCCATAACATTTTCAACTTTACCGTCATATGCGTTTCAGATCCTCCATATATTGCAGCTTAGTAGTACCGATACATCACTGTATTTTTAATTAATATCGCCAATTTGCAATGTACTCAAGTGTTAATGTGTTATTTATTATTGTTATTCAAGTGTTAATTAATTCAAAGTTAATGTTTCACAAGGCTTTGAATTAGTTAAGGATCAGAACTTCTGTTAATTGTAATCTTCCTAAGACATTTTGCTGCTTACACAAGTCTGACTTCTTTTTTGCAAGAAATAATGTTATTTTCTGCTTTCCAAATAGTTGCTTGACTTCAAAAAAATCTATATCGGGTTAAATTCACCCTGTATATCCGCATTAAATTAGAAAAAATGATTGGATGGAAGAGCAAAATTTTCTAGTATATTGAACAATTACTTAGCTAAATAAGGGTGATATGTAGAAGCAAGTTAAGAAATCTCAAAAATGTCTATTATTTTGTTTAGTATTTTTGAAACAATGTGTCTTTCTTTCTCCATTTAGATCAGCTTAGATTACTTATACTCGCCTGTAAATCTTACTATTTTTTATCTGAGTTTTAAGGGAACACAAGTTTTCATGCAATAGTTTCATTTTAATACAATAATGTGCGACGTAAACTTAAAAATCCAAAATATATTATCATTTTGCATTTAGATTCATTCAAAGATTATTATTATGATCACGACTTTCTACCGACAATGAGAGTTATGAAAAGACATAATTATTTATCACACAATCAATTATTTTTTATAAATAGGATAATGTTGACTCAAACCCATTAACTTTAAAAACCCATTTTCTATTATGAAAACTCAGCAGTTTTATAAAGTGAAGGGTTGTACTGGCAATATCTAATATTCAAATATTAAACGTATTAAAACGTTTTTTGCCTCTTGATATAGATCTATTATAAATGTTTGAAAACACAACCCTTGAGATACTTGTTTTTTTTTTATAAAATATTCTTTCAGACCCACCGTAACTTTTGATATTTTATTTTTAAAAACCTCGAGAATCACCTTATTTTACACTAAAACCACCAGAATACATTTGTGACTTTATGTGGAAGCCATCATGTTTCAGACGACATAAGATCAATATTCATCTATTTGTTAAACGGATGTTTATACACGATTTAGTTTTATCGCTATATTAAAATAATTTTTAATAAAATTGATAATTTAGTTCATTCATGGAAATTGAAAAGCTTTAAATTGGACAGAAGTAATATTAACCTTATTAATCAGCGGAGCTCATGGGGAAATTGTATGGTATTTCACCTATGCAGGGTGAAAAGCCTTGTTTTTTAAATACAGGATATTGACTTTTTAGAATTTTATTTTTCTTTTTAAGACGAAAGTAAAGAAGACCTTCTTAGAAATTCTTTTAAATAATTGTCACTCAGACACTCTGTCCCCTTATAAAACCTTATAAACGGAACCCTATTCCACCTACCTATGCTCAAACACCCTGTATATGTGATGTAGGCCTGTACCCTGTATATATGATTTATATATTATTCAAGAAACGTTGAAATCCAACTAAAAAAATTAACTGCTTTTAGAATGGAAAATATCTTATAAAAATGAATCCTGCTGTTTGATTTGCTTTCCACAACTATTAGAGTTCTCTTCTTATTGGCTTTATGAAGAATTAATAGCAACAAATTTCCATAAAATCACATATTTTTGCTTGGCTTTTGACTTGTTTTAACGAAACATGTGAGATTTATGAGAGTTTTTTTTCTGAAACGATTACATTGTACTTAACTAAATTTGGAAAGATAATTTGAATGTTTTTATCTTGGTTTTATATTCTTCGAACATAAAACCCTGTAAATATTTGCGTTAAAAGTCGTGTTGAACCAAAATCAATGGACACAAACATCTCCACATTCGGTGTTCCATCCTACAAGTATCGAAAGTGTTGATCGTAAATATTTCAGCTACTATTGACCTTTTGCCACTCCTTATTCGGGTTTTATGCTTTCTTTATTGCATTTTGCGTGGCAAATCAAGATTATGCTTATATGGTCTGCCATATACTCACTTGTGCTAGCTGAACCAACATCATTTTAGGGCTGACTAAGTAAAACAACGTTGTTTATTTAAATGTGGATTTTATTCTTAAAGAATATCAATCAACTCGTTGACTATTTACACTTACCACTTAGCAATTGGGTCTAATATTTTACAGGATTTAATTAACAACTAATTTGAACTAATAAATAATACTTTTTACATAAAAATAAATTAATGTTAAATAAGTTTAACGGGTGACTAATTCATTCAAGACTCACATGGACAAAGTATTTTTAATGCGGATGAAGTCTTTCTGAAATAAGATGAAGCACATTTTACGCCCAGACATACAGAGTGTTGCAGTATTTTGCCAATGTTGTTAATTTTTTTTTATAACATTCGGGTTAGTTTGCCCTATGCTATGCATACGTATTCCCGGGTAGTTGCTTTCCCGTTTTAATGAAACGTTTCTGAAGATAATGATCTAAAATGTTTAAGTGTACACATGTTAACTACATGTTTTTTAGACTTTTAGAAAAATGGGAAACTTAAAGAGTTTGACGACCTAGAATAAAATAGCTTGAACTATCGAATTGGCCAACCCGTCTCCCAGATCTTACACCCGCTTGATGCCTATCTGTGGCCGGTTTATAAACAAACAGTTTATATAAATTGTTCCGCGACGAAGACGCAAAAGATTAAGATTTTTCCAATTAATTTATTGCCAAAAACATCTAATAATTAAATGAACTAAACTCAATCGAATTTGAGCTACAAGCACTTTAGCTTTAATTAGTTGAGGAATTAGATCAGAAGATCCACAGTTCCTTCGATATTTCGACCACTGAACTCTAATGGTGAGAAGAATCGAAATTAAACACCTCGAGTGTTTCGATTATAACTGTAAAAAATAACTCGAATTGACTTAATTATAATTCAGTTTAATTTAATTTAATTATTAATGGCAATAGGTAGTGGTAATTGAGAAAGATACGAAAAAGCGATTGATTTTAGGAAAGATGCTATAGGAGACATTTTTTTTCTCAACGAAACCATTTGAAATAAAGACGAAAGAGAAGTCCAAAAGCAGCAAAACCATAACATTTTATTCAATATTCAATTCAATTTTATTCCATACAAATTTACGAAAATCAATTAGCATTAATTAAGCTTTCTATGAACATTAATTAGAAAACCAATCGCAACTACCCTGTACAGCGCCTGGATATGCAAACTTTCCAGCTATAAAAATCTAAAATTTTCAACAAATACAGTTCCTTTCTTTTGAAACTTAAAAACGAATTGTAAAAGTTTTTTCAAAAAAACTATTTTCAGTTTTTTTATTAAAAATGTTGAAATGTATCTAGAAAATAATTCAGCAGTTTATAATTTTGTTCATCCAACTAAAGATGGATAATGAAAATGTGTCTCGTGACCCTGTAAGAATCCAGCAGGCTTTTAATAGAACACTCTATAAGACTTAGTAGAAGCCAGGGATGAATTAGCCACTCGTTTACAGTCAAAACAAATGTAAAATTTCTATAAAATCCTTCGTTCCCATACAGCCATATGGTCAGGCTTACCTACAATGTTTAACCCCAGACAGTTTTGGAAATAGAGTTAATAAAATAGTAGAGGAAACTAAAACATGAAAAGAACATCGAAAAATAAGGAACATTGAAGTTTTATCTACAAAGATTCCACCAGTCCTAAAGCTTTGCTCAATTGGGGCTGTTGCCCTTCTTACCACTCTAATCTCGGTCGTGCATGGTTAACTGTAAGGGTTGGCCTTCTCTGGGACTAGTTTCGACTACGTCCACTGGACTGGAAGAACGCGACCGTCTTCCCCGGTCATCTTCTACGTCGGACTCGTCGTTCACATTAATTTCCTCATCTGAATCGGACTCGTACTCCTGCATTCGGCGCAGATTTTCTTGTGTAAGCAGCGCGTTGGGCACCAGAGCTTTGAAAGCGCTGCAAGTAACAGTCATGTTGAAAATCTGAATGGTTCACAATATTTTGATGCTGGACTTACCTATTTTCCCCACCCATTTGAAGTAACAGCTGATTGTGACCCCCGGGCCCTAGGGGAGAAGTAAGGGGAGACCCACGGTCTGAACCTTTGTAATGGGGTGAGGGAGTGAGTCGAGTCCCGAACAGAGAAGAGGAGGCGTTCCCTTGGTGACCTCCCGGACCTCCCGGCGGCGACGACTGTTTCAGCAGGTTCATGCGCTGATGACGTCGCCATTTTGCTCGTCTGTTGGAAAACCAAACCTGCGTTAATTGTCGAGATTAGTCTAGAATTTATGCTATGGAAAATATTTGACAATTCATGTTCCCTAAACCTTGAAAAGCGAATAGCCTGAGATGACGCGACAGAATTTGTGGCGGAAATACATAATACTCTGGTCGCTCATCTGATTAGATACTTAATCAGACAATGAGATTTAGGCTGAGTTAATTTACAAGATGATCAAGGGAGTTCTAAGGCTTGACTGCCATTGTTTTTCATTGGAACTAATTGTCAATAGAGAGCCAGTTAGTGAATCCAGTGTATGATTATATTCGATATCCTGTTGATCATGCTACCAGTTAATTGGGTTAGCAAATTTAAATCAATAATATGCAGGCATTTGATTAAGAACCGCGATTTTTTCAGGCAATTTCATTTGCCATAATATTTGATTTTTAATCCATGAATTTGATCCTCGCTATAAATGTATTATGAGATATGAATTCATTACCTGAACTCGGGCTTCTGAGAGGGAAGTTTTGGACGCCAGACGTTCTCTAGTTGAAACGCATGGATAATGGCTCTTTTCAAACTCCTTCTCCAGCTCCTCTAGTTGATCTGGGCTGAATGTTGTTCGATTCCGCCTTAAAATCACAAATGACTTATTTTCCGGGCTATTCATTCGATTGGTATGATTATCTACCTAAATTTCGGCTGTTCGGAACTGTCTAAGCTAGAGTCATCTTTATCCATTCCTCCCGGAGGTGAGTTAAGCAGGTTGTGATCGTGGTGAGGCGAACTGCTGGAGGAAGGGCTGCCTGTCATCACTGTCGGATTCCCCGCGCCTGGAGGTTGCAATCCTAAAGCCCCTGAAAGAGTTTTACTCTCAAGTAAAGTGGATGGTTACAAAGCAGAATGATCCTACCATTTGGCCAGAGCGGGGAATGCCAAGGAAAAGCAGCAGCGGCTGCATAAGGGTGAGGATGGTACAGCCCATAACCTGCAGCCCGAGCAAACTCGGCCGCTGCACGTTCTGCTGCTCGGTTACGCAGGATTCGGTTGATGCTGCTTACAGATGGCGCTGTTGCATTCGTACATACTCCTGCAACAATTCCACCACTGTTTATTTTGTAGGGCAAATTCGTGGCCTTGCGGTAATTAATACTTTGATTTTCTACAGCAAAACAGATTAGTAATCCAGTCGTAATACGGTTATATCGAGCAATCCTGTTAAAAAAACGACCCGAACTGCCTTAAACTAGTGAACTTCACACATGATACGGCTTCCTAGGAATTGATTTCGCTTGACATGACTAAAAATTAGTAAACCTAATAAGGCGATTCCTGAAGGCATTGGCTTTTATCGAATTTGCTGTCAGATTTTATACAAATTTAGACATTAATTATTACTTTAGAAAACTATTTTTCTGCCCAAGTTGTTATAGGTTTCCCTAATGCGTTACTGACCTGTTGAACACAAGTGGCCAGCTAAAAAAAGTTGTTTCCAAAATCCTTCTTATCAGTCAGCTAAAGCGTAAAAAACTAAACTAATCAAGGTTCAAGATTGAAGGCTGTCATCAATAAATAAATGAAGCAATTGTACAACCACTTATTGAAGTTGAAACAAAAAGCCGATGAAACTTTTGTTGAAAGAAACAGATTGAAAAAAATGCTTGGATGACGCCAGATTTTATATTACATATGAATGAAAACGGAGTATATAGAAACACAAATAGAGAAGAATACTAGCAATTGAAGAAAAGGAGCAGACTACATGATCAAAGCTACTGAAGAGCGCTGACTGGAGGAGAATTGCCAAGCAATGGAGGAGTAGAGCAAGAAACACGACGCAGGAAAGCTACATAAGAAAGTAAAAGAAACCACTAGTAATAAGAAATTCAAATGGGGATTCAAATGTTATTTGAAGAAGGTAAAAGAAAAACACAAAGACACAAGATATTTATTTGCAGATAATATATAGAAAGCAAACGAAAAAGTTGGTGACAATTAGAAACTCTAAAAGTGGTACAACTTCAGGGCCTGACGAAAGTCCAGTCAAGCTAATAAAAATATTCAACGATGGAACCATAAAGTGTCTGATAAAATTATTTACTGAAACAAACAACGAGGTGCAAGTACCAGATGGATGCTTAAAATCCGTCGTATTACTTTTACCCAACATAAACAACCACATTTTTCAATAAATACGGCTTATTAATGTCCTTATGATGTTATGTCCTGAGTACAATGATTTAATCAATATTCACAAGAAATATTTGAGAACACACTATGGGAAGTGATGTGCATAATTAATAACAAGGACTTTGCCGACGATACCGCAATAATGGCAGATAATAAGAAGACCTACAAGACCCTTTAGAAAGTATTAAAAAAGAAAGCAAAGAAATGGAACCAACAATCAATATAGATAAACCAAGTACGTGGTCATCTCAAAAACTCTTGCCGACAACATAAAACTGTAAAATAAACAGCAACAGAGGCGTGACAAATATAAATACCTTTAGCAACCATACACTGACAATTAGATCAAGATGAGGAGATAAAAGTCAAAATAGAAATAGACTGGAAAGGATTTGTAAATCAAACAAAATTGAAGGCATTTGAAATGCGCTCTACCAGCTGCTGAAATAACGAAATGCAATGTGGAATCACAAGTAGAGAAATATTGAGACACATAGGAAACAGTCCAAAACTGATAAGAATTGACAAAGTAAGAAATCCAGCAGATCTGGGCTACATAATTCGCAAGGACAAATACGAAATAATATAAAAGAAGAGTTTGCGAAGAAAAAACATGTTGAATAATATCGAAAGCTGGACTAACCTCAGTGGGGAACAAACATTATTTGCATAGTGTATACTTTCCTGACTGTATTTCAACTTAATTCAAAAGAAATTCTTGGGTTCCAGTCAATTTTATTGCTTATTACTTAAATCATTTTAAAATACGTTTCGGTGCCTTTCTCCACAATCATCAGTTTGTAAATATGGCTGTTTCCACCTTCACCCTTGGCAAGCCATTCATTAATTGCTGGCTGGTAAGATATTCGTAACACTAGACTAGAAGCAACTATGATTACTTGCACTTGCTTTTACTGATTTTCTCATTCTATTGGGGAGTACCTTAAGGTACTGTGCTCGGTCCCATTCTCTTTATTACGTACATTAATTCCTCAACAGACTTAAAACTGGAAAGTGGATCAATAGTGTCCCATGTGGACGATACAACAGCTATTATTCATGATCAAAAAATGATGTTCGTTCGATTTAGATTTTGGAAATATGTTCTATAATTATAATATAATAATAAACATAGTATATATAGGAGAGAATGTAGACTGTATATCTACAATAATTTGGAAAATTGTACACTACTATTTTGACCAAAACAGCAGGAAGAAAATAGAAATACTTAGGAAGCATAAATACGAAAGACCTAAGATCAATGTATAATAAGCACGTATGGATGTTCAGTCATCTGGGTGCTGTTAAAGCTCGTTCACATGTTGACATGTGTCGTGACATCTAATGCCGTGACAGCAGCTAGTGTCACGGTGTCGTATATCAAACCATTTTCATGTGACTTTAACGTCGCGACACTGTGACTTTCAAATGTTCAGACAATGACACTGCTGTGGGCGACATTAGATGTCACGACATTAATGTCACCGTGTGAACGAGCTTTTATACTCTTTATTATGTCTGCTTACAATGTTCTACAGAGTGTATTAAATAATGTATTTTTTGATAAATAAACATTATTATTACTCTTTTATGTTTCATCTATGTTGATGGAGTACTAATACTTTAACGGACTGAATTTCTAGCTATCTTTCCATTTAATTGATCATAAATGTTTGCGTGTGGAGACAGCAACGACTGGAATTAAAAATGTTCTCGCCCGGAGAAACGCTCCGGCAATTACAGAAAAAAATTGGTTTCAGAGAAATAGAAACGCCGCCTTTTCACTTCACTTACATGGTTCCGTGCGTGTAGATTGTGGTTCCGATAATTTCGACCAGAAATTAAATAGTTTTACATGAAAGAGCCAAGTAGTCCGCTTTGACAATCCATCATTACGCAGCTAGGCCACGTTCCATTCACAGATCTACACTTCTTATCCTGCATCAAAAACGGTTACTGTTGACGAAAACACCATAATTAGGGTTGCGTTTTGCGGTGGACGAAACCAACACGCCAGGACAGAGTTAGGCTTCCTTAACAATAACCGAACAACTTAAACATTGTCATTTCGTTGATATTCCGAAACGTTTTGCGGTCTTCTGTTGGGGCACGAAGTGTTTCGGTTCACACGAAGCATAATTTAAATGCATATGGTGCTTGGGAAACTTAAATAAATATCAAACAAGTTGCCTTGAAAAGCTTATCATTTACTTCCATCAATTTCTCGTTGTCTCCTCGAGATTTACACTGTCTTCGGGGTGCATCAATTGCAAATTGGTGTACGCCATTTGGCTCCAAAACCGTTATTTTTTGCTATTTTAGCTGGAAAACTGCGCTCAGCTATGAATGAATAGTCGAACTTAGTCAATTAAGAATTCCATGCCATGTTTAGAATATTCCAAATTAAAGTTCTTAATTGGCTCCAAATGGAGTGAAGGGACTAACACCAGGCACCATATCATCCGCATTTCTGAACATACAAAACATTAACAAATATTGAGAGGATTACATTACTAATATGTCTTGTTCCTCCGCTATGTCTTAATCATCCAGTCTTGTACGTAGCATTTCTCGTTGCAGTCTTCATGTTGCTTTTTATCGTGCTTCTTCAACCTATTATGCCTCATTCTAATTATTCATTTCCTGGTAAGTTTGCAATGTCTTTATCTCATGCTTGTTGTGGTTAATTCTGCTGATCGATTCGTACCAGTTAAAGTTTGGGTTAATTTGGTTACAATGTTGGCTTGCTAATGCTTGTATTTATGTAGCTTTGTTCGTGTTTTCGTACATTTTCTTCTGAAAAAATGCTCTAAAGGATTTCTTCTTCTGTGATTTCAATTTTGTTTCAGTGTGTTCATTTTAAGTTCTTTATTAGGATTATTGAGGTATTTCTATAATGCATTTACTGAAGCAGCTGCTTGACTTTTTTCTTTTCTGTTGTGTGTTGTAAAATTATATTTTTTATTCTGAAATGATTCAAATTATGAGTGATCGTACATTGTACTTCACTCAAAATTGCCGCCGAATTAACATACAAAACATGAAACATTTTACTCATTTTAGTTGCCTTTTTGGCGCACTTAATAATTTCCACTATATGTTTCTTTCTTTTCCATTCTCTTTCTTTGTGACGGTTTTCTAATATTTTTCTTATCAACTATGTCTTCACCCAACTTTTATATCATATAATTTATATTGGATAATTGAGCAACATTTCGAAATTCCTCTTCCCATTGTTCCATTTACTATGTTTATAAATTCCACGTTATTAAACATTATTTTAGTTATAAAAATGGCAATTCGTCATCGCTCAGCTCAGTTTCTGTAAGATGCACTTTTTCATGTATGCATGATTGTTTGTTAGTGGGGTTTAGAAAATGATTTAGTATAGTAGTTTAATAGTTTTTTTTAATGTAACATTATTGTGATACACTGAAGTTGCAGATTTCTCTATAATTTCTTGCATTTGATGTGCTTGTTTCACTATTAAGGATTATCAAATAAAATAAAGAGAACTACAAACTTTCTTTGTACAGAATTACATTTGGTTGCTATCACTTTTTGGATGTAAGTGAAACTAAGATAATCTTTTTGGATGCTAGTGAAACTGAGATATTTTAATTTTACGGAATTGCCAAATTCAAAATTTTCACATTTAGATAAGATTTTTGAGTAAATACTCAAAAAAAATCAATTTTTGTTATTATCCTTTTCTAGGTTCATTTGACCTTCATCTGCTTATTTCACTCATCCTTACTATTTCATTTCAATGATTTTCTGATGACACGTTTAATTGATATTTTTCCCTGTTCTAAATTTTGTCAACATCCGCCTAAATAGACTTGATTTCTATTACTTCCCCAAAATCCAAATTAAATGTTAAAAAAATTTAATAAATGATTTTTATTTTGCAAATGGATATTTCTTAGTACATTCGTTTCTTCTCCGTCCGTTGGAGAAAAAAAAACGTTTTCAGAACTTTTTGCATGCCTGGTGTTCATATTAATTTTACATAGTTTTCTCATGGATTTAACAGTGGCGAGAAATTCATCCTAAACTAATACGGAATTTTCAAGCAACTCTTTCCACTCATTAAGCTTCTATATTCAGTATATGAATTTAAAAAAAATACAACAGCGACTGTTAGACTGTAATATTACAGAATGTGACATTGCTGCGCTTTATTAACCGTAGGGTCAAATTATTAATCAATAAAATAAAACAAAATTTCGAAACGCCTGAAATTTATATTCTTCCATAAAGCATCGGAGGTGTCAAAGTTGATATCGACATTGTTACAGCGTGTAACAGATGATCCGAATTACAGAGATATATGGCTCACCATCAGCTAATGGGCAACCTTTAAGATGATTGAAAACCCATATTTATTATAGTGAAGTCTTCATAATTATGGGAGGCAGGATTTATGGGTGTTTCGTCTTCGGCTTGTCCATAAGAAGAAAAAACGGGATATTGTTTGTTTATTTCGGCCCGCTCAAATAAGCTGTGTAAAGTTTGAAGAGCCATTCAATGTTTAGCGTCCCGTCTGTCTGGTAGTGAGATGTTCTACCGATTACACACAAAGTTTTTGTGCAGTTTATGTTGATTAATCTATTGCACTAGGTATATTAAGCAGTATTTTTAATGTAATGTGTGAACCATATTTTACCTTTTTCTGTGTTCAGGATCCTTTTGAACAATACAATTTCAAAAACATTTTTGTGGGTAATTTGGGGTGGCCTTAACGAACAGCTAAGAGCTTAAAATATCGCATGTCAACGAAGATATTAAATATTGATACCAGGCAATAAATAAGCGAGACGAAAAACGCGAAGCAATTACAAAAACGGGTATTTGTACTTACATATTCAGGTAATTGATACCAATTTATTTAATTGATCTCGTTTCCAATGGTTATTTCTACGTTTGTAAATAATTTTCTGCATTTTATTGCACGTTTATCCCGGTTAAATTAATTTTCATCGTCGAATTATGCTAATGATATGTCGTAAATTAGTTAAACTGCTGCAAAATTTAATGACTGTTTGCGTTTTATTTATAAATGCTGTGAGATTTGAGCGGAGCATTCGTTATCACTGACCTTCTGAGATGAGTCGTTCTCTAATTTCCCATGCGAAAATCGTCGGATTTTCCCTTTTGTACTGTTCGATTTTGGAGACTACTGCCGGGGTTGCAACTTTCGGTTTACTTCCTCCGATCAATCCAGGCGGTCTGAGAGTTCCTGAAAAAAACGGACATTTTAGCCATTGAAAATCCAACTCATAGGAGGTGGTCTAATTCTTCTTAGAATGCAGCCGAGCAGCCAATTAACCAAACTGAGAAAAACGTCGATAAAAAGGCAAAAGTTTCACGCGTTTAATAGAATTCCTGATGAAGCCGTGACTAAATGATCGTATTCAATCTTCTACGATATTGACAAATGATGCCAGGATGATGGGCATCTTTTAATGGGCGCTTATGTTTCCAATTCCATTGGAACAACACAACCATCTACCTGTATCTGCAGACATCATATGATTAAATCAAATAATTTGGAAGCGATGAATCTACTTTTTAATGAAAACAAATGTGCCCAGGAAAACTGTTGACTTGTGCTCGAACAAGGGCTCTGAAGTGTTTCGCCAGCCAAATGGCCATTTTGAAACAGATAGCACTAATTAGACATTGCGTTTACAAACGAGGCAACAAATTAAAACAGAACGGAACACACCGGAAGCCACCGGTTTCCAGTACAACAGTACTACTTACATAATCAGACGTAAGTTGTCGCATTAGTTCCTTAACGCGGTTATTTATTCACAGGATTCACCCCATTTTTGTAAAATACTGTGGCACTTCAAATCGGCTGATAAAACGTAAAGAGTCAATTAAACTCTTCCATTGCTTGCCCTCAGTTGAATGTTTTATTATTCCAATTTTCTCACGTTTTTATTAGAAGTTTGCGCTTTGTGCTTAACTTTTTATTAAGAAGCTCGCAGTTTTATCGCCGGCATAAAAAGGAATAAAATGGTTGTTTAAAGTTAGAAATGATGGACAATTGAAACGCAACACAAACAACAAAAACTGGTCCTGAAGAAGAAACAATTGCTGCATGTTTTAATAAATAAATGATTTTGATTTTTTTTCTATAATTGCTATCTAATTGTTTGCCATATTGAGAGCTTTGAGCAGTGAAACATTATTATTATTCCAACAGAACTTAGAAAGAACATATGGTTCATGCGGAAGAAGGCTGTAGTCAAAAACGCAGTTTTTCAGAAGAACAAATTGCAATATTTTGTTGTTTTTTTTGTAAACGATACTATTTAAATAGGTATTAAGTAGTTCTAATTTTGTGTTATAGATTTTTTGCAGACTTACTTTAAGGCTACATTTTAACTTAAGGGATTTTGAAATGCTAACGCTCTTTCTTGTAAGATTCCATCAATTGTGTTTTGCATTTTAGAGCTGCATCTCAAAAATTCAGGAAAATGTCAAATGGCTAGTTAGCAGTATTTTATTTTGAAAGTATTAATAAATGAACAAAACATTCCAACAAAAAACTTATCCAAAACATTATAAATTAGTATGCAATGCAATGCAGTGCTGAAGCATAAAACCAGAAAGCATGAATTAACAATTACCATTTAAATAAACACAAGAATCGGCTTACAATTTTTTGTATAAATGGAGATAGTAAGCTGGTACACGTTTTATTTCTCGATTAAAAGTGTTAAATCATTTTTGTAGCCTCGGTAATATAAAGTTTTTATCGAATGCCGTTTGGAGATCGATTTTTGTTACTTTCCAGTTCCAGTTCCAAGGTTTTTGAGATGTAAACCTCTTCTTCCGCATGAACGATATTTTACAACATGAAGCTAATGTGGGTTAAAATGATCTTACGGCCTAAAATGTAGCTAAACTCTTTATTAATATTTTGCTTAAGTGAGAGATTGTTGGAATTCCGTATATTATATATTTTGCTCATTGTATTCAAAATATGTAAGCAAACTATTTATATTATGCTTGTTAATCGCTTTAAGTGAGTGAGAATTAATTTTTATCTAGCACAATTGGAGAAAATTGTGCATTATTGTCTTTAATTATAAATATATTGTATATAAAATTAAATATAAATAATTTATATATTTTTTCTTAACTTCACCATAAATTACGATTTTCTTATTTCAATTGAACTCCTAACAACGAGCCCATATTAACTTTATCTTTCACGTCTAGCCTCTCTCATACCCTGAATTTAACTTTAGTGCATGCTTTAATTCCGCAAAGTTTAGGGTCAAAAATAAAATGCGTGCAATAATTAGCAAACTTTTCAATTTGTGGAAATTTATTTAATTTGTTAAAGCTGTTTATCAATTACCTAATGCACGAGATGTCCTTTTTATTTATAAATGTTTCTATGTTTTAGGTAACTAATTTTAATCAAAGGATCACAATGAACATAGTTCTTATATTAATTAAAAAGCATTGAATGTTTCAAACAAGACTGAAAGCCGCCGATTGATTGGCAAACGTGAGAGATACAAGAACCACGATTTTCTTACATGAATTCTTTAATTAATGCGTGACCCATATTGGCTCTATTCTATTGTGTTCTTCTAATTTCTCACACTCGCTGTAGGAATAATTTCTTGCGATTAAATCCAATACAGCGGAAGGAACTAAAAAGAAATTCACAATTTAACAAAGCTCTCTATTCGACGTTAGCAGTAAAAAATATACGGGGTGTCAATTTGAAAACTTCCCACCCTTAATATCTCTCTAACAGTTAAAAATATGAAAAATCACGTCAATTTTATTTGTAAGGGGGACACTTTAAATAAATATGTTTAGCCTCCTTCTTTCAACCCCCTAGGAGGGGTCGATGCCACCCTTAGAATCTTAAATGGGAATGGAAAGTGGCACATCTTTTTAAAGGGCCTTCAATTCTCTTTTCAGTGGTATCCCACTTTGTTGCTTTTGGTTCAGAGGTTTCCAACTAATCGCGTTTCAAAGTTGCAGCAACAATAAAATTTTCCCGCATTGCGATGTTGGTTTCCAGGTTAGTGTTTACACAAAAATTATTGCATTGGCTCTCTTGCAGTACAAATGATTAGAAGAGTGGTTGACACCGTTAAAATCGTTGAATAACAGATCGACAAAAATTACTTTTTATTTGCGGAAGGGAAATTTCTACGATAAAACACATGGGATCTATTTACGCACTTCTATCTATCTTATCAGTAGTTCAAAATATAGTCCATCTTTCTGTAAATAATAATAAAGTCTGTTTTCGAACTCCTCCCTAACATTTCGGAAAACTTCACCGGGAATTGACCGGCATTCTGCTGCAATTCGCCTTTTAAGATCATCAATATCAGCAGGTTGTGTCTTATAAACAATGGACTTTAGATGTCCCCAAAGAAAAAAGTCTAAGGGTGTTAAATCGGGGGATCTTGGAGGCCATTCAATTGGTCCGCTTCTGCCAATCCATCTATTCGGGAATCTCTCGTTTAACCACTGTCGGACCGAAAGAAAATAATGAGGTGGAGCACCGTCCTGCCGGAATGTTAACCAATCCTCCTGTAAAACTGAATAACCGGCTCCATCAATTTGAGTTTCTAGCTCCTGCGTGATAAGAGGACAATAGTCTCTTCAAGCATCTTAACGTATAGAAACCTGTCAAGCTTCCTTCAATAAATAGAGGACCAATAATGGCATTTCCAAGAATTAATTTCCAAGAATACCAGCCCAAACATTAACTTTTTGAGGATATTGTGTATGTCTTTCTCGAAAAATATGCGGGTTTTCGTCACTCAAATATCGACAATTTTGTTTGTTAACATTTCCATTTAGAAGAAATGAACATTCATCGCTGAAACAGATATTCGGCTGAATATGGGGATGGCGTTGACTTGACGATTCATGAATTCACAGAACTCTATTCTTCTATCAAAATCATCGTCATAGAGTTCTTGAAGTAGCTACATTTTGTATGGATAGAGTTTCTGCATTTTCAGTGCTTTTATCTTACAGTCGTGTGCTATTCCTGCCTGTTCTGCTACTGTCCGCATGGAGTTGGTGGGCTCAGCAGCAAATAATCCCAAAATCTCATTTTGAACTCCTTCATTCATCACTCGTAGGTTGTTTCTTTTTCAATTACTCACCGAACCACTTTCGGGGAACCAAATCCAGCACATATTTGCGACTTACTTCATGATTCCGATTTCTTTCATTGAAAACCAATGCCGTCTTTCGTGGGCACTTTCTAACCATTCCATTAATGAAAATAATGTCAGGTCTTTCTTGAAGAGAATAAACTATTCTCACACTTTATGCACTTTCGGTCAAGTTATCACTGAACAGCCCAGGAAGCAAAAGCGAATTAACAATAATATTCCTATTTTGGGTACATCTTTTAAATTTTCTGATCATGTTTTTTGGTTAAAAAACCAACGTATTTTTTAAATTTTAAATAGAATTTAAAGGCATTTGTGGAATTTCAGCTTGAAGACATCGAATGAACGCGAATTAACGAGGTACTCGTAGTACCATCGAAATGTTATTTTCAAATCATGTTTGAAACGGTGCCACCCATGGGCGTAGCGAGGAGCAAATAAAGCATAACTGAAAAGAGAATTGAAAGCCTTTTAAAACGATGTGCCACTTGACCCCCATTCCCATTTAAGATTCTAAGGGTGACATCGACCCTCCTAGGGGTTGAAATATTTACTTAAAGTGTCCCTCTTACAAATAAAATTGACTTGTCTCCGATTTTTCATATTTTTAAATGTAAGAGAGATATTGAGGGTGGGAAGTTTTCAAACTGACACGTAGGTATATCGGCCATACACATTCTACCATATGTTTTAAAGTTAAATGCTGATATATGAAGTGTTTTATCTAGAAAAATACAAGTTATGCTTCCCAAAAAAACAGTAAACTGAAGGAATGTTTGTCCAAAGCAAGTCATCAAAATAGAAAAATATGAACTAGATAATTTTTTCAAGGCGTGGGCCCATCTGCTGCAGTATGCGTGTCCTCTTCTGGTGCAAAAATTCGATTTCAAAAGAAGATTTAATACATCTTTCGAAATTTCATGAATTATTTGTCATTATTTTTGGTTTTAGACGGATGATGTATCGTAATAACAGTTGAAATAAACCAGAATTTATAGCATTGAAAAATTTCAGTTCAAATGATGAGCCTGAGGTGTGTGTAGGCTTTATCAATATCAAATTATTGCTCATTACTCAAAAGAGTAAGTAGCCAAATATTGGAAAAGCTTAGGTCAAAGTAACTAAAATTAACAAGGATTTCAACGGTTCAAACCTATGGGAATATCTTCACTACCCACTAAGAATGCTATTTTTGCAGAAGATGGCTTTTGTGTAAGACACATGTTTGATGGGCAACCACTACCATCCATCCGCTTTGGGAAAGTAGTAAATTTTTTAATGTCTCGTAAAAAAACTAGTAGAACTTCCCATTTGGCATCTGGAATCAAGTTTATTTTCCGTTCTTACGTTTTTTTTCCACACTACTCGTGCTTTTAATTCAAATTATGTCACATTCATACTTTGAACGCAAAAATGAGTTTTTCTCTTATTCCACAACTACACAAAAGAAAATTGTGATACGAGCCAAAGAAATGTTTGGGTCGAAAAGTCTCAATTTTTTTACGGTTCTAATGGACCATTTCAAAAGAACACTTTCCGGATCTAATGCCTAAGGAGTGGTTCTTTCATGATGGCACTCATCCAAAATTTCATGCAATTGGAACTGTGAATTAAAAAATATTATTCCACGATGATCGGAAGAAAATAGAGAGTGAATTGAACATTCAGATCACCCGAATTAAAATCCTCCGATTTTATTTCTTTGGTGGGAACAACATTAAAGAATATTTTTACGACTAAACGCATTATTACTTGGAATCAAAGCGACGCCCAAAACACAACACAGAATGATGCAAAAATGTTGGAAATTTAAAAAAATGGCACACATAACGAATATCTTTAGTAATGCTGGTTTATGCTTAACGGAAGTTGAAGAGACTCATAAGGTCATAGAGATTCAATGGAGAGAATTATGTCTTTATCAAGTACCTACATTTTGCGCAAAGGCTTTACAAAGAACAGGAAAAAATCGTAAAAAGTTTAATAAATCGAGAAAGAAATAAATTGATTCGGTGTCCAAATAACCAGGTTTTGGTAGTTTCTCTACCAACACTTGAGCAAAGCGGATGTATTGTTGCTTCATAACTTGCAGACAAATCCACTGGAAGTTGAATTAAAATCCACCGTTAAATTATCTTTATGTTACAAAAACACCTTTTTTGAAGTTCTTCAAATGGCTGTCAACAGATCGTCTTCTTTTGATGCAAAGATTGTCGCGGGGTTCTTTCAGAAAAAAAGTGATAAAGCACGGGTAGAAACGTTACGAAAAGGACAATAAACTAACTAAAATATGTCATCTGTAGCTTTCCTGTCTGAAATATTTGCGAGGGATTTTGTTTAAAATTTAACGCAAAAAAAAAACAAAATATGATGATAAACTAAAACTTCAGGCAAGCCTACTAAAAATGTTTGCCTTCTGTGAATACCAAATACCTTGAATAAAGTCATTCTTATGGGTCTCATTCAAGGGAAATGTTCGAATATCATTACATGTTCATTTAGAATATTAAGATTGTTTAAGAACGAAAACTCAATACTTTCAGTTTGATCTCCCTGTATATTCGTAATATATTGAAAACGCCATACACATCCTGTCGAATATGAAAGGTTGATTCTTCTTCTTATACCCTCCTTCACAATTTGTTGGAATTACTTCTTCTTTGGCAAGTTAAAAATCAATCTGCAATTTCCTATACAATAAAAGACTAGAAGCTAATTTAAAAAATAAATATATTATATCCATGTAACACATATCTGTTATTGTTGTACTACGAGAATATAATAAAAGTAAAATTAGTTAGATACTAATAAACTTTGGAGCACTTTGAAATCTAGTCAACTTTAAAGCAGTCATGCCGAGTGAAGTTCTATTATAAGACTCTAAAGTGGCAGCAGGTTTTGTTGAAATGAAGTATCTTGTAGAGCCACAAACTTCGTAACATTAACGTATCCGTTAGTTTCCTTGGTGTGAGTTGAGTAATTGCTTTCTATGGGTGTCTTCTAGCATATAGAGAATGTTAGCAGGTACAATGCATACGATTTTTATGACCCCTAAACAAACAACAAGCAACCGTTTGGCGTTCTAATAAAACATTTATAGTGTCCGATGGAAGATTTGCTAAGTAAGTTGTTCGTTTCTTCTCTGTTGAATCACGACTTGCTCCATGCAATTCTTCCGCACCAAAAACGGTAACAATTTCATGTGCAATAATTCATCGTTCCCAAAGATAATCAAACAAAGAGGTAGCGTAGTCAGTGGTGCCTAAAAATGCAAAACGCCACCAATATCTCATTCCTCGATCTAAATATGAAATATTACAAATAATTACCGGTTGTTATGACGATTATATTCCCGTTTTGAGCGATTTAGCTTTTATTTCCGTTGTTTGTTCTCGAGCCAAACATGTGGAGCGCTTCTAGTGTTCAGTTATCGGCCCCGATGATCGACGGGAAAAAGGACCCGGTTCAGCTTCGGATGGTTTTTCTGCTTTGTAGCAACCGTTTCTGAGTCATAATGATCATTACCCTGAAGCGAAAAAGACGAAAGCTGACAAGAACCAGAACCCAATAAATATCGTTGGACATCTGCGTACCGAAGGGTTCCGACCGCCTGACACGCCACACAGGGTGTTTATAAATTCGCGACACACTTTTGAAATGTTTCCTTTGAATCGCCGTCGAACCGTGCCCGAACAAAAAATCCAATTGCTTTAGAATCCGGAATTTACTTTATGGACAACGTCCGTTCTGTCTACAGTTTACATTCATTGTTTTCCTTGGTTTTTTCCGCAATACTGCTATTTTAGTTTAGTCGATTTTAAAAACAGTTTTCATATATTATCACCTATATTCCATCAGGATAAAAGTTGTTTGCTTGTCTGGAAATTCGTTTGGTTACAAGGTCAATTTTTGTGAGAAGTTGCCTCTTTCCGTTCGGTGTGGATGGGAGGATGAAGGAAAAAATTGCAGGTTTAAAAAGAAATCCAGAAAAATCTAGTCCAGTACATTGTACATTGTTAAAAATCAATATGTTTGGTAAAGGGTAAAAGCATGACAGTCAGTGCCCTTGCATGAACAATTGTTGGATCGATGGAAAAGTGTGAAACTGCCCCCCAATGCATTATGTGCAATGGTTAAACAAAGGCCAGGCATCGCAGGACGCATTTAGGCCTTCGATTTCCAAGGTTTGCGCGTCATGCGACCCACACCGAAACAAAATGGCCGCCGTGCCTGCCTGCAAATAACTAAAATTATCATATCACATTAAAATGCTATGAACTATTATTTTTTTAAGCACGCTTGCCGCTTTAGTTTCGCCTGTAATTTCAGTTGCGATTGCTGTGTGATTACGTTTAGCCGATGGGTGGACGCTTTCGTCTTGGTTGAGTGTGTAGGTAGCAGTTTAAATTCATCCCCTAATGAAACTGGAAATTGAAGTTTCCCTTGCTCTAATTACAGCAATTGTGGTGGAAAAGCGATGGGTAACAGGGAGCAGCTGAAATCAGACCTGCTGCTCTTCAAATGAATAACTTGAATAAAAAATACAGGCTGTCAATTGAGTAACTTGCAGGATTTAATGAAACGTTAAATGCACTTGATTGTACGAAAAACTTAATTATCTTTGTGTTCCTTGTGCAAAAGGAGCGGATTTTTATGAAAAATATAATGCCAATATGTTACATCCTTAGATTTTCTGTGTTGATTTGTAGTTGAAGAATAGGACGCAGGTTTAAAAGTGGCAACTTCGAAAAACTTTACCCAAATAGAGATTAACATCAAGGAATTTGGAAGTTGTATTATTGGAAAAATCATGATACAGGGAAAAAACATTGTGCAGTTTAAAGCACTTGGCACAGGATTAAGAACAGCTATCAGCGGTAATAAATGAAAACTCTTAACAAGGTTAATGATGAAAAGACGCAACTAGCGCTATTCAATGGTAAACTTCATCTCGGAAAGTGCAACTTTAACATTACAAACACGACCGCAGCAGGAAAAGACTCAGTTATATTCTTAGGAACGAAACCAGACAGAAAACAATGGTGATTGGGAATCAATGCGAGTGATTCTTCATATGTGAAGAATTTATCCAGGCTGGAAGAGATATTAAAACTACTTCACACTGATTTACCACATCAGTTAAAAATAGACTACATTGCCTAAACCGCAAAATATTAAAGACAATTTTAAACATAAAGCGAATGACTTCATCGAAACAAGGGAACTGTACAGACGAGTGAGAGTAAAGCGATTCGAACACATTAATCAGGAAACAACGAAGAAGTTTTTCCAGTTCAAAACAAGAACGAACAAGATAAGTCAAGATAATGGAACATTAATAAAAAACTTTCTATTTAGAAAGACACATAAAATCATAAATGAAGCTCTATGGAAACAGATAACGAAGGATAAAATGAGTAGCCAAGAGTTCTTCTGAATCCTTCCACACTAAGAACCTTTGAACAGGATGATAAAGTTAAAAACGTAAAGCAAAGCATAAAAAAAATCACAGGGTTAAATTAATAGCAAAAGATGCAAAAGCGAAGCCTTAAGCAACCTCGCAACTAAATAATTCACGAGATACATTTTTTTATAATAATAATAATAATAAGGATTGTTGTATCAAATTTATTATATCTGACAGACAAATATTCCCTAAAGGCAACAAGTTGAAAAATGTATTTTAAAATGTGCATAAGTATTTTCATCAATTCGATTTTTTGGAAAAATTTTCAACATTGGTGTCCGCTAAAAGTCGAAAAAAATATAAAATATATTATTATTATATAAAATACAGTGAGGAAAATATACAAAATGAATAAAATATATTACATTTAAAAAAGGTTACGTCAAACCCAAGCATTTGCATGCACCGCCTTAAAAGAGAAAAAGGTCTATTTCTGTCATCTCTATTCGCTTGTTTTTAGTAATAATAAATGAATATAAAATGGAAAAACAATAGAGACAATAAAACTGCAATAGAACAAAATAGGCAGGAGCGACATCAAAAACGCGTTTATACATACAACACCTTAAATGTGAAACGAAATAGGTAGTCGAGGGTCTGCCAACGAAGTTTTAGGGCATTTTTCCTTGCTTTTCCAGTGGAATGTATTAGAAACTAATTTCTATCTGTGTTGTTCTTGAGTACAATTGCATTTTAAACAGCAGGTTGTGAATGAATTATTTCAATTTTCTCCTCATCTATTTCTCATTACCTCATGTTAATTGCCAGGGAAAGAAAAGAAATGCCACGTAAACAACATAAATCTCTGAACTAAACCACTCAACAACATAAACGTTACACGCACAAATTTGGACTGATTTTGGAACTGGATAAATTCTGATTGCTGAGAGCGAATTGATTTTTGTTTGGTCATATTTAGTGCAAATGAAACAATGCAAAATTGGTGAAAGTTCCACATGCCCTCAGTTGGGCAAAAAAATCCTTTTTTTTATTGTAACATCACAGACAGGCAGACCTTATAACTTGAAAAATGTTAATAAATTTTTCGTCCATCCGTTTTGGTGTTTAGAGAGATCTTTTTTTTCATGCAAGTCTGTATATCGAATTTTCGTCTCAAAATGTCTATGAAGTTTTAGCTTCAACATGAGCTGTTAATGTTCTAAAACTGTTAAAGTCTAAGACGACTAAGAGCAGAAAAGTTATCGCTGCAAGATACAAGACCAAAAAGTAGATTTTTTTAGATCACCCTATAAATAGAAGAGATGGCCGAAAAATTTAAACACCGTATTTCATCTTTAATCTTTTTACATTCGGTTTATCTTTAAACTTTTGATGTTGAAATTCAAATAAACTTCATTTTTGTCCAATTGGGAGCATGTCGAACTTTGCAAAATTTAGCATTTTTTTATTTGCTGCTCTGTAGGAAATATCTGAGATGTTTAGTTTTTATTAAAACACTTATTTAGAATTTATCCACTTCCAAAGTTAAGGCAAATTTGGCTGTGTAACGCTCATTTTTTGAGCTGTGTATTCTGTTTAAAATTTGAACTGTTATTTTCAAGCTATGCAATCTTGATTATTTATGTACTCGATTGATTATAGTAGTAAACATCTTTATTTCTAAAAAAGCCTATCGACATATCGGTCTTTCTGCCCTTGTTTAATACATGTAGTCTTAATCTAAACAAAAAACAAAGATGAAAATGATCTTATTCTAGGTTAATAATTTAATAATTTTAATTCTGTCAAATAGAGATCTTGGATTTATTGGCCGGTAGTCAGTTGCGTTGTAAGTGTTCGAGTAGCGTTGATGTAGGGAAACGGAAGCGGGATTGTCTGGTTGGTCTTGTAAGACAAAGGGGATTCAGTATGGTCCAGTTGTAGGGGTTGTTTGTCCATTTTGGCTGTAGATGTATGAGTCTTTCCGAAATCTTTGTCATGTTTGTGCGTTCGTATAGAAGTTGGGTGGAGGGGTTGTGTAGTGGGTTTTGGGGTGCCTTATTCGTGTTATTAGTCTTAGTGCAATTTGTTTTGTTGTTTGTATATAACGTTTTGTCCTTTCTGTTCCATTGGTCATGAGTATATGTTGTGTATATATGTTGTGTATATATGTTGTGTATATTTACATGAGTATATGTCCATAGTCTAAAAAGGGTTTACAAATAGCTTTATATATTTTGGTGGCCGTATTTGTGCTGATTCCTCTGTATTTGTAGGTTAGTGATCGGAAGTGTTTTGTTCTCTTTATTGTTTCTGTCCTGATGTTTCGTATGTGTTTAGTGAATTTAAGTTTGTAGTCAATTGTGATTCCAAGGTATTTTACGTCGTTTTTTGGTTGTGTCGTTTGGCCGTCTGCAGTTATTGTAGGGGAGTCAGCGTTGAGTCTGGTTTGTGAGCAGAAGTTGGTATTTCTGTCTCCATTTATAAAACCATGTCATTGTGTTGTTTGTTAGTGTTTGGAGTCTTTGAGCTGCTCTCTCAATAGTTTTGGCATGTACAATAAGTGCCGTGTCGTCTGCGTATTGTAATATGTATGCCGATCTGTCTGTAATTGTATATGTCATGGCAGTATATATTGTAGAGAAACGGTGAGAGCGGGGAACCTTGCGGGAGTCCTTGTTCAGGGGAAAAAAAAATAATGTGTTGTCAATTCGTAATTGTCGTAGTCTGTTTTCGAGTAAGTTTTTTAATGATGTGGAGTAGATATGTTGGTGTGTGCAGTGTGTGAAGTTTGTAGAGTAAGCCCATATGCCAGACACTGTCAAAGGCCTTGTTAGTGTCCATGAATAGAAACGCCGACTTTCTGTCAGTTAGGTGAGTCGTTTGTATATTGTTGGCCAAAATAAAGAGCGGATGAATAGTCGAGTGATGTTTGAAACCAAATTGGTAGGTAGGTATATATTTTCCGATCAGTTTTTCAAGTCGCTGTTTTATTATGTACTCAAAAACCTTGTATGATTGATTGATTATATTTATGGAAAATAGTTATTTATCCTGTTCAATCAACATATTTGCTAATCAGGTCTCTTCTGACTTCTTCGATTTTTACCCATTTCAAAGCTTCCCAAAACGAATTGCTCAAATAATCTACTGTTTACTGTAAATGTTAAATAAAAGTGACCGATTACATGGCTTGAGTAATTCGCATGGATAATTTCAGCTTATTAGATAAATGGAAAACGCCATTTTATAGTTGAATGTCATAGATTTCTATTTATTATGCTCAATTAGTTTAATATCCACAATACTTTTGATAATGGTTTACTGTACGTTTCTACTTTTCCGTTTCATTGCAACGAAATCTATATAACCTGCGCTGTTAATGTTAATAGTGCAACAAAATCTAAGTACAGAAAAAAATTGTTTATGGTTTATTTGAGCAGAATTATAGATTTAAGACCAACGTTTATTTTTGTCGAGGCATGTACTAATCAATTAACAGTTTTTTGGTTCTTTTTGTCCAATTAATGTTGCCATTCCTAACTTGTTAAAGGCTTTTTTTTTGTATAGATGGTTTTATGCATGCATCTTATTTAAGCAAGTAAAACTCCAATATTTAGACGTGGCATTAAGGCGATTAAGGGCGATTTATAGACCATAATTCACTATCACATCAAGTTCCAACTAGAAGTATCCATAATTTAAAAAGCGGTTCAAAAACAGAGTGAAAACTCAGCACAACAAAATTAACTGACCAAAGAAGGTTTAAATAAAAAAAATATATTCAACTCGCAGAAATTGATCACTTGGTTCAGTGAAAACTGTGTGAGTTATGGCGTACTTTATCTCACTTTGATTAATACATTATTACAAATGAGTTTGGTGTACATAATTGAGCTTTTTTGCTTGTAGAGAAATACGAATCACTGGAAATTCCTTGCTCTTTTTGACCTGTGTGTAACAGCTTTTCTATGATACTGAAGAATCTAGACAACTTAGTACTTATCAAAGCTGTTTTCAAAAGCTTGTTAAAAAAGGAATAATTTGAAAATACTAATGGGTTTTACAGTTGTTGAAAACAAGTCTATGCAATGATGTAAGCAGTTAACCAACAGCTTTAGAGATGAGATTTCTTTCATTATTTACTCTTCAAGTGGGGATTGGAAACATGAATTCAGAACCTGGCTTTAAGCAGGATAGCAAAATTGCTAAACTTTTGTTATCCAAATGGTGATTGATAACAAACCAAGCCACTTACCGAAAAAAAACATAAAAGCCCCTTTTTGATTTTTCATTTCATCGCTCAATATTGAACTCAAAAACAGTTGCGCGTTAGTTTTAGTGTTGCGAATTACGCGTAAAGATGCAAAATTGAAATTAGTAAATGATGCTGCGTTTAAAGACGCAAAGGAAAACTTGATAAAGTTTGCGGGTTTCTAAATTGAGGAAAGAAACAGTACCATATTGAGCGATGTAGCATGTAACAGACTTATCTAAAGGAAAAACTAAAAAATTTAAGTGAAAAATCTACAACAAAATTTCCAGAGTTTGGAACATCATTTGGAACACCAGATTCCTAACATTTGAACCCGAATGATATGGAAGCAAAAATTGTTGAAAATGTAAAGACTCTGTACCAATTCATGTGTGCATAAACATATTAAAAACCCATCAACTTTGTAGCGTCAACATTAATCAGTCGAGTATCTTCAGCAAATCGCTTCAATACAAACAGCCCCTTGTCGGTACCATCGCCTACGTATTTGCATAATACTTTTTGATGTATGCGGTACTTTTGGAGCACCTTGCTGAAACTTTATCGTGATCGAAATCGAAAAAAATCGGGCCAGCGAAGGTGGAAGAAATTGATGTAGTTCCTGAAATATTGACGGTCCTTGATAAGGAGATTGCTGAATAATGCAAAAACTGGCAGATGTTGACGAGCACGTGCCGTAATCGCTTTTTCAAGTTCCGATCTATTCACCGTTTGCAATGCCCTGAAATGCTATGACGATAATGCTGTTGTATTTTTTTTTCAGGGGGTGCTAAACCCCGAAAATAGACGACCACCATTATAACGTAACCATCTAGAACCGCTATTTACACTGTGCAGCACATAAAATATAGGAAATAAGTTATATTTAACCGGTACGTTGTCAAAAGCCGATCATAAATCATAAAACACATCGCCCGTCAGGAATTAAATCAAAGAAAAGCAATTTTACCCCAAAATAAAAGCAAAACAATTTCTTTTTCAAGGAAATTCGATTTCCATTGAAAGGAAAACTCATATGGGAAATTAGTTTGTGCTCGAACAATGGAGCAGTTTTTTCTAATGGTTGGTTTTTCAATGGGTTAGGAATCGATGAACTTTAGCTCTGTTGTGGCAAAGTTCGGGAAGCGAACAATAGAGGAAGTGTTGCTGTATAAACTTAATAAAACAAGTTTGAAATTAGAATGGCGCTATTGGATTTGGCAATTTATTAATTTGGTTTTCCGATATTGATATGGCAAATTAAACTATTGGTTTTGGGAGTGGTTTTAATGGTCTGAATGAGTTAGGAATAAAGCAATTTTATACGGTATACTAGAAAATATTTTAGGTAGGTATTTAGGACATATTTGGGCTAGACTTAGGTAACTATACTATGAGTAAAAAACATCCCTTGATATCAGCAAAAACTGAAATGTTTCTATTACAATCGGTGTTGTTGTTCCTACTTGTTAAATATTCTTGAAAATTTTACTTTTTTAAATAAAACGCGGCTTTAGTGAATGTGTTATAAATAATGCTTCTGACAATGCCCCATAAGTTCACTGAAATCATGAGGAAAATTTATGTAGAAATTTCAAGATAACACAGACGCTAACCATTGTTGCCTTTAGGCTATTTGATCTCTATCGTTTCATTGTGGTCCAATAATTGTGAAACGCGGCTACCCTAATTATCAGGACTGGCTGGTGATTTGTTGGACGTAAAAAACGTTACTTCAACTCGAGGAGGTTGGGCAAGAAAGAAAAAAAAAGGACCCAACTGTTGTCAACGATTTATGAAAAAAAATCAATTAATACCAAAACTTAATTACAAAGCCTATCACGCACAGATCTCAAGTCAATTACACTGATCAGGCAAAAAACAGCACTCTCGTGTCAATAATAAGCAAATTGTCCATTCACGAATTGCCCACTTCCCTTAATTAAAGCGATGTCGCAGTGTCACAATAGGCGTATCGAAATACATACAAATACCATGGAAATGCACCATTTTACGGGGCTAATTTTTTTAAATTCAATTTAAATACACGTTGGAACAATGCAAAGCCATTGTTCGGTTCCATGAAAGTCATAGGCAGATGACGCGCTATCAAGTCGAAATCACGACATGCAAAAATTGCATAAAATGGTCGCGCTTCGGTGTTTTTCAGTCGCAATTTCCAACACAGGTGAATATGTTTTCAATATTTAAAAAAATGTTTTAAAACAATAGCAGCTTGGAAAGGGAAATGAACTCCCGGATTTTCTTAAAATGCATTTAACAAGTTTGAGCAGTTTGCCTTAGTCAGTTCCTCAAACACCAGACTTAGTAAATATTGATTTCAACATCAAGGAGCAGGAATATTCGATAAAAGGCTCAGTATCAAACAAAATCCTGTTGAGTCTAGTGCCGAATACGAAAACGCAGATATTGAAGTCTATGGACAAAACTGTCGTTGAAATTGATCAAAATGTGTATCATTAGAGGAAATGTTTAAGTCTTTTGTAGGAAGCCGGAAGTCAAATTTAAAGCAACAGTGCAAACCAAATATCTAGTCGATAGCGAAGAACAAAAACCACTAGTAGACAGACTAGAAGGATTAAAAAATACAGTGACAAAGGGCAAGATTATTGAAAGAATCTCTAACGGAGAGAGAATATCTACATAATTTGCTAGTGGTATTGTCAAAAATATTGCTTATGTTTAAACTAAATCGCTCAAGTCAGTTCCTAAAACACTACACTTAGTAAAAATTGATGATGAAGCAGGAATATTCGATAAAAGACTCAGTATCAAACAAAATCCTGTTGAGTCTAGCGACGAATACGAAAACGCAGATAGTTAATCTATGTACAAAACTGTGGTTGAAAATGATAAAAATATGATCATTAGAGGAAATGTTAAATGTATTTCGTAGGAAGCCGAAAGTTAAATCTAAGGCAACAGTGTAAACCAAACATCTAGTCGATAGGGAAGAACAAAAAAAGACTTGTAGACAGACCAAAAAGGTTGGAAATACAATGAAAGAGGACAGGAATATTAAAAGAAGGAATTATCCTCAGATTTCCCAGTGGTACTTACACAAATATTTTCAAAATAAGTTTGTACCAAATCGCAAAATTTTGTCCGACAAAACCCTTTTCGGTGGTATCGACTTAAATAACGTGTAATTTTATTATGTTTGTAATAACGTTTTCCGACGTTTCGACCCTTCAATCAGCTCTTTTTCAACACTATTTGAAATAGGATCGGTCACGGAAATTCCTTGCATTTCTCCAGGTTTAATGATTAATTGACGGAATTGAGCAAAAGGTTGAAATGCTGGCCATTTTTGGGGAGAAATCGTTTTAATTCACTTAAAATTCACCTAAACCTTAAAACATGATATTTTAAATTAGCAAAGAAAATTTAGCGGTTTATTTAAAATCTAAGCTTAAATACTGCGTAATTGATAAGGAATTTTCGGAGAAAATTGTCTTTGCTCAGCTTATCTGAGTAAGTAATAAGCTTGATTACTTTTTTAGATGTTAGTTAATCTATCAAAATTTACTCGTTTCGTCGAAAATGTAAACTAACTTTACAAAAATAACCTTTGCTTGGCATCACAATAGTATCACAAATCTTCTGACGTAAAGAAAATCAAAGAAAACATGAATGCAAATGTAGGTATTCGCGTTCTAAGATTGCTAGTGATTGAAAGGCTTTCTTTTGAATAATAAATGTAACGCAGTTATCAGTAAACTCGAAAAAAATTGATCTCAAAATGCAAAAATGCTAAATAGCGATTGTAAGAAAAAAGAAGTTGATGAAATAAACTTAGGAACTTTGTAGAGGAGGAAAAGTAGCTATGAGCAGAGATTAGTTGACTAATCTCTGCTATGAGCATGTATAATCAATCGTTTTCGATAATCTCCTCAAATTAGCTCGCACTAAAAGTTTTCTTCAAGTTTTAGATTTTTTTTCGAATATTTTTGTAAGTAGTTACAGTAGACAAATTTTTCCAAGGTTTAAAACAGCATTTGACAAAGCTGAAAAATGCCCACCATTTTCTCAATTCAAGTGATCTCGTAACTTTTACGGGCGCCCAGTATACAATATATTTTTTGCTACTATTAATTGTATACATGCAATTTATGAATAAAATGTGGAATATTTGGTCTTTTAGTTCACTAAAATGTCCATTTAAAATTATCATTCTACTTTCAAATTCTTCCAGAAAAAGTGACTACATGAAACCCAAACAGAATAAACAAATCAAATAGGAAGTAGCCTAGACTTTTGATTTTTAATAAGATTTTTCGTATTTAGTTGATCTGTCCGATTATTAAAGTGCCATTTTCTACAACATATTTATTTCACCTAATTTTCAAAGCACTTGAAACCTTAAATCAGGATTTAGTCTAAAGAATTTTTGAACCAAGTAAAATAACACTTGACGTGCCTATTTTCTTAAAGCTAAGAAATTTCAGGAAAATGTTTTTTCAGGAATGTTGGAGGTTTCATATTTTACTCATCTACGACTTTATAATATAAAAAAAAACATTCGATAAAAGCACACACTCAAACTTTATGTAGAACGTAATACCAATGATGTATATACTAACAACAAATTAATAAACATACACATATAATGTGTGGTGAAATAAATATAGTTAATATTAAACTTAGCATTTATGATCAATGAACTTAAAAAAATTAACTTGAAAAAATTAGTTACAGCTTTGTAGGAACTTTGGTTTTAGATTCTTAAATTAAATTTAAAAAAAATTAAATAAAAGTAAAACAATTCTAGAACATTCGACATACTTTTACATTTAACGAAGATATATATTTTCAGGCTTTTCCTCACTCTTGTCCGTGTTTCAAAGTACCTGAAGAACCAAAAATAACATAAATCGATCATTTTGAATTAACACAAAAGCTCTAATACTCATTCTAGTTTTCTCTGTAACTACACTTGCGTGCATAGAAATCGGCCCACAGTAAACTTTTGACTTTAACCATATTTTTTTTAAAAACTATTCATCAGATCAAAAAAATTAATAAGCTGTTTGAAAGATAATTTAATATGCTTTAATGTGATTATAAATTATTGTGAGTATGCTATGTTTAACATAGTGAAATTAATGCATTAAGCAAATGAAGCTTTTTATTATTAACATAAATAGGGTTATTGACAATTTAACACTTAACACTTAATTTTTTAATAATGGGTATGACCTCCTCTTTCCTAATAACTTCTCTCATACGATTAGGCATAGATCTAATCAAGTTTGCTATTGTTTCTTGAGGGATGTTAAACCACTCTTCTTCTACTGCAACAATAAGCTCTGGCATCGAGTTTGGGGTATGAAGTCTAGCTCGAATTCTTCGCTTTAGCTCATCCCATAAGTGTTCGATCGGATTTAGGCCAGGACTGTATGCTGGCCACTCCATAACCCGAAAACCGACTTCTGCAATGTAATCTTGCACGATTCTTGCGGTGTGCGGCCTGGCAGTCATGCATAAAGGTAAATTCGTCTCCAATGTAGTCGACGTAAGGTACCACATGAACTGCTAAAATCTCCTCGATATATCTAACAACCGTTAAACCTCTTCTTCCGTGAACACGGTCGCCTCTACGAATGAACTCAGGATCGGTTCGTGTTCCTATAAAAATTGCACCCCAGATCATACAGGAACCACCTCCATAAGCACTCCGCTCTTCAAAGCAGCAATCTGCAAATCGTTCTCTTGGTCTTCGGTACACTTTCCTTCTTCGGTCGCTATCATGGAGGCATATTCTGGTCTCATCTGAGAACAGAACAGATCCCCATTGTTCCAACGTCCAATTCAGATGATCCCATGCAAAACGCAGGCGCTTGCTCCGCCACGCCGATGAGCTGGAGTAAGTTTTGAACCAATCGCAGGTGTTTTAGGGATCAGGTTATTTTCCTGCAGTTTTCGTCTTACTGTCCAGTGGCTAATAGCCACTCCTCGCACCTCACGGGGCTGTCGTTGCCCGAACGGCATTAAGGTGACGATTTCTTAATGTTGTTGACACAATGAAGCGGTCATCACGAGTGTTAGTAAATCGCCTTCTGCCTGGTCCAGGTTGCCTTTGAAAGGATCCAGTCTCCTCATAACGTTTGTACACTCTTAGAAGCGCTGCGCGTGTCATATTCAATTGTCTAGCAACAGCTCGCTGACTAAGTCCATTTTCGATTAAAGCAATAACTTGGCCGGCTTTTTGTGGTGTAGTATGCATTAAACTAACACACTTAAACACTATTTTTTGCAATTACTTTAATAGACTTATAGTGTGACTTATAGTTACTATAAACGTAAATATTCCTCTCATTACATTACATAACATTACAAAAGACATTACAAAATTCAATAGGATCACTGTATTCTATAGTCTAATCCACTCAAATTCTCAGTAAATATATTTAAACTGTTTTCTTTTAACATATCGGGATAAGGTTCTGCTTGTTCTTCTTATCCATTACGTCATTGGAACATTTGGTGGCATAGTGACAGCAAGGTTTCTGTAGCAGATTGCATTCTTCAACATTTTTTCTTTAAGAACAATTTTTTGCGTATATTGTGAGTCCAATGATATTTGCTATATTTCCTCGCACAGTGAATTATAAAGTGGCAAACACCCTGTAGTTATCGAAAAATCATTTGGAAGCGCCTTACCGTCGTTATCGAGGGACAGGAATGGACCCATAAATTCGTGGCTAATTGTTGGTGAAACGACAAGGTCCCAGTTATGGGAATTTATCGGTATAAATCGTAATAAATGATAGGACTGTGACTTAATCCGGTGATTTCTGGTCGATGCTAATTGGGCATCGGCGATTTTAGATTAATATCTCGGGTTTTTGCGGACGCGCTCTCGATCCAGATCGATTAACAGCTCGCCAGTCAGATAAATCGATGATTTATCCAAATACCTTGAGTTTTCCTTTTCTCTTCCTCGAATTGAAGCTTGGCAATGATATGTGGGTTCATATTCTCTCTCTCAATCTTCATATTCTAGATAATCGAGCTGATCTGAAGACCGAAGTTTTCAACCCCCGATTCATCCAATATTTAGTTGACTTTGATGGTTAATCCCATTTTAACACACTGAATCATTTCAAATACATTGATCATTTTCGAGTCCACCTAAAATTAATCTGTAACCGCAACGACCGCAAAGCGATAAATAACAACATTGCCAGCTTCTTCTCCGGTTTTTTTCTATTCAATTTGAGCTATGCGTAGTTAAGACAATCTACAAAAACAAAAACCATTTAATACGATTCAATTTATACGTTCCCAAGATTATTCGTGGCAATCTAAACGAGACGTGCATTTTTGTCACACTTTATAGGTTCATCTAGAGCTTGCATTTAACAGTAATGCTTTTCGACTTTCTCTGAAATTGCTTTTAGTGTTTTCAGTAGAGTGAGCATTCTGTAATCAGTTTATTAGTTATGAGGCAACTTTGTATGCAAGCATTGATTCACTGGACATTTACATGTTTCAATTTTTTTCCCAGCATATTTTTATGCTGCGAACAACAATTACTTTGGCAAATTGATTAAATTTTATTCATATTTTGGTCCTTCGAGCCGGATGTAGAAAACAATGCGTGAAGCGTTATTAAAATAGTGTTCTATTTTAAAGCTGGTTTTGTGCACTGAAGTCCAAACCACTCTTTGGACATTTGATTATTACATAAACTTTCTTTTCAATATTCTGGCAAAATTCGGATAGGTTTTTTTGTTAATGAGGTCAAAAAACTGATTGGCTGTGTTTACGAGTCAAATATTTTTAACGAAAAGTTAAAACGACTTTCAAAACAAATTTAAAAAACTGCAAGATCCTTTCATTTCATTCTCATTTTGGTCCTTCGCGTCGGATGAATGAATCAAGCTGTACAGTTTTATTAAAGTGCGCTTCCCTTGCAATGTCTGTGGTAGAGGCGAATATTTTCAGTTTGAGCAAAGGAACAAACCACTGAATTTATAAAAGAAAAACACATTTTCTGATATTCATATTAAATCTGTGATATGGTCATTGTTTTGGCGAGTTTGCTTTTGATGATTGTGTTCATCGATTCAACGTTATTGTACGTATTCAACAAAATTATTAGCATTGCTTTGGTCCTTCGAGCCGGATGAATGAAAAATGTTAACTAATAACGAACTGATTTAGTATGCGTACTAAATAAATATTCTCAAAACAGAATTATGAGAAACATATTTAGTAAATTATAGACTTAACTTTTGGATCAATATGTTCATATTGATGTTTCCCAAACACTGGATTTACCAGTGATAAGTGAGATGAAGGTAAAAGAAAACTCTTGAGAAGTTCTTAACAGTTTATTTCCTGACTCAAACTAGACTGTAGTTGGTGTGTTATTTACGTTGTGGTCGTTCGAGCTAACTGGTTCTTTTATGGTTAGCGTGACAAATTTTCTGAAAAAACTCTGTCCGCTTGTCCCTGTCAAGAAACTTAATCTTCAGTGGTTCTCTCTCGTATTATTTACCAATTACTTTCAACTATCTTGATAACCCGGCACCGTTCTGTACGAAATTCGATGATTTCCAGGCTCCAACATTTTCGTGCCTAGTCGAACAGGATTTTTCAATTGCAGGAATTTCTCCCCGAAAAAAATTGCAGCCGCAGTCAGCCGGACAATGTAAAAGTAGCAATAAAAATCAGTCAAGAGTGATTTGTTTCTGATTTGGTATTAAGTGGAGGCCGTTAAACGCACTGAGGTACCGCGTCGGTCTTTCTGGTTGTGTGTTCTGCGCCTTTTACAGAAAATTTCTCGACTCGATCTGTGCATATTGAGTGGCGACAATGAGCTTTTTGTCTGTGCAGTACCAATCGGCACCTGCGCCATTTCAACTCGTCCCATGGGTCTGATGGAACGGTAATGCCCATTTCGAGACATGCAAATTTTTTGCCCTCCAATTTCATATACACAGGGTGGCCTCACACTCTACTGTTCAATAACAGAAAAATGTGATTATAACTGGCAATAATGTGATAACTAATAGTCAGTTTTTCATCATTCTCCCACTGAATGATCGATTTTTCAATTTGCTTCTTATGTCTTTTTTGATTATAATTCATGATTGTTGATGAAACTGTTTGGATTGATCTTGTTTGGCTGCTTCTGGCAAATGAATCACTTAAATTTTATGCCCATTTAATCAGTTCTACTATGCAAATTATTGAACCAAATAGAAGCGTTATTAACTCAGCAACAATAAGGCAAAATTTGATTGTTCAACCTACTGCTTATCTTTTATTTGCTTATCCCTCAGTGGACATTTGGATAGCAGAGCACGCATCCATGAATTTCTCGTCTTTCTCTCATCCATTCTTACTCTTCTGTTTCTTCTAGTGGCTCTTTTCCCGTTATTAATTTAATTCCTTGTTCATGTTTATATGTGTAGAGTTAACAATATTTCGTCTCAATATTTCTGCCTCTTTTCTTTTTCAACTGATTTATGTTCCTTCCAGCTAAAATATTGTTCGCTTAGAGCAGCTGCTCTAAGCCATAATGCCTTAAATGAATACTCTAACTTTCTATATTTATTTATTTTTTTTGCAACATCGAAATTTTTACAAATAATATTTTACCAATTAAACGCAGGCTCTGAATATGCATTTGGAGGTATGTATAATCAAAATCCGTGAGGTCGTGTCTTAGACAAATTAATTTGTATTCCAAATTGCCTTAATACACAATCAGTTTTAGTTGCGTTCAATATTAGGAGCACACCAGTGAACCTGTTAAATGGTTTTTGATTGAAACGAACATGAAAACTATGCTCCTTCAATATATTTTAGTTAAAACTGATCCTCCAAGCTTTAAAGGTTGGAGGACATCACATATTCTCACAATTTCTTCCTAAGATTTCGAGTTCCGAGAGAAAATAAATCTTAGTCAAACTTCAGCTACTGACATAAACGTGCATCGGTCTCGTCCCCATTATCATAACCAATTCATAGGATTTGCCAGTATTGACAACATGTAAACATGTTCACATGACAAACAACTTAATTGGTGAAATTAGGAAAATTATGCTTCCCCTGGCTGCTCAAGTCAGTCTTTTGTCGCGTGAGAACACCACAGATCGCATGCCGATCACAATTTTCTTACCGTAAATATTTATGAAAATGCAACCGACTCGAGCAACCCGTCCATCACTCAACCCTAATTAACTGAAACATTAGTGGACTTACCCAAGAGTTTGGTGACTGCGCCCTGTTGAGTAAGCATATGCTGCGCCAAGTCGTATTGACGCAGCCCGAACCTGGATAGTTCCAGAAAACGCTGCTGGCTCACCAATGAGGCGAGCGGATGGCCTGGTGGAACCGCACCAGAAGCACCGTAAAGCTCACGAAGAGCTGCCGTACTTAAAGATGATTGAATTGATGGAGATCCCCCGGATCCTGTTACTGAAGATGAGCCCGAGTTTGGTGGTGGAATTGATGCTGATGAAGCCACTGAAAATAGTACAAAGTTATATTTTTAAGCAAAGGACATAAAAATCAGCAACAAAACTCAACATAAAAAATCACAGTTGATGTAGAATATGAAAGTGGATTATGTGGAGACAACTATAGATTTTCCTCATGGGCATTTGAACCATACAAGTTTGCCAATGAGAGGAAAATATGTGGACTGAAGAAATCAATTGATCGATTGAAGCAAGCCTGCAGACACATCAACAAAAAAGTTTACAGTTTTTCTTAGATAATTGGCCCATATTTATAACTATAAAATTACATACAACGGCAAAGTTTTTCAGGATGTTTGAAAGTGGAACAGGAGCTTATTAAAGATATTTTATATGGTTAATTGCTAAAAAGTTAATAATTTTTGTTCGTTATATGGAATCGAAAATATGCTTTAACAATTATTTTATTTCTAATCGAACAATCTAACTAATATCTGCATATTAATCACTTTCTTTTCACTTTTTGCTCATTAGATCTGTGAAACTTACATTACAATTACTTGTCTAGCAAGAATAATCAAAGTTTAATAGTTTTACATTAAATCTTCTTTGTCGTTCTTCTGATTCTTATTTCAACGCTGAGCAGCAAATTTAACGCATAGTTAAAATATTCAGTCGGTGATCTGATTTGAATATTTTTTTTTCGAATTTTAGCTCTATTTTTGGACAAAACTCAAGTTATAAGATAAGCAAAAAAAGCAAGGAAACATATGTTAAGGGGGTTTAAACACTTTCATGTTTTCTTGGTAAAACTTTAATTCCTTCTGGGGGTAAAATGGGGTAGCCCAAAGAGAAAAAAGTATACGATGTTATAACCTCATGTCTCCTTACTAATTTGGAATTCTAATCGGCTGTTTATCTTAAGCGATTAGAGAGATATTCATTTTTATGACCTGTCGCATTTTTGCGCGAATTTATTTAAATTTCTATTTTATTCGCAAGGAAAATTTCCGAAAAAAAAATTGTCAATCTGTGATGTTGTTTTCCTGACGAATTCTTCCTGTTTTCACGCCGAAGGATATTGTTGCTTCTGTTTCTTTATGGAGTTATACACGTAACAAAATAAACAGAGGTTGACAGATGTAACCTTGAAATAAAGTTTCGTTTGCATAGCTTCTTCAGAATTAATTTTTTTTGTGAAAGAATGTGATTGGTCGTTAAAAATGAATATATTTTTAATGGCTCAAGATAAGCGGACGATTAAAAATTCAAACTACTCTGACTGAAGAGTGAACTACTGAGACTGAACTACTCTGAAGAGGCATATAACATCGTATACTTTTTTCTGCCTATGGTACCCGATATTGACCGCAGATAGATTTAAACTTTGACCAAGAAAACATGACACTATTTAAATACCCTGTACAATAGTTTTATTATCTTTTTTTGCTTATCTTATAACTTACATTTGTCCAAGACTGATAGTTATGATTCGATAAAAAAATGAGTTCAGATCGGATTACTGATTAAGAAAGTATTCACAGTTAAAAGTTAGGAAATATTTAAGATATGAGTTAAATTTGTTCACGGTTTTATAATGTATTATTATGTTTTGAAAATTTTATGAATACATTTTTTAAAAGCTCAATTTTATATTTAAATGAACTGCAAAAAATGTTGGATTAATCTAGGAGTAAATAATTGTATCTTCCGAAAAACACCTTATACATTCGTTCATTTTCCGTTTCCAAAGTGTACTTTCTTACTACCATGTAGTCGCTTTAGCAATTACATTTTTTTAAAGATCTGCACAAGAAAATATCGAGAAAGATATTAACACTCTATTATTCGAGTTTGACGATTACTTTTTTATTATTAATCTTATATTTCTATCCTTTCCATTCTCACCTTTTAGAATGTACATGTCCTTCATGTATCCTTTTAAGTACTTCAGCAAATCTGTAGAGCGGTCAAAGTATGGATTTCGAAAATTATGGGAACATCTAACTATCTTGATTGTTTAGATATATTTATTAAAAAACTTCAAAAGCTCGAATTAAAGAAGGAACTTTTCGCAGAGCCAAATTTAATTTTTAATTATGCATCTAAACAGTATTTTTGTAAAAATCCCATTAAGGCCTCACATTTTATTAAATTACGATTTTTATTCGCATTGTTTCGTACTTATGTATACTTTTAAAGTGAATACCTACAAGCCTAAAAGCTAAATTAGCAAATAGTTTTAACAATAATATTTCTGTTATCTTTATTCTGCCGCACTTTCTATTCTTCCTCACATAATGGAAAATGTTGCAAATAACACAATCTTGAAGGAGTAGAAACTTAATTTAGATCCTCGAAATATTGAAAAGAATGAGAAAAAAACGAAAATATTGTTGGATTCTAGGCACGTTCATTCAATCAGAAGAAATTTCGTGCAGTTCACTCCAGTGGAGTGAGGAGGAGGAGCTTAAAATAAAAATTAGTTCACTATCGAACTGCAGATAAAGATCGATATATTTACTAGTCACACTAGCTGTTTATTGCTATTGAAGCTTATTTACATGAGTATAATTAAGCAACGGTGAAGTTAGAAGAAGGAGCTATTAGCATTTATTAAGAAGATATAGGGGTAGCTATTGAAGATATACAGTCGATATGTCTGAGGGAAACCAAAAGCATTTCTGTCAGACATGTATATAACGTGGATATGCTGGCCAAAATGTCTGCAACGTGATGAAATCATAAATGCTTTTACCAACCACAACAGCACTGCAATAATTATTAATTTAATGCCTATCGCACCTGAAAAAGCTGAAGAAATAACGGAATTATATGCGGTCGATCGGTTCAGGAAAGTCAATGTTTAATAAATCAAAAATACAACAAGAACTGGTCACCAATCACCATCGTCGCACGGCCCACCATTTAGATCGATAGTGATTTGTCAAAAATTTTTTCGAATTTGAATCGTGTCACTTTTGCCAGTCTCATTATGGGCAATCGATATCAATTGCTAAGATTTACTGGGTTTCCAACTCAATTCAATGGAATTAATATGTAATTTGGTTCAGTGGCGTAGCATGTCTAGCGTGGATATTTTATTGAAATTATTGCACCTCTTGGGAAATGTTTTTCTATCTAACTAATATATAGTCAGTAGATGCTTAAAACCCTGCTAGAGAATAAGCAACATTAATTTGAAAACCATGTTAGTTCTGTTCATTCTGAAGACGCCACCACTGGCACACCAACAAATGCCCCATAAATATTTATATTAACAATCATTGTGCTGTGACTTTCTTAATACGTAGAGAAAAACCAAATTAATTAGCATCGTTAATTGATTTATTTATTTCCAATTTCGAGTTCTACGGTTCGATGTGGCCCATTGTAAGGCGGCGCGCGTACCGGCAGTGGTATTTTATGATCGTTTAATTGCTTTCGACATAAGTTATTATGAAGAAATCCGCGCTGTTGCTGAAAGATTTTCGAAAAAAGAGGCTGAGGTGCATTCTTAGGGTGCGCGTAACTGTAGAACGGAATAACTGCGATTATTAGTGATGGACGGTTGGCTCTAAGATGGTTGTTATTGGTATTTAATGTTTTGTGGCATTTTGGACTTGAAAATCGGTACCTTTTTTACTGCTTCCGATTCTGATTTGTGTTTATGAACCAATATAAAAGTGGGCTTTTAATTAATTGAAATATTTAGGTCTACTTTAATTCAATGTGGTTCCACTGGTAAACTAGTTGTCTTTGCAGACAATATTACTGTCACCCCTCTGAATCCTTGGCGAATAATGTCTCAGAAATGCAACTGCATCTGAAGAATTTATTTCAATCAAACGAACTGAGTCATGGGCTTTCTTCTGCGGGTCTCACAACCTGACTTTCAGCAGGTTTCAGGGGTGCGGTTAGCGTGAATTTTTTAGAATTCATATTCATCTTTCCTCGTTATTTTCCACGACTTTCTAAGAATTCTCTAACTTCTTCTCTAGCTCCCTTTTAATTCCTTAAGTCAATGAATTCTTTGTAAGTAACTATATACACTTTAGCAATTTAATTATATTAGGAATTGCTCAATGTTGGAAATTTAAGTGGCGGTTGTTTGCAGATCTCTATTCAATCCAATCCGTTTTTTTTTTGTTTAAATCATTTGATGGAGTTTTATGCATGCGTTATTTTTTTATTTTAGGTTTTCTACAGGGTAATTCATTAAGAATGGAAATTTTGGAATCTGAACATATTGCACATTAAATGATGACGAACGCGTCGTAAACACAACTTATACGTAAAGATATTACATTCCAAAATACTGCAAGAGCCAATTTCCTCTTCATTCTCGGTCCAATGTATTTTTTCAACTATTTTTCTATTCAGAGATTCTCAGAATGCTTTCCACCTTTATTTCTAATAATAATGTCGGTCTTTTCGCGATTTTTTGAGAATTATTTGGTTTTGCTTTAGCCGTTAAATCAATTAATTATTTGTTAGTCGCTACATACATTTTTAAATTTTAATTATATTAGAAATTGTTCAATATTGAAAATCTAAGTAGCGACGAGTTGTTTGCAGACCTCTATTCAAGTAATTTAATAAAGTTTAATAATTTTTAAAAATTAAAGGCCATCTACAGGGTGATTCAATTAGAATGATAACTTTGAAACCTAAATATATTGCACGTTAAATGATTTCTTCTAACGCGTTGCAAACAACACTGATCCGTAAGGATCTTGTATTCCAAAATTCTGCACCCTTCAATTTCGTTTTCATTCTCGATTCAATATATTTCTTCAATTATCTTTTAAGTACTGATTCTCAAAATAATTTCCACCTTTATTTCTAAAACTTTCTAGAAAGGGAAATACTTTATCTGATGAATACTTTCTTCCAAAAGAGAGAGAAACGCAAATGGACATGGAATAGCCCAGATGGACAAACCAAAAATGAGATCGACTTTATAATCTCCCGCCATAAACACATAATCCAAGACGTAGATGTAGTCAATCAATTCAACACCGGCAGTGATCACAGGATGGTAAGATGCAAATTTCTCATAAACACAAAAATGGAAAGGAAAATAAAGATGGAACAAACGACGAAGAGAGGAAGCAGAGAAAAGATAGCGGAAAGAAAGGAAACATACAAACAAAAGCTGAATGAAAATTTTTCCAATAATCCAGGAAAACAGAAGGGTCATTGGATAATAGAAATAGGATAATAACAAAAATTATAAAAGAAACAGCAGAACAATAGCCCCCCAGAGAAACCGCCGGACAAACTGTCCATAGAAACAAAACACCTCCTAGAGCAAAGGGGAAAACTGATAAACTAGGGTAAAAGAGACACTATTGAATACACAGAAACCAACAAAACAGCAAGAAAAATGGCGAAACAAGAGATACTAAAACACCAAACGAAACAAGAGCATTCCCTATTAGAACAGAACAAGGGACTAATATATGTAAAAGACATAACACACCTAGGAAAGAGATAACAAAAATAAAAGATGCGAAAAACAACATAGGAGAAGACAGACAACAGATACTAAAAGTTGTGGAATCTTTTTATGGAGATCTGTACGAATCCAAAATCACAATCACAAGAGACGACAAATTCGAATAGTTAATGTCAACTCAGAAGAAATGCCCGAGATAGATATGGAAGAACTGGAGAAAGGGCTAACCCATATGAAAAAGGTTAAAGCGGCAGGAGAAGACAACATTCTGCCTGAAATGCTTAAGGAAAGTGATATCAAGACGAGACAAGAACTAGTGGAACTATTCAATGAATGCCTAACAGAAGAACATATACCCAAAAATTGGGAGAATGCTGTAGTTGTTCTGATATATAAGAAAGGTGACCCGACTCATCTGGAATACTACCGACCGATAAGCATACTATCACAGATAATATGCATTATTCACCAGAATAATTACAATCAGATTTGAGCGAAAACTCGAAGCTTACCGACCAAAGGAACAGGCTGGGTCCCGAAGCCATTATAGTACGACAGAACATCCACATACAGTAAGGCTGATGATCGAGAAAGCTACAGAATATAACATCAGCCTATGGATGGCATTTGTCGATTTCCGAAAAGCCTTCGACACAGTAGAAATCTGGGCAATAATAAAATCATTGAGAAATGCTAGAGTGGATTAACGTTATATAAACATTATTGAAAACATATATAGGACTTCGACAATGTCGATAAGACTTCATGAACCATCTAACAAAATAAACGCCAAAAGAGGAATTCGGCAAGGGGACGTAATATCTCCAAAACTATTCACCTTAGTACTCGAGGATAGTTTTAAAAAAGCTAAAATGGGAAAACAAAGGACTGAACATACATGGTGAACGCTTGCACAATCTAAGATTTCCCGACGATATTGTCTGTTTGCAAGGGATAAACAGGAATTGATTGATATGTTGGAAGAACAACAAGATGAGGCTGCAAAAGTAGGATTACACATGAACTACACAAAGACCTAGTTTTTTACAATACACCAGGCGCAGACGAAACAATACAGATTCATGACACCACAATAAAAAGGACAGAAACATACATATACGAGTACTTCGGCCCATATCTACTTTTTTTTAACTTTTTTTAAATTTCTTTAACCGAATTGATAATATTGAAGTTAGAAAACTTAAAACTTAGTCAAACGGATTTATTTAACAACCTTTTGTACTCATATTGAGCATTACGGTTTATTCAACACGTAATGACTTCGTCATTTCCATACGTTTTCGATAAAAATCGATTAAAGGATCACAATGCTCAGATAATACGATAAATAAAACGGCAAGCAAATGAGTTTTCGAATTATTAGAACATAGAATCGTCAAACAGAAGACAACGGAAATCATTTTAACTATTTGTTCCTTTGAATTGTTCACACAATTCGAGAAGTTCTTTAGTTTTAATTGTTTTTCTTACTCTCAACTATATTTGCAAAACCATCCAGTCTAACTATTACTACTTTTAAATTTTGATGTTTTAAGTATTAACTTTAGAAAAAAGGCATATTTGAGCCAATGTTCAATATTCAATTTGTAGTAGGATGCTCGGATTGAATTTTGCAATGCCAATTAGTTACCCTGGGCATAAGAGGTTTTCAGGCTTAAGCTGATTCTTTTCAAATATTTTTTTTATTTCTGTGCGTTTATCAGAATATTACACAAAAGCTTCCAAAACGATGGACGATATAATTTTGGCAAAAAAAGATCTTCTGCATCAAATCTAATTTGCCCAGCAGTTTTAAGATAATTTGGCAGCCAACCAAAAACCAATCGCGGAGCAAGTTTCTGAAACTTTTTGAGTTAATCAATGAATTACTTATGAGTGAGTTTTTCTTTGGAGTTACATGCCTCGAAATCGGATTTCTTTTGCAAAAACCTCAAGACTTAAAGAGGAATTTCGTTTTTTTTCTTTATAGGCTTTTCTTGGCTGTCCATTGCTTCAAGTATTCCGTTTTGAATTATTTTTAAATCAATGTTCTCTTCTGAATCTAGATAAAAGCTAATGTTGACAAAAAGTTTCTTTCAAACATTTTTTAGTCCACACGTCCCATAGTTTCCTGAACAGAACAGAACTTCATGTTTTTGTTAAGTGCCAGTGACGCAACTTATGGTTAATGTAGGCAACTGGAAGCTTAATTAGAAATTTTATAAATATTAAATAAATAAACTCCGATAAAAATAAACTGATATTATATAACAATTCTTCAGACAGTTCCACCTGATTTCGTACCATGGAACCGAGCAATCATATCGATTTTTTGCTGAAATTATTAATTCGTTCGTTAAAAATCGCGACAATGCACCTGCTGAAAAACCAGGTTAATGAAATCTGTTTATTAAAAAATAACACACGTGGCTCGGTCGATTTGACATTTAATTTGTTGCCCTCTTATCGGGCATATTTCCAAAGCAATTTTAGGTGTAAAACAGTGGAAAATATTGTAATTATGGCATCAATTAGTTGCGAATTTAACCATCTGGCTGTGTAGATGGTGTCGGATGCATATGTTAAAACCAATCAGTTTGCATAACATTTTCATACGTTTTTTGCTTTGTGTGATATCGTGTATAAGTTGAAAAAAAATTAATTAAAAAATTGACGTTGATTTACCTACAATCTGATTTATCGGTGAACATGTAGCAGGCGCTTTTGTTCTAATTCAGTGAATGTTACTCCAGGGCATGTCAATCACTGTTTTATGTTTCTTATTTATCTATTAGATCCTTTTTAATATGAAAGTCATCGTGCAATTACCATGATTGAAAATTTTGCTAACTAGGTTACAAATTGGAACACTGAAGAAAACTGGCTTTTTGCCTTACTTCCTTCCCTTGTCTTTGCATGGAAATGTGGAAATGTTGAATAACGAAACCATAATGAAGAAACGGATTATTTCGGCTTAGGACATTTTTTCATTTTTACGTTTCATAACAATTTCCAACAGAAGGTTTAAAACGAAAAAACTAACAGACATTTTTCAACATTTGTAAATTTGAGTTGTATCAAACGCGACTTTAAATTTATTTTCTTAATAATTCTCTCTTCAATTATTTTTTATTTCATTCCAATATATTCCTGGGTTTTTCAGTCAATTTTATTGTCACTAATTATGGTGTTATGTGATGAGCCCTGCGACATAACACCATAATTAGTGACAATAAAATTGACTGAAAACCCAGGAATATATTGGAATGAATTAAAAGTACAGTCAGGAAAAAGAAATATACGAAAAAAATTATTTTTTATTCCAAAATGTTTATACATTATTTCTCTATTGAAAGTATGCTGCCAAAAAGTGGCACTTTCACAAACATATTGCCTTCTTCAACTACCATCTTCGTTCCGAAGGCTGACAAGAATTAAGGCTTATCGAAATTTGTATGGAGCAGCTCTAAAGAGTTCATTTCCCCTGAATGTTTCATTGAAAAGGCAATGTTTCGATGCAATAAGTTTTATGTATCTTCACGAATTCTTAGAGCCAAGATATAGCAGCTTGCGTTTCTTTATAGTAATCACTGTTTCTTTTTCTTACTTCGTGTTTTCGGTAACAATATCTTCTTTGTTCTCGTTCATTTATATGCGTTCAACTTACAAATAATTTAACCTCCATATATCTGTCGGGGACCAAGAAGACATGTGTTTTTATTTAACAAATTAACTTTCAAATTTAACGTCATCTCCAGAAAGTTAGCTTTACTTGCTCTATTCGTATTACGATTTCTTTCAAACAGATAGAGACTCAGCACTCAGAGACAGGATTAGTTCCTAAATATTAATATTGTTCTGCTTTTTCATTCGTTCCATTTTCTAGATTTCTTTTTACATTAGATTAGGGTCCCTTGATACGAGCATCAACGTCTGTCTTCTTTTCATTCAACGTAAGTTGGTGTTCTTTGCTAGTTTTAATCATCTTCTCCAGAAGATATCCAAGAAGTGTAGTGTAGATATCCAAGAAGATTCCTGTTAAGATTTTATCTTTTTCCTTCTGTTTTTAGTCTTTTAATTTTATTTATAAAATTTGGAATCGTGAGATGATTCTGATGTCAGCGTCTCCCTCATGTGTTGATTCACATACGTTCATTTCTTACAGCCCCACAAAGAAGTACATCTTGAGAAATTAAGGGCAAATTTTAAAAAGTTTATGTCCATTTTTTGAATAATTCATTACCAGACTAATATAATGGCCGTTAATTCCGTGAAAGGTTTATCTAATTAACTAAAATCCGTCCAGAAATGGAATATTGCTCATCTTGGAAAAAATGTTGCTAAATTTAGCATAATCTAAGCAACAACTGAGCCTAATGTAGAAACGTTGACAGGTAAAGTTTATTAGTTAATAGTTCTAGAAAACCAACTTGCACTTTTAAAAGTGCTTGCTATAATAACGGAAGAAGCACTAATTGGGAATTTCTGATGAATCATAAGATCAAAATATTCATTGTTTTTATTTTCAGCATTAAAATACTTCAGATTGTAATACTGTTCCAAACCAATTAAAGTAAATTTGAATATCATTAAAAAAAAACATATTAATCTTCACAATATATTTTAATTCAGACTAGATTTCACGAACCTTATAAAGATAAATAATTGTAGATATACACAGGGCTCTGATTTCAAAACAAACCACGTTATATATTTTTTAAAATGAGGAAACAAAATATAAAACTATGTGCACTTCGATAAGGAAGGAGAAGTTATATAACATATTTAATTTAACCTACTATAACTTTGATGTTTCAAATGGTATCCCCCCAGTGAGTGCCCACACTAAAGACCATAAGATTCCGTCCATATCCGATTATGTTAAAAATTAAAATCGGTTGGTCAGTTCACGATTTAGAAAAGAAAATGTTTCATGTTAAGACAGAAATATTAGCCTAGACAATATTGGGTAAATTATTGATTTGACGTTTTAATTCATTCAATCACTCTCTAACTTGTAATAAAATAAGGTGGAGTTCCTTCTTGCTGGAAATTGAGATTTCCGTCATTTTCATCAATTTGTTTAATTTTCTTACGATTGTATGATAAATGGCTCCATCCCATTTTATTGAAGATAAAAATACAGCTGTCCAGTTAAATTTAGGGGTATCCCGGCAAACGGATTAGGTACTAGGCGGAGTGCAGTAGAATGGCCAGCACGATGTTCAGATTTGACTCTTTTAGATTTTTTTTCCATGTGTAATGTTGTTTACAAGACTTCCCTTTAATAATATGCAATACGTGAAGGATCGAATGTTACAAACGTGCAAACGAAATTCTCCTCAAATTGTGGCCAATGTTCGTGAAGAATTTAAGACAAAGTTTATTATTACGTAGCGAATAACGACGGACCTTTTGCACAGTTCATAAAACCAATTCAAAACCTCACAAGAATAAATTCCCAGGTATTTCTTCGATTAATATTTCCGTCTTAGCATGACACGTTTTCTTTCATAAGTTTGGAAGCGATCATTCGATTTTAGTTGCTCCTACAATGCTTCATGGAGAATTTTATGCTCCTGAAATTTTGAAGTGATGGTAGTTGGGCTGATTTTTAGAATTAAACTAAATATGTGATAAAAGACTTCTTATCTAAGGCGACGTATTTTTTCCATTTTTTAAATCTTCAAATTTAAAAGATATTTAGGGTGGCTCGGTGATAATAACGTTAATACCTAGTAGTGGTAGAAAAAATTTATTACAATTTTCTTATTATTCCGATTCTACATGCGCCATTAATTATCGTAAAATCTGCTTTTCTTTGAAAAAAGAAACCCAAAATTTATAAAAGCGTAAGTTTCGCATAATACAATAGAAAAATGCTTTAAAAAACATTAAGTAGAGGTTTTCGAAATGGCTTGTTCCTTTTTTCGCAAAAACAGATTTTTGCCATAAATATGCATTTTAAAGAGCTTTAAATGTATTTTCAAACGCTCTCTTGATATCCCAGTTTGTGTATGTGTGTACGAGAGAACTACCAGGAATGGCGGTGTCGAAACAGTTTAATTTTTTCACCTAATTGTTGTTTACTTCGCAGTTATACATTTAGAGATTTAAAAATTGCAAAAGCTTTAAGTTTTAACATTTTGACAAATTTCCAAAATGTTCCAACAAGTTATTTTCACTGATGCCATTGAAGCAAAAACGTCTACTAAAGAAAGTCAAAATTACTTTTGATCGTCGAAGGCTTAATATTTCGCGTTTTCAATCGAACAATAGAAGAGACGAAAAAAAAAAAGCTTTTGTTGCCATTTCTGTATATTAAATACGTTCGAGTATTATTTAACTTGTAGCTATTCAAATGATTTGAGTTGCATCTGTGGGCGCACCCTGTATATCAAACCACTCATATTCAACAACGCTCGTGATTAAACATATAATTTAAATTGTTGTTATTAACCTCGCTATAATTACATCACTGTAAACTCAACTTTAATTAATAACACTGCACCTTTCAAGACCTCCGACGCACTAAATCTTGTCAATAAACCGGCTCCGAAAAAGTAGCTTCCTAATCCGACTTTAGATGTAGATAAGTAATAAATTGCGGTAATTAATTTAAAAAAATATATATAATTACAAATCAAAATGGGCAGCGTGGGCTTGTTAATGGTTTCGAGAGGTGTGAAATTAATTTGTAGCTAGGGTTTTTTTGCCTATTTTTGGTTCATTGGGCGATTAATAGTAAATTTACCTGTGGGACTAAGAGCCACTCCAGTTGGTAGCACATTAGGGGCCGTATTGGGCACAGGCAATCCCACAGGATCCATTTTCCAATTGACCAATCCGGAGCGAGCCGCCGGCACTGGACAGCAACCTGACAACGTGGCAACGCTGAAGTCGTTCCCGGTTGCCAGTGGCGTTCCGTTTGAAATTAACATTTTCCTTATTCACCGCTTGTGTATTAATCCGACATACGTTGTTTCCATTTATAAAGGATTTTCTGGAAATTAACAAATATTTAGTCAAATGAGCGCTTTAAATAATCCTTACTGACTACATTGTTATTTTAAGTAATTTGCAATCGATTTCCGGCCAGTGATAGAGCGCCGATTACAACAGAAACACCCTGTAAAATTTCTCCGGTTTTTTTAGCACATATTCTTATTGTGTTCACCCAACAAATAGAGTAATTTAAAATACAGAAAACTACAGGAGTAGTTTAACTTACGACGATAAAAAAGACCGTTAACGCGATTTTAATAATATTAAAGTTTAGTAAGAAATTATGCTCAGTTTAATTTTGTAACGCCAGTAGTAAAACTATAGTTACAGACGCGAATAATAAGAGCAAGTAGAAACTTAGAAATGCGCATTTGAAAAAGGTTTAAGAATTAAAACAATCTAAAGTAACAATTTGCAAATAAATGTTAACAACTTGGATTTAGAAAAGGGGCTCTAATCTGCAGACCCCAAAAAGAAAAATCTGATAATCCATAACGAAACTAATCGAGTCTCCGGGCCAATTATTGCAAACTTTGTGTCTGCAGTAAATATTACTTCCCTTGACATTAGTTTATGTTTAAGAAACATTGAGAACTACAATCTAGTGGACAACCAAAAACTAAACCAGTTTTCTTACCTAATTTGAGTAAGTTATCAAACAGCACTACACTGGATTCACGAAAAACAACGCCGTTTTACACTGTAGAGTCAATGTTCGATTTGGAAGCCAAACTGGCCTGAAATGGTCCTACACTTTTCCTTCCTGAGAAATAACCCCGGAAAAATCGCGATCCGTTTTTTTCCGGTTCCCAAAATGGTTCAAAGCCCGCCGCGATTGAGAATGCTCACCGGTAGCGAACTTAACACCAAATGATCGCTCTTGCTTCCACAGTCCACAGGTGAAAAAGGAGGTAAAACTCACCTTGCCTAAGTTCTATAACCGCCACCGGTTGGTTGCAAAGGATAAACGATAGGCAGTCTTTCAGGAGGAATGCCAAGCCCACTCGGTTTGCTTAGGTTTCAGTTGGTGCGACTGAGACAGATAAGTCTACAGTTAGTACGGGCTTGAAAGAGACGCAACATAGAGATCATCGATAACTAGAGAAGTTGTAAGGATTTATTGACATATTACCGGCTTCTTGTTCCTATTTAAGAGATATCCGTTACTGAAGGTGTTTCAGTTGTAGCTTTATCTCTTTTTATCTCCCGAGGATATATTTGTCTTGCTGCAGGAGTGTAGAGCTTGTTCGGGACGAGATTTGGATCTTCTCGATGCTGTCGGGCTTTTTTACTCGTTAATTGATCCCAGATTTGTATATTCTCGTCTGAAAATAGATCACTGACTTTCTTCGTGCGAAATTTCTTGATTTACTCATGGATTTTACTTTTTACTGGGGTGCATTTTTTTAATTGGAAACATTTTGAACTTGCTTAATAAATGTGTCTTCCTGATATTACAAGAAGAATGCAAAAGCTCTGGTTTAATGCTAGCAAAAGCAAAAGGAGAAGCAGATGATATATATCTAGATGCCTGTTGTAGACATACATATTTTAAAACCTGCGCTTTCTTGCAATTTCTCGAATTCTGAAAGTGTGGTTTTCTAGTCACCTTGGGAGTTATATGAATAACCACGTGAAGTTCAATTATTTGCGATGAATCTAATATATGCTTTCCTCGAGCATCAAAATTAAACGGAGGATAAAAGCCTTAGTTTCATTTAAAAAATATGAGCCGTGACTAAAGAAGAAAAAGTCTGTATTCGGAGGAAACTGAAATTTTGAGGACAAGCAAGAGTTTTTTAGATATGTAGGTACCGATTTCATATACATTCTATTGAAAATCAGTATTTCGAGATTTTGGGCCAAATTATTCTGAAACATTGATTATTAACATTTTCATTGATGACTTCAATCGCTAACTAAAAAATATTTAATTTCTATCAAAAAAACATTCCTAATCGGAGCTTCAGTTTATAAAATAGTGGAGGAAAACTATCGGTGAAATATTTGAATGTTTGTGAATGTTTGAATGAATGTGAACATGTCATGAACACTATTTGTAAAACTTAATTCAAAAGAAATTCCTGGGTTCCAGTCAATTTTATTGTTTATTATTTATAGTGTTACAAATACGTTTCGGTGTCTTTCTCCACCATCATCAGTTTGTCTAAAATATACATTCACAAGTAGTCTTTAATTTAAAAACAAGAGCTCTTTAAAAATTTAGACAAACTGATGATGGTGGAGAAAGACACCGAAACGTATTTGTAACACTATAAATAATAAACAATAAAATTGACTGGAACCCAGGAATTTCTTTTGAATTAAGTTGAAATAAAGTCAGAGAAATATACACAATAATTTGTAAAACTGCAAACTCGATTTTTTTTAAATCTTGGAAGTCAATGCAATTTTGAATTTTCGGATGAAAACCTTCAAAATCATTAAAATAATTGCAAAATTATGATATAAATAAGATTTTGGCTTAACGCGTTTCCGCTTCATTTACGTTTCAAAATTTTGCATCAAAAGCTTCAGTTCCGTAAAACCAGAAACTGCAAAACATATTTTATTTCCGTTTGTAAACATGAAATGGCAGAAAATTGAAATGAAAGTGCAAATGCCAAATTAAACATTGGAAAATGCGGATAATAATTTTAGTGAAGCTTTAGATTGGACCATTTATTATCTGCGGTTTGATTAATTCCGGCGTCAAACAGATGTGGATAAAGAATTCTTGAATAACAGATAGAAACTAATAATTTTTAAACTTTTGAAGTTTGCGTTTAAATTGATACGAAAAAGCTTCTTCTTTTTCCATATGAAAAAGTTATGTAGTTTGGAAATTTATTTCTTTTCTTTATTGCTTAGTTTTAGAATCGTTACTTTTGAGTTTCATAAGTTCATGAATGCCACACGATTTTCAGAGAAATGATGGCAAAAGTGAAAAATTTACCGCTTTCACACCGTGCCAAAGTGTTTTTAGATACTTTATTTATTGAGGAAAAACTCTAAAAACCTCAAAGTTTCAATTAGATCTTTAACAGTTTATTCAGGATAAGTCTGCTCTTCTTCAAAATAACGACCTAAAAAAGACAATGAACCAACTTAACAGAAACATTAAAACTCTGATTGGACAATACCGACAAGACAAATGGCTAGAAACATGTAAAGAAATACAGAAGGACAAAGGCAAAACATACTGGCGAAAAATTAAGAAACTGGCGCAATACAGGAAGACTGGCACTACTGACACAATTGACGAAAACGGAATAGAACGCTACACAGACAAAGAGAAAGCGGACGCATTCGCCAGACACTATCAAAGGGCCTTCAGCATATCGACAAACCCTAACTTCGACAATGACAACTGGAACTTGATCAACGACTGGTACTTGAACTATTTTAACAACTCACCAAACTATGCCTGCACACTGATCACAGACACAGAGTACGATGAAGCCCTAGCGCACATCAAGAACACTGCACCGGGGAAAGATAAAATTAAGGCAAAAGTCTTGAAAAGCCTAACTCAAGAAACACACAAACTGATCCTAACTGAATTGAACAACTGCATCACAAATGGCAGAATCCCAGAAACATGGAAAAACGGCTTAATAATCCCTATACCCAAAAATGGACTGGACAATACACAACCGAGCAACTACAGACCAATTACACTGCTTCCAGTACTGGGCAAGATTTTTGAAGGAATAATGAAGCAGCGGCTTGAGACGGTGATTGGAGGGTATATACCTACCTACCAATTTGGTTTCAAACAGCATCACTCGACTGTTCATCCGCTCTTTATTTTGGCCAACAATATACAAACTACCCACCTAACTGACAGAAAGACAGCTTGCCTGTTTATGGACATTAACAGGGCTTTTGACAGTGTCTGGCATAGAGGCTTACTATACAAACTATACAAACTACACACACCAACATATCTACTACACACCATAAAGAACTTACTAGAAAACAGACAACTACAAGTACGAATTGACAAAACACTGTCATTTTCTTTTTCCCCTGAACAAGGGCTCCCTCAAGGATCCCCGCTCTCACCGTTTCTCTACAATATATACTGCCATGACATATACAATTACAACTTACCAGACAAAAATCAAATCGACAGATCGGCATACATATTACAATACGCAGACGACACGGCACTTATTGTACATGACAAAACTACTGAGATTGCAGCGCAAAGACTCCAAACACTAACAAACAAAACAATGACATGGTTTTATAAATGGAGACTAACACCAAACGCGTCAAAAAACCAACTTCTGCTCACAAACCACAGACTCAACGCTGATTCCCCTACAATAACTGCAGACGGCCAAACGACACAACCAAAAAACGACGTAAAATACCTTGGAATCACAATCGACCACAAACTTAAATTCACTAAACACATACGAAACATCAGGGCAGAAACAATAAAGAGAACAAAACACTTCCGATCACTAACCTACAAAGACAGAGGAATTAGCACAAACACCGCCACCAAAATATATAAAGCTATTTGTAGACCCTTGCTAGACTTTGGACATGTACTCATGACCAACGGAACAGAAAGGACAAAACGTTATACACAAACAACAGAACAAATTGCACTAAGACTAATAACACGAATAAGACACCCCCAAAACCCACTACACAACCCCCCCACCCAACTACTATACGAACGCACAAACATGACAAAGATCTCGGAAAGACTCATACAGCTACAGACAAAATGGACAAACAACCCCTACAACTGGACCATACTGAATCCCCTTTGTCTTATAAGACCAACCAGACAATCCCGCTTCCGTTTCCCTACATTAACGCTAATCGAACACTTACAAACGCAACGGACTAGTGGACAATAAAATAATTTCTTCTTGCCTCTGAAATCTTATTTATTTAATAGTATTGTTAACCTAGAATGGGAGAATTTTCATATTTGTTTTTTATTTAGATTGGGACTGCATGTATTAAACAAGGGCAGAAATACCGATAGGTCGATAGCCTTTTTTAGAAATAAAGATGTTTACTACTACTATTGTTAACCTAGAATAGGATAATTTTCATATTTGTTTTTTATCTAGATTAAGGCTGCATGTATTAAACAAGGGCAGAAAGACTGATAGGTCGATAGCCTTTTTTAGAAATAAAGATGTTTACTACTACTAAGCTAGAATAAGATGAAAATAATTAAATAATATTAACATTTTCATCAGTCGTGAGATAAAGGGAGGTGAGATGTAAAATCGCCCCTCACTGATTTCCTGGCTTCATTATCGATTTTATGGAGAATATCTGAAATATTGAGAGAAAGTTCTTCACACTTGCATTCGGAAAATATTTAAATACAGTTTATGATGAACAGTGGATAGGACGAAGGGGACCCGGGAGTTTGTTCTCCCCGTTGTCCGGATTTAAATCCACTTGATCTTTTTGTATGAGGGCAAATGAAATATCCGGTTAAATGTTAAATGGTGTGGAATTACGGCAATAAGGGGTGAATAATGGCAACCTTAGCCGAATTATGCTTGGAATTTTTAAAAGGACGGGAGATTCTATAACGAGCCTTGGAAAAGCCCATTTTCAACATCTTCAGTAGGATTTTTTAAATTCTGAATAACTGCAACCTGAACCCGAATGTGATTGCAACTTTTGAAAGGACGAAAACTTCTCGAAAATCCTATAGAAACAATAATTTTCAAAATCTTCAGCAGGATTTTAAAAATCTTTACATTTTTTGTTATAGGTCTTCAACATTTAAGAATTTTTTATTGACGGATTTTAAAAACTGAGTAGTAAAGACTCTTCAATTAATTAATCAATTAGTTTCGATTCAATTTTATTAATATAGCATAAAAAAGTTAGTAAATAAATGTAGAGACTTTCAATATTCGATATTTCATCCTGCAGTGTTCCCGCGATAACATTTCAATGAAAACCTTCGATATGTTAATATTTGTGAACTCTGTATTCGGTTGAATACCTGTAACCAGGTAAGGTAGACCGTAAAGCAAAGGAAATATTTTAAAGAGGTTTTAATCTACATGGAAATTGTCAGCTTAAATTAACTTGCCTACATGTACGAAAAAGACAAACGAAAGTTGAAAGGTGCAAAATGTTCCAAAATATAGCCAGCAAATTTTAAAAGAATGCGTCTTTTTAGAGCGTCTACAGTTTAGAAAGAAATTCAGTTCAACAAGTTTTACTTCTCTATCGGTTTAAGAATATTATCGTATTCCATCTGAACTTTTCAAAATTCTCTTTGGCGTTATTTAGCAAATTCTTTACTTACTTAACAAAGTAACCTAGTATTTTCAGTCCAGCCGAAGAAAAACAGACATATTTCATGTTTTTCTTAAACTCAAATAAAACTAATAAAATGTGTTTTAAATTGCTTCAAAATCTGTTTATGTTTGGGCATGCATCCTTTGAAGAAGTTTGATAACAGGGGGCGTCAAAAACATTTGATACAAATAAAAAAAAATAAAATATCGAAGAGATACTTCTTGTGGTGTGGGAGCCGCTTCGAGAAAATTATGATCCATAATAACGTAAGTAACCAGTCACGCAGTGATTAAAAGAGATAAAAATCTATTTAAACTGTTTACACCTTCGGCCTCTTAGAGATACCAAAAAAGCGAGAAAACAATTAACGATTTTTAAACGCCACTTGATTGATTTTAAATTGAGAATGGCTATTAAGTGGTTAATAGTCGTTGGTTAGCTGGTGATAATAAGTCTTTGTGGTCGTCTGAGACGATCTGGTGAAACACTCAATTTCTAAAAGAAAAATCTGGCGCTTTCACATACTTAGTACTAAGAAAGAGTGCATTTTATTTGTCTCGAAATCCTCGACTACATAAAATTAATTTGATAAGTTTCATACTTTTGGGATTGAGAGCTATTACAATGTTCTAACATACAACACTACAAATGCTTTTTGTTAATTTATTAAACATTGTTAAAAATTTTAAGTAATGTCTACTGCCTCCCATGCTTGTGCTTCTAATAAATAGTTTTCAATCAAAGTTGAAAAAATTGTGAAAATGTCTATTAAATAAACTTTTATTTATCAAGTCCACTCGCAGACAACTGAAGAAAGGCGAAACGATAAACGCCTGTCCAGACAGCAACGAGCGAGTAGGCGAGCAATTTGCAGTAAACGGTTGTTATAAAACCTAACTTCTACTTCGTCATTCTGTGGAACAGAAGCAACAAAAATGCATACAAAATTGCTATATTTATGGGATTAGTGGTAGACCATTTCACTCTTTGTTCGGTCGGAATTGGCAAATTTGAAAATTTGAGATGCGTTTCCTGTAAATATCCATCCATCCTATAAAAATAATGATAAACAAATATTAATCTGATGGGAGCTAAGCAGGTTATATAAAACACGCTGAGAATATCGCTTCCAACAGCTCCTCAAATATTTAATTACATGAGAATCACAACTTGCAACTTCCATTGTATTCAGGGCCTTCTCGAAATTGCTTCGGACGGCCGTTGTTTATCAAAGTTTGAAATAATTTGTCTGATGTTTCGGATCAGTAACCGTCATAAGGTCAGCCTGCTCATTGGAATTAAATCTAGCTGAATAAAAGGCTGCCTTATTGCGGTTACCAGATAATAATGAGCAATAAAATAAAATCTCCCATTTCTTACGCCCGCTACCAACCAGAAACCCAACAGCAATGACTCTGATAAAATGTAATCGGGTTCTCTTGCGGCTCAACACAATTAGGTATCTATTACGCTTGGGTAACGACATAACGCCGGTTTCTCATTGGTCGATTAGCTAGTTGTAAAGCAAAAGTTCAGAAGAAACGCCTGCGAGCTTTTTGAGGGCGAGGCTTAAGCCTCCGGTTCTCCGCCCACCGCGTGTAAGCGAAGCTTGCGGGTATTTCAGCTGCGTTGCTGAATAACGCAGCTGCGCGTCTGCTCAGTTATTCGGTGCAAAATTTATGGAAATGTACATAGATTTGAAAGGGAAAAGTTCAGTTCAGAAGAGTTGGAATAGGATTGTTGCACTAATCAGAAAAATGTGGATGAGGAACTTTTCCAGGACTTTGCAAATTAAATCTCTTCATTTACATTGAAATTAATTTTTTTTAGGAAATGATGATTGTGATGGAGTTTTTGATTTTGCTCTCTATATTTGATGGGAAACCTTAAACTACTGATTTTTAATTTTTCAAAGTATTGAGAGTAACGAGAGATCAGTGAATAGAGCAGCAATGTTCACAAGAAATTACAAAATCCCATGAAGATAAATTTAGATATCTTAAATAGGTATTATTTTTTTAAATAAAAATGCAAAAACTTCTTTTGGAAACAGAAATGGAATTTGAACCAGTTTGACCTCTTCGATTTTCTGAAATTCAAGTGTATTTGGCTGCGTTTTAACTGATTTTCGAGAATATTTTTAGCTATTTAATGTCCAAATCAAAGTGTGTATTTTCAGGAACTCGAAAGCTTAGGGTTTTTCTATGTACAATTTCATGTTTTTTTAAATCAGCAAAATTAAAATTTTACATTTGAAAATAGCCTAAAAATGGACAATAACTATTAATTTAATTAAACCAACCTGAAATTTATATTAAGATATTAACCACTAAGTTGCAAAAGAAAGTTCAATACGTAGTCGTTATACAGAGTGTTTCACAAAACGTGCTGAAAACTGCAGACAGTGGTTGGTTCCGCAATTGAGAAGGTATTGCCTTGCGTTATAAATATACTATTTTGAAATTTGAAACAGAATAAACAAACAAAAAAAAACGTTTCTGAATGAACCAAGTTACCTTAATTTATTTCTAAGCCGTTTAGAAGTTCTTCGAAATTTTTGCTTAGAAAAATGTAAGCGGTAGCCTTTTGCAATAGGTTTATTTTCAAAATGAGAAAAATAGGCTTTAAAAGTTTCATCATGACTGAAACACTTTCACATTTTAGATCTTCTTTACTTTTCATTCCTAAGAGGAAAACATTGATTTCCATACATAACATGATATGCTCCTACTAGATGGGTTATGATCTAACGTTCTAGCGGAATTACTTCCTGAAGACATGCCCTTTTGTTTTGTATGTATATATGATTAGTACTTTGCATCGTATGCAATTTTCCAAAGTACATTTCCTTTTGAGTTTAATTTACTTTAATATTTTTGCTTTCCAGCTTAAACGTTTTTTTCTATTCAGTATATAATTAATTAAGCTTACTTTGTGAGGTTTATCAGCTATTAAAGCTATTGATTTACTTTGAAGAAAATTCTTCAGGATTGAACTACTTTCCTTGTTCCTTACGATCCTAACGAACAACTTGATGATTTTTGCCTACAGTGTGTCCAGAATACACTGTTGGCAAAAATTAGGAACTTACCACACTTTTTTTTATAGACTTCAATGATTCTTTTTGTGCTAGTTATATATTCAAAATACTCATTCTACTCGTGAGTTCTTACTCTATTTTCACTTGAAGTCATGGCTAAATACCTGAACTTTACTAACTTTACTACTTACGTGAAATTTCAACAAATACCATCAGAACAATTTTTAGGTATCGGAGGAAAATCGGTCGCCAAATTCTCACTTAAAGCGGCTTTAAATCCACTCCAACAATTTTTATTGTGCTACGAAACCTGGTGTTTATTTTTATTTAAAAAATTTTATTTAAAAAACGCAGTTTGGAATATCCTCATAAAAACCTGACTTAATTATTTTATTAACCATTGCTCAAAGCATTCCTACCTTTTTCATAATTCTTATTAAATGAATAATTACACTTTTACCTCTTCTTCTTCCTCTTATATTAGGATTATATCCTGTTTTTCATCAACATCATAGCTTCAGTTGTGACGCTGAACTCCAGCTTTCAAACCAGCGGATTGGTGGTCGTCCCGAGGGGTCTTTTTGAACGTGGTCCTCCCTCTCTGGCAATTTTTGGCAGTCTGGTATTGCCCATCCTGTCAATGTGGTCTCTCCACTCTCGTCTCCTGTTGCGAGACCATCTCACGACCCTTTTACCTAATAGAGTTGAACCTAAACAGAATTTTGGAAGATGAAATAAAGCAGAATTTATAAATTATGTTCCAAGCACAATTGTTGTATTGTACACTAAACGAATCGCAGAACAATGAAAACTTTAGACCATTTTAAGGAGAATTTAAGAAAATTAGATTTTACAAAGGTGGTTCTTAACCCGAACAAACCTCAATTGACCATTTTTTACACCATCGATTTTAGATTTTAAATTTAGCATATAAAAATTACGGTTTTTAATAAAACAATTGCAAAGTATGATAAATTTTTACAACCTGCAGTAATGGACATTTGTCAATAATTTTTTAAAAGTCAATTACACACCGGAACAAAAAAACCTTCGGTTTTCTAGTCTAACTAATCTTAGAGATCCAGAACGCGTTTTATACAGCTTACAATTGTCCTAAGATGGACCCTTTCTCCGGGTTTACGATGGAATTATGCACCTTTACCTAGGTGAAAAATGTATCGGTGCTCTTTAGAATTAATAGTTTGTCTATTTAGAAGAAAAAATATTTCCTTTTTTAACACCAAATTAACATAAAAAAGACTGTTGTTTATATTTTAAGAGGAAATAATGGTTCTTTCTAATTCAATATGGGAGTAATACTGTTTTGAAGCTAATTTTCTCGACAAGATGATGCCTCTTTATGGGCTTTATTGTCTACTTTATGGGATAAAAAAACACTTTAGTTCTTTTCCAGAAATAACTGATCACAATTTTCTTAAATGCTTATGATAATTTCTATCTAACTGCTGTATTTCGAAAGTATTTAATTTCTCGTATTTAATTTCTCGTCTTCATTTGTTCGTCTTCATTCTAATTTAGACTTCATTTAATAACTCGACTGCTAGTGGTTTTCAACAGTGAAAGAGGTGTTTTTGTATAACCAAAATAAAAAAAATTACCTTCTAATCCCAGCTTTGAGCTGTCCACTATTATACCCAATAATCTAAAGACAAAGCTTTGTAATATCATTGCAAAATACATTAGAAATCTTAGCAAAACCTTTTAGTGTAAAAGTCAGATTTAATCTTCTCCTAAATGTGAACGATCCAGGTAACTAAAGCATTTTCAATGAACACTAAAAGCTAAAAAATCCATAGAACTAAATAATTCGTTAGGGCATGAAAGGGCTAATAATCTATAGGTGGGATCAAGAATTAACCGAATCCACTTTTGCAATTCCCAATTCATGCTGTGCTTGATAAAACTGGACAGTTCAAACAATAATAAAAATGGTAATTTCCCAATTAAAATAATCCATAAATTTACCAGTTGCTAAAGTGCCTTTAAATAAAACCCGGCTCTAATTACACCTAAGAAACAACGTAATAGTCTTTTTTACATTGAAGAATCCTTAATATTAATTTAAATTTCAAAGAATCTTTAAATGCATAACACGGTAACTTAACGAACCGTATAACGCACTTAATAAATATTAATATGAAATATTTATAAAGTCATTATCGCCACCCAAAACAGTTTAACAGCTTACAGTACGTTAAGTATTTTTACATATCGGTTTTTCGGATCGGGAGTTATTTAAAGCTATTATTCTGTTGGTCAGAGCAAAGCTTCTTGAGGCGTTTACCAGTTGAACTCGAACTCAATTGAGTTGATGAGTTTCATTGATAAAGAATTGGTAGTTAATGTTTTGCAATTTCGAGGAGTTTTTGGTTTGGGAAAACTCCCAGAAAAATTGAGGCCAATGAGAGGTGCGTGCTCGGTCGCAAAAGTAGGAAACTTGCCTGCCGAGGCCGCCCGATAAGCAAATTTCATATTCATGCGCTGATTACAATAATCTGGCATAGAATGAACCCTTAAGGGCATATAGAAAATTACGAAAGTTTCCCGCACTTCCGGGGGTCATTTTCCATTGGGTGGTAGCGGAGAACCCAAATTCTTGGCACTTTCGGCTGATAAATTGCTCTTATTGAAATTATGCAAGCACATAAACTGCAGAATGCGAAAATGGCACATAAAAGCCCACCTAATCAAATTTATTCAACAATAAAAATTAATTTTATTTCCTTGGGCTTGGCTCGGAATCAATTTAGAAAAAATTAATTAAACAAAATCGCTCAGATATCTCGGACGAGCTAAATGATTATTCAAATTAGGAGCAAGTTTGCGGCCGTTCGAGTTCTGGTATATCTATTTCGATTATTAGCTACAGAATTGGAAGCTTAAATGTGTCTTGGCCTAGTAATTACCAATCATTGAACCGTTAACAAGATTTATATTCGAATAGTTGTAGTCAAAGCTGATTGCTTTCGCTCTTTCGCCTACATGGATAATGGAGCGAATACGGCTGAAAATATGGAAAACCAATAAACTTGAATAATAACTGAATGGAATGGAAGGCTATCATTAGCAGGCAGGCTAAAGTTGGAACGAGAAAATGTCCCGCATAAAATTTCCAGTCGATCGTGTCGCAAAATCCAACATGGCTGCGCAATATATCATAAGCACACGTTTTACTGCAGTAACATTATTTTCCCAATTTGAATATCGGCACGATCGGGTCCTAATTTACATTAATAAGGGCGAGTTTTAGCCTTCAGCCCGTTAGTTTCTTTGAAGGCCACAATTAGCGAATAGAAAAAAATTAGTAGAGTACTTGATTTGATAGAAGGATAAGAAAAATTTAACACAGTTGCTCCAACTAAAATGAGTGATTTTCTTTAGAGCTTTGATCAGAGCCTACGACTCGTGATGGAAGTAAAGCCTCTTTCCAACATGCTACTTCGACTGAATCCACTCACAAAGAGCCTTTCCTCATACCTTCGTTTGTACTCTAAGTGCATTATTTCTGTGAGCTGATTTGGTTCATGAAGTTTCACTCCAGGTGAATTCATTTGTAGTACTAGATGCTTTCGTGTTAGATGTTCTAGATCGCACTAATCTACGTGCTCATAACTCGAACTTCTATTGCTAAGACATTTCTAGATAAAGTGATCTAAGGAGTGGGTTCTGGCAAAAAAAAATTGCTCAATCTGTCTACTACCTCTTGTTTTTAAATAATTTATTTTAATTTAGAAAGAAACGTAAAATGAACTGGAAACACAACTTCAGTTAGTTTCCAGAAACACAACTTCAGAAACAGAAGTTTTGTTTCATTCACGTATTTAATTTTTTATTATACATTGAACTTTATGTGATCCTCAAGATTTTTAATGCGTTTCTCTGGTTTTTTTCGCTTCTTGCTTTGTTTTTGTATTGCAAACTGGCAATTCTAATTGCAGATTTTTCTTGTCGGTTAGAAAAAAAGTCGCAACACAATATAAACTTGTTTTTGCAAATTTGCTGTTTTTTGACCAAGGATATTACTTCTGTATAAATTTTTTGTAAGTACGCATATACTTTAGCATATTCTTGTTCATTTGAAACGAGAAAATCTTTAAATATTGAAGCCTCAAAAAAATTATACACGAACATTTGGAGAGTCGGAAGGTACGGAAGGGTCGGAAGTAAGAGAGTCTAAGGAAACCTTCTTAAATTAGAATTCTTATATTTAACATTTTTAAAGATATACAAATTTATTTTATGGAGGAACATTTTGGATCCATCCAACTGTGGCCTTTATATGATATATCACGATCAGGCTGCTTTCGGATGGAATTGGATGATTCAAAATCCAAGCAAAACACACAATTTGTGTCAGGTTGCTGGAAAGGCCAATCCAAATGCATTTACCCAACCAAATGTCAAGGATATTTATGTAAGAGGCATTTATTTGCTTCTTAGATTCGCAAAATTTTGGAGAAAATGGATACTTATGCGCTTTTGTAACATATTGAAATCTAAGCTGAAGAACCGAATGCTCATCCACATATATTGTCAAGGGAGTAAAACTTGGCAGTTCAGGAATTATAAAATCGTAGCTAAAAACATAGAAGAAAAGTAAGGTAGTAAGAAAGAAATGAGAAATAAAAATGAAGAATGTTCACAGACACTCCTGATGAAGAGCTGAAAGAATTCCAACAAAACAAGAGTCAGGCAGGAAATCTGCAGAAAATTGAAAAAGTTGACACAGATGATTTTAAGGAGAGTTCTGACTATATCGAGAAGAAAGTAAGTGACCAAGATTCTACATGCGATGAAGGCCAGTGTTTGGATCAATTGGTTGAAGAATAAATAAAGTATGAAAAAAAGCAGAAAATTTATATAGAAAAGGACACAAACAAAACTTTGCAAATGTAGAAGTGGATCGCAAAAAATGCGTCACTAACAGAATGAAAATCAAGGGAGTATTAAAGAATAGATGTGTTGAAGAATTGAACCCTTAAAAAGTAATGAAACGGTAATAACTTTGTAAAAAATTATACGGAATGAGTCAATCGGACGTAAAGTGGAACGAAACAATTTTCATTTCCCGCATATTTAAGATCGTTAATGTAAATATACGGAAAAATAGAGTAAGGAGCAACTAAGGCTGTCCTAAAATACAAAAGCTAGTTGCACCAAAACACATTAATCGATTGATCAATGAAAAAATATGGCTTTACTTTTTTGAAAATGGCGTTCTGAACAGACGTTTCCATTAGATCAAGTGTTTAAAAAACATTTTCTTAAAATAAAAAACAAAAATATATCTCATATGTGCACAACATTACTTGTGCTACGTCCTTCGGGCACGACACTGTTGTAGAGGCAACAACTGAAGAAAACACGGCTTTTGAGTGTTTTTGTGTGTTTAAATCAGTCTCGTGCCCGAAGGGCTGTTCACAACAGACGCTTTAGGAATCCAATGTATTTGTTGTGCCGAGCCCTTCGGGCAATTTTTAGCTCATTTTGCGAACTCGGCACAACAAACGCAATAGAAATTCAATGTAATTGTTGTGCCAAGCTCTTCGGGCACGACACTGTTTCAGAACAATAACTGAATAAAACGCTGGATTTAAATGTTTTTTTTTGTGCTCAAATCAGTGTCTTGTCCGAAGCGCTCGGCACAACAATCACATTAAGAGTCTGATCTATTTGTTGTGACGAGCCCTTCGGCCACTGATTTAGTGGCAATGACTGAAGAAAGCGCAGGATTTGAGGGCTTTTTGTCTTCAAATCAGTGTCCAGTCCGAAGGGGTCGGCACAACAAACGCACTAGGAATTCAATGTATTTGTTGTGCCTAGCCCTTCAGACACGGCACTGTTTTAGAACCAATAACTGAAGAAAACACAGGTTTTGCACATTATGTGCAGATTATTTCATTTGTTGCTCATAAAAGAACTGATTTGGATACCTCAACAAGAAACCTTAGAAATTACGTTGGTAAACTTACAACCAACGCTTTAGAGTATGAAAAATCCAGAAGGTTTAAAGAACGCGAAAGAATTTGTTAAATTTTAATCGGGCCTTAAATCTGTATGAAAAATTGTTTCTTCCATTGCTCCTTTTCCTTCTTGCCGAAAATGTGTGTTATTTTCCTTTACTGTACTCAATTAATTTATGTCAGCTTTGTGTAGGTTTCATTATAGGGCTTGCGGAAGAAGCGATAAGAAGTGTCTTAATTTGAACCCGTAAAAACCTAAAATAGTTTTTCCACCACCAATTATTCGTAAAAATCAATTCTTTTAATATAGAAGTTCTCAGACAATTTTATTGATTTTGAGAATAAATCACAATTAAAAAGGTGAATAAAACTGATAATGTACCAAGACGAGAAGTCCTTCGTATAATTTCCTATGCTCAGTCGCAGGAAGGCAATTAAACAGGAAGCTAGTAACCGATTAAAAGATAAATGTGACAAAGGTAGGAAAAGGACATTTTGAACGTTCCCTCGTACGGTACCACTCCTTGGAACCGATAAACCCAGTAAATCAATGTCTTCGGTAATCTGTGCGGCTTATCCGTGGTGCGACTCGCTCGAAATGGGCAAGAATAAATATAAATTAGCTCTGGATTGCCACTAATTTGCTGTCTTTGTAACAACGTCATCGACACGATGAGGACAATGATTTTTCGGGAAATATTTGCATTTACCTTGTTTTAAAAATGGTGATTTTATAGAAAATTTTACACGGGGAGCGGAGCTTGTAAACTTAGTTGCACGTTGCTTGTGTTCAGATTGGGTGTTTATTTTTATATTATTTTCTGCGGCGTTTTGTGAAAAATTTTTGAAAAATTAGCATTATTTTGCTGGGAACTCTCACACCCGTGCAGTAATTGATGTACCTATATGTCTTATTAGGTTTAGTGAGAATTTTTTAAATAAATATTCCAGCTTATTAAAAATCTCTATGTCCTCTCGATTTGTTCATTTTGTGAACCCGTTTGATATTTCCTTATCACTTTTATTATTAAAACAAAGCACTTCCAGTCAGCTTTTGAAAGACATTAAATATGCATTTGGCTACTCAGCTAGCCTCCATTTCCCCCGTCAATCGATTTATAGATCCCATAAAGAAGCTAAGAGTTAACAGGTTTACATTTTGAAGGCAATTATGTAATATCTTTGTGCATTTGTCACTAAATTTGGTAGAACCCCGAGCAGGTAAAGGAAAAAGTATATCGGCAGCAATTAGACGAAACAACCGCAACAGTTTTATCAATGAAAGTCGAAACCGGAGAGAAGAGTGAAACAATTATAAAGATTCTCGCCTCCGAGAGTGTCTAATTATTTCCTTTTTAACACCATCTCGGGTCATTAAAGTTCCGAGATAAGGGGCTCGGAATCGAGGGAGCAGGACCATAAAATCACAGAAAGTAGGCAGACTAATAGAGCCATCATTGGTTTAAAGCTTAGGCCCGATTTACAGGGGTTTGCTAGATAAGTATATACGTTTAATGCGAGTGTATAGAAATGAATATTAATAAATAGTGGTGACAACTAAAATGCTGTTAGCACTCTCATTTGCATAGCCATAACATCGATGGTCATTTAACAGTTCGGATGGTAAACATTCTGCAAAAGGACGCCGTTTGCCTAGAGGTTTCTTGATAGGATTAGTACCAAATGAATACTGAAATGAACTATAAAATAAAATTTTAATGAACTATAAAAGTAAGAAGTTTAATGTGTTTTTGCCTAAAACTTGCTCGCAATAAAGAACCAGTTTTGAACGCAATTGAAAATTTCATGGAAACTGTATGGATGGTTAAGTATTTCAGTTAAAGTCTTTTAGAACCTTAAAAAGTTCTCAAGTTTCCTAACAAATGGGAATAGACATTTGTAAATATTCGCAAGAAACATACAGATAAAAACTTATAAACATCGAAAAATTTTATTGAAGGTATTTTCAACTCTGTTTGCAAATTTCAGTTCTTGGTAAGTTTTTTGCAAGTTTAATGCTTTGCATTTTGCTTCTTTTGAGCGCTGTTGGAATGAATGGAATTAGAAGTTGTTTACGTGCTAAAACTTTGCCTCTTCTGGAAGCCTAAGGTCTTTTTCTTAATGTGCATTTGAAAGTTTACCTAATATCTCTTAAAGTATTGGAAATTTACTAGAAAACCTCAAGTTGAATAATGGCTGATTGTTGTCAATTCATATAGTTATTAGTGATTTTCTTCAATTGAGCTAGTCTGGTTTACACAGCCATTTATTGCTTTCTAGGCATTTATTGCTTTCTTCTATTGAGCGGAAGAAAAATTACATGTTCCCACATTGAGTTTCACAAACAACTACAGTCTTCTCCACAAGTAATTGATTTGTCAAGAACCCAATAGGTTTCGAGTTCTTACACTATTCATCATCAGGGGCGTTAAAAACAATAAAAATTATCTGTTTTTCTATAAAGAAACCACAGAGCCTGTTTTTCTACAAATGGTTAACAGAGAAAAAATATTAAATTACTGTTTTATGCCATAACGAATGAAAACTAGGCCTTTTATTCTATGTATATAGTGAACGTTTAATATTTTACATGAAAAACCAGTCCGAAGAAAAAGTCTTCTAAACCCATTGCTAAACATTCTTCTTATGCATAGCTGGTGTTATTAAAATGGAAAAATTTTGATCAAGAACTAAAAAACGAGAGCCTCTAAATCTTGATACATTCAACATGTTGAGGAACAAAATAGAACCATTGAAAGACTTCGCAATAAAATTTGCGGAACCATTTTTAAGCTGAGACATTAGTTCAAATATGTGTTAATGGCTCATGCACTTATAAAATTTTCAATGACAAGGAAAATATGAAATTATTAAGGCAAGAAGCAAGGGGACACTTATTATAGCTACTTCAGCAAAATTTATAATATCAGCAGATTTTTAACACATTTAAAATCCAGACAAAGCTGACATTACAAATGAAGTGATTGTAGGCAATGAAAATGTAACACTCTATCGGCTGAAAAGAAATAAAGGTCAAATGAAACAAACAATTTCATGTAGGTTAAAGACGAAATTAAAACAAAAAGATGAATAAAAACTCGAGAGTATATCCTGCTTTCTTTAAACCTTCACCCCTTCATTCGTTGCATAATTTCAAAAGTTCCTTGTGATCCATTCAAACCGTAAATGACAAATCAATCAATTCAAACGTTTTTCTCGAATAAAATATCCAGGTTTGGTTTTTAGACGATCACCCTGTTTGAGATAAGCTTACTACTTTTGTTGTTTTTAATAAATTTTATTCATTAGGCGGCCAAATTTTTTATGTTGCTTCAGTGTGGGATTTTTGTCGTTAAAAATTTACTTTTGCAGGAGATCTTTGTCAGATTTTTCTTGAATTATATTAGCATCAATTTAATGTAAACATGATCACCTTTATTTATAATGTTATTCATTTATATCGCATTAAGTTTTATGTTATTTTTTGAATTTATCCATACGTTTCCCCATTTTGTATAGATCTGTCGTTTTTATTATCATCTCTTAAAATTTAAATATTTTCCTTGAAGTCCATTTTTTAAATATATGTTTGTCTTTTTTTCATTCCTTTCATATGTTTGTCTTTAATATAAATGCATGCGAAGGTCCTATAATAAGGCGGTGGCTTTTCAGCAATATTCTAATAAAGAACAGCATCTTTCTTCAACTCTTTCAACGTAACGACCTTCGCTGAAAAACCTGTGTGAAAAGTCTGAAGCATTTTCTACACAACTGACTCTTGCTCAGCATTAAGCGATTACAATTAAATATAATATAAGGCCATGAAAATTATAATATGAAAAGAATTGTCAGGTTGCACAAAGCCAAAACATACTGTTCGTTTCTTCCGGTTTTTTTTTGGCTCTACTGTTTAAGCAACTTGTCATCTCAAGATCATGCTGTTAGTTGCAATTCTCTAATTCTCCGAAGTGGAGAAAGCAAGTTGAATAAATTAATAGTAAAAACAGTTCGGTCAGCCAAAGAAATACAAAATCGGCTTAAAGGCTTTGCACGAACTGGCAAAAGTTGACTCTTTTCTCGTTTCAATTATGTATATGCGCCCACATAAATTCGTTTTTTTGATTGGCTTAGTGTGGTTTACACCGATTATTATTTGTAGTATAATTCTGCTTGAAGAAACCCCGGCACAAAGATCTGCAAAGATGGAAAATCGTTGATTGATTAATTATTCTTACTAGGGACTGGACACAATCTATTTAAGTAAGAATTCACACACTTTAATACACGATTTGTTAATTCATTCAGATTAACTAGTCGACAAAAATACACTTAATCAAAATTTTTGCATTATTTTCAATTTATGTTATTAAAGTTATATTTCATTAATAACAGAAGAATAAGAAGCACTAAATTATTTGAATTTACGGTTTGGGAAACAAACACTTCAATTTAGTAAGCGGGCACATTCGAATCAACATTTAGAAGTATATATACAGAGTGATTCATTAGCAATGGGAAATCAAGAATGCTTTATTTGAAGGTTAATAAATTCGAAAAACAGGGTGTTTAAAGTGATGATTTCAATTCGTTTTTTTTTCGAAATTTTGCGACGGAAAATTTTTGGATGACCAATAAAATCCGTGCTGCAATTTTAGTGTTGTTCGTAGAGGTTGCTATTTCCCAATTTTGCAGGTATTTAGATTAATAACGTTTCACCTATGTAACGTAATAATAGTAAGTGTAGCTATCAATTTAGTTGAAAACCTAAAACAGTAATAATTCTACATAAACAAAGTGTTCTATTTCATATAGATATTTCGGCGGCTCATTTTTGAGGAAAATGGATTCATTTGCGTTTATCTGTTGCAAAAATATTTCAACTGACGCCGAAGATATACAATCACATAACAAAGTTGCTTAACCATAGGAGAATTGAATTATTACCGTGTAACAAAAGACAGACGAACATTAAAGTTTCCTTTTCAATATTTACTTCACAGAGAAATTTATCACTGTAAAGTTTTTTTCTGAACGGTTTCGTTAATACATATTTATGGGTACTGGGATAATTGACAGGAGTTTTGAGAAGGTCACACCTAATATCCCCAAAGAATAGATGTATGAACAGGCGTTCTTGGAAATGAAACGTTTTCACTCAACTCTCTATAGTGGAGAGTAAAGGCTAACTTTTTGTGTGGGGTCCCCAGGGTTGAAAATTTAAAAAGCACAATTGGCATAATAAACACCTCTAATCAACCGACAGTAACAAGGACGGTAAAAGGTAATACCTCAACAAAATACGAAACTTCTTTCTATGAATGGACCGTTCTCAGGTGGTCGGAATAATTGCAATAAAAATTCCTTGAATAGCTTCTTCCTAAAATGGCTCTGACACTCACAGTTAGACTTTCTTCTTTGATTTGTAGCCGCTGGACATGGCTAGATACAACTTAGCCCCTAAGACGTACCGGAGGTCATGTCGAAATTTTATTTGGTACAAGACCAAGACACTTTTCTTTCTTGCAAATAGATCTAGCAAACCAATTATAAACATCAATTTCTACTATTTGTGCCACCGCTGTTTTGTATAATATCAGTATTAGCCATAATGAAATAATACGAATATTACTGTTTCCGCAATGTTGATTCAATTTGTCCAAATTATGGATGGAAAGTGCTTAAATATATTGAGGAATATCTCGCCCCATATTATAGAGATATTGTGTATACTTTCCTGACTGTATTTCAATTCAAATAAAAATAAAAACCGAGCAACTACAGACCAATTACACTACTTCCAGTACTAAGCAAAATTTTCGAATACATAATAAAGCAGCGGCTTGAAAAAGTGATTGGAAAATATATACCTACCTACCAATTTGGTTTCAAACAGCATCACTCGACTGTTCATCCGCTCTTTATTTTGGCCAACAATATACAGACTACCCACCTAACTGACAGAAAGACAGCTTGCCTCTTTATGGACATTAACATGGCTTTTGATAGTGTCTGGCATAGAGGCTTACTATACAAACTATACAAACTACACACACCAACATATCTACTACACACCTTAAAGAACTTACTAGAAAACAGACAACTACAAGTACGAATTGACAAAACACTGCCATTTTCTTTTTCCCCTGAACAAGGGCTCCCTCAAGGATCCCCGCTCTCACCGTTTCTCTACAATATATACTGCCATGACATAAACAATTACAACTTACCAGACAAAAATCAAATGGACAGATCGGCATGCATATTACAACACGCAGACGACACGGCACTTATTGTACATGACAAAACTACTGAGAGAGCAGCTCAAAGACTCCAAACACTAACAACAACACACTGACATGGTTTTATAAATGGAGACTAACACCAAACGCGTCAAAAAAACAACTTCTCCTCACAAACCACAAACCCAACGCTGACTCCCCTACGATAAGTGCAGACGGCCAAACGACACAACCAAAAAACGACGTAAAATACCTTGGATCACAATTGATCACAAACTTAAATTCACTAAACATATACGAAACATCAGGGCCGAAACATTAAGAGAACAAAACACTTCCGATCACTAACTTACAAAGACAGAGGAATTAGCACAAATACCGCCACCAAAATATATAAAGCTATCTGTAGACCCTTGCTAGACTATGGACATATACTCATGACCAACGGAACAGAAAGGACAAAACGTTATATACAAACAACAGAACAAATTGCACTACGACTAATAACACGAATAACACCCCCAAAACCCACTACACAACCCCTCCACCCCAACTACTATACGAACGCACAAACATGACAAAGATTTCGGAAAGACTCACACATCTACACAAAATGGACAAACAACCCCTACAACTGGACCATACTGAATCCCCTTTGTCTTACAAGACCAACCAGACAATCCCGCTTCCGTTTCCCTACATCAACGCTACTCGAACACTTACAAACGCAACTGACTACTGGACAATAAAAAAAAAATTTTCTTGTCATTGGAATTGGAAAGTTTATTAATAAGATTGTTAACGTAGAATAAGAGAATTTTCATATTTTTTTTTTATTCAGATTAAGACTACATGTATTAAACAAAGGCAGAAAGACCGATAGGTCGATAGCCTTTTTTTTAGAAATAAAGATGTTTACTACTACTACTAAAAACAAAATTCATGGGTTCCAGTCAATTATATTGTTTATTATTTCATTACATAAACGTTTCGGTGTCTTTCTCCACCATCATCAGTTTCTATGCATGGCTGTTGCTACTTTCAAATTTGGCACGAAATTGATTGATTAAATTGATTAAATTTTGTGCCAGAGCCCTTTTGCTACTTAGTACCGATCGGATTTTAATGTAAATTTATACAGGGTGTACAATTACATACGTTTTGAGATTTTTATTTAGAGATTTATCGCGAATTTTAAGAAGAAAAAATTGATCCCTTGTTCAAAACCAATATAACATTAAATGTTAAAATTGCCCGTTCGTCTGATAATTGCGATTTGCTACACGAATGTTAAAACTCTTGATAGAAACTGATATTTTCTGGGAAAAATAGTTAGGATTGTATTATGGCTGTCTTATAGTTCAAAGCTAAAAAAGCAATATAATATATATAAAAATCAATAACCATTACAACTCCAGAAATAATTGATTAAATCGACTCAGAAGTTAAGTATCCAAAATCTTAACCCTTTTGATCCAGGTACGACAAATTATAAAGAATTAAACTTTCTTCCGCTTATATAAAATCATATTTCCATTCCATCATGCCTTGTATTTTGCATACAAAATTTAGCAATTTAATGTAAAATAAGGTGTTCCATTAAGAAAACTAAAAGTTTGCTCTCTAACTTTTTCAGAAGCACATGACCCATTTAAAAACTGTATTCTTTCCTAGTGAAATAACGTCTGAACTAAAAAGCAGAAGCCTGAAACTAGACAATGGAATGGTGAATCCAGATTAATTTAATTTTTTTAATCAATAAAAAAATATGTGATTTATTTAAACACATTAATATGGCGCTTGTTTAATACGTTTTCATCCTGAATTCGTTTAACGCATTGCTGAGTTATTCATAGACGCTCTAAGAGGCAGGTAGAAAAAAAAGAGTTTTAATTTATGAAGCTTGTGTGTCGTGGTAAAAATGTGAACGGGGCTTTAGACGTTGTAGCCGGCTTAAAAATGTCTTCTTGTCGAGGGTGTCAGTAACACGGTGTCGTGCTGGCGATAAGTCTCCAAGAGAAACATTTGCCCTAATCGTCGATGTATTGGAAGTGCGTAAATCACGCCCGAGATATGTGGAGGGCTCAGCTTCAGCCAACAGGTAGATGGTGAGCGAGCAACGACCATTTTTCTTCGCCTAATCGCTGATAAATGGAATAAATATCCGAGCTTCTAACATGTGACTTAAAACGGTAGAAAGATAATTACCCACCGAGTTGTGGAAGAAATTTATACACCCCGAAATTTAATAAGCTCTTTGTCCGAAGTGAAGTTAATATATCTTCCTGACTTCCTGTAGACATGTTAATATGACGAGTCCAAGCAGTTAGGGTGTAGGGAACAGATGTAGTTATTAGGCGGTCGCGGGCTATCTATGCGTAGATCTTCCCCGGTAAACTAGAAAGATATAACAATGTGAATATTCTTCCAACACTTACTTGATTGGCAATTCTTATTGGGGCAAATACTGATTTATTGGTAAGTAAATGCCGTCCTTTTGCCATGAAATATTCAAATAAATTCCCCCTTCAATTTCCTCAGATCAAGATAACTAATTAGCCATATGCCGTCGCAACATAAATATGCCTATCAACCCTCTTAAATCGTTTCTATTAAAAAATTATAAAATATTTCATGTCTTCGAGATTGTTATCGTCTTATCTTCAACATGTTTTTACAGGGTGTTTAATTGTTTGTAAAATGTATTTGTTTTGAATTTTTAATATGTATCTTTGCAGGCCTCGTTAAATCGGTATACTTCCGCTTGCGTGTGGCGATGGTACTGCCTGAAGAACGCCGTTTAGTTTTTATTTTATTGATAAAAAACTGTAGTTGCTTCGGCTAAGGTATCATTGGGAATGGCTGTGAGACTTGATAATTAGTTGATAATTACTTGATAATTATAGACTTCAGACTTAATTTTTGGGAAGAATGCGAAAAAGTCCAAATGCTTCCCATCTGGACAAGTTCTCGAATCCCAATGGGCTATTAACTGGCTCAAGTAAATTTGCGCTTTACTTACTTAATCCTATAAGATTACGTCGCATTGTTCTACTAACTACTTCATATGCTCTATAGATAAAAATAAAGCAGATTAAATTAGATCAAAAAATTTAACTTTTTTTTGCAAAAAACAACACAATTGCTGTTCAGGATAGAAAATTCTAATCAGTTTCTTATATGTTTCACAAATCTTGCCATTTTAGATTCTATTACTGTAACTACACACTGAAAATTAGAGAGTTATTGGACGGTCAATAAGGGGATGCAGAAATAGAGTTTGTGGTATTTTGACTCATACGCCGACGCAATTGAGTCGAAAAATAAGGGACCCCTTAATAAGGATACTGTTCTGTGCTAATTGTGCAGCGATACTGCACGTTTTATTTCTACCCTAAACTGGCAGTTGACATTTATAACCTCTGCGTCTAACGTCCGCGAAACATAACCCGGTTTCAGATACATGTGTTTTCAATTGAGAATTTTTTTGAATGAGAAATGCTCATACGGCGTCAAAAATCCAATAAAAAGGTAAATAATACAAAGTCAACAACGTTAAATTCTGTGGGGTTAGGCACAGAGGTTAGGTTAAAGGTTAGAGTCTTTTAATACTGAAAGCAGTAAACTAGACATTCCAATAACTAACATTTCGTTAATGAAATAAAGCTAATTCAGTATTAAAATAAGGACCAACCTTATTACTGCATTACAGTATTTATAATTTCCAGTAGTAGTAAACATCTTTATTTCTAAAAAAGGCTATCGACCTATCAGTCTTTCTGCCCTTGTTTAGTACTTGCAGTCTTAAACTAAACAAACAAATAAAGGTAAAAACTATCTTATTCTAGGTTACTAATTGATAATTTTAATTATGGCAAACAGAGATCTTGGATTTATTGCCCAGTAGTCAGTTACTATTGTAAGCGTTCGAGTAGCGTTGATGTAGGGAAACGGAAGTGGGATTGTCTGGTTGGTCTTGTAAAGACAAAGGGGATTCAGTATGGTTCCAGTTGTAGGGTTGTTTGTCCATTTGTCTGTAGATGTATGAGTCTTTCCGAATCTTTGTCATGTTTGGTGCGTTCGTATAGTAGTTGGGTGCAGGGGTTGTGTAGTGGGTTTTGGGGGTGTCTTATTCGTGTTATGAGTCTTAGTTGCAATTTTGTTCTGTTGTTTGTATATAACGTTTTGTCCTTTCTGTTCCGTTGGTCATGAGTATATGTCATAGTCCCAAGAGGGGTCTGCAGATCGCTTTGTATATTTTTGTCGCGGTATTTGTACTAATTCCTTTGTCTTTGTATGTTAGTGAGCGAAAGTGTTTTGTTCTTTTTATCGTTTCTGTTCTGATGTTTCGTATGTGTTTAGTAAATTTAAGTTTCTGGTCAATTGTGATTCCAATGTATTTTATGTCGTTTTTGGTTGTGTCGTTTGGCCGTCTGCAGTTATTGTAGGGGAGTCAGCGTTGAGTTTGTGGTTTGTGAGCAGAAGTTGGTTTTTTGACGCGTTTGGTGTTAGTCCTCCATTATAAAACCATGTCATTGTGTTGTTTGTTAGTGTTTGGAGTCTTTGAGCTGCTCTCTCAGTAGTTTTGTCATGTACGATAAGTGCCGTGTCGTCTGCGTATTGTATTATGTATGCCGACCTGTCGATTTGTTTTTTGTCTGGTAAGTTGTAATTGTATATTATAATTTACAATAACTCTCTATTGAATATTGCTTGATACATAACTTTGTTTTGCAGCTATAACCCTCCAGAAAAACATATTTTTTATTTCTGTACTCTTACTGATTCTGTAAATCTGTATTTTGTAATTCCCTGACCGAATTCGAGCTCAAGGTGCCGCTTTTCCAGGTGAACTTTCCTTATTCCTTAAAAACAACAATCGTTTTAATGTAAACTTGCGCGCCTAGAAATCGGCCCACTGTAAACTTTTGATTTTAACTATATTTTTTTTGAAAACTATTCATCAGATCAAAAAAATAAATATGCTGTTTGAAAGACAATTTAAATATGCTTTAATGTGAGTATAAATTTATCAAGAAGACTTGTCATTTATATGCGTAACAACCGGTAACAAATGAAACCTGTTTAAGTGGTGATTGTAACGAAAATAAAAAAATTGTCAAATATTAAAATTATTGCGTTTGCAACTGAAATTTGCATCTCATAGTGTTTAAGTGTGTTAATTTAATGCATACTACACCACAAAAAGCCGGCCAAGTTATTGCTTTAATCGAAAATGGACATAGTCAGCGAGCTGTTGCTAGACAATTGGATATGACACGTGCAGCGGTTCGAAGAATGTGCACACGATATGAGGAGACTGGATCCTTTCATAGGCGACCTGGAACAGGCAGAAAGCGATTTACAACCGCTTGTGATGACCGCTTATTGTGTCAACAATATTAAGAAATCGTTACATTAATGCCGTTCAACGACAGCTCCGTCAGGTGCGAGGAGTGGCTATTAGTCTGTAGACAGCAAGACGAAGACTGCAGGAAAATAACTTGACCCCTAAAACACTTGCGATTGGTCCAAAAACTTATTCCAGCTCATCGGCAAGCACGCCTGCGTTTTCCACGGGGATCATCTGAATTGGACGTTGGAACAATAGAGATCTGTTCTGTTCTCAGATGAGACCAGAATATGCCTCCATGGTAGCGACCGAAGAAGGAAAGTGTACCAAAACCAAGAGAGCGATTTGCAGATTGCTGCTTTTGAAGAGCGGAGTGCTTATGGAGGTGGTTCCTGTATGATCTGGGGTGCAATTTCATAGGAGCACGAACTGACCCTGAGTTCATTCGTAGGGGCGACCGTGTTCACGGAAGAAGAGGTTTTAACGGCTGTTAGGTCCACTTCCGTTCTCTTATATAGGTGGTATTGGTTGCCTTTATTGAGGTTCCTGGCCAGTTTCCACATTTCTTGGGTTGACTCGTCAGCCTCTATTTCGTATATGCGAGCATCCCAGTGCTGCGATCGAAGTTCCTTGATGTCTTCCTGGGTCGCAGCCTGGAGGCGGTTGACTTGCCTTTTAAGTATGGATCTTGCATGGCTCTCTGTGTCGTATCCGGTTTTTTCTCCCTGATTTTGGCTTTTAACCAGGTATTTGGTCTATTAGGTTGGCCGGTACAAGGTTTGACTTGTTGAGGCTGCCAGGGCGTTCTTGATTTCCCCGTGAGCTTTTCGACTGCCTGGTCCAGGTCCGTCCTCTCTTGTGGGCTGAGGGATCTTGCTGGAGCTTTCGAATACGTGCTGGAAAGTCTGCCAGTTCGTGATCCTTTTAGTCACAGTGATACCGTTGATTTGGTTTCGTCCAATTGCAGGAGTATCGGCAAGTGGTCCGACGATAGCTCCTGGAGCACTTCGGGGCTGGACAATCTTCCTGCGATTTTTTTTATCCAGGATGCCTCTCTTATCAGGATGCATCTCTGACATTTTGAGCAATGTGTGTTGGCTCTTGGGTGCGGCTATCTCAAACATTACGGTACTTGCTTCGTTTGATAGCATGCATAGCATACGTGGTTAAGTTGCATCCCCAAACTCGTTTTTGGCATTGAAGTCCCCTCCGTATCTCGTTGGGCGCTTATCCGGAAAAGGTTTCGAACATCCTCGGGACGTAGAACATCCTCCGGCTACGGCTAGCGCTAGCTAGGACTGACTACCCCGACTTTGATCTCGACCTTCTCCATTTGGATGCCCACCATGGTTTCTTCCATTGTTGTCGATGGTTTGACAATTTCCTTGTGTTAAATTGACCTCTTTCACTGCGACTATAGTTTCCAACCGCCCCTGTGGTGAGCTATTATCTTTGTGCACCTTGTTCTTCTTCACCTTTCTCCAGGCTTCAGGATGCGCAAGTGTAGTGTCGTTGTTACGGTAAAGAGATGGTTCAAAGAATTGTACAGTGATCGAAGTAGACACAATGGCGCAGATGCACGTATACGAGAGGATACCTTCGAGTATGAAAGGTACAGAGAAGACCCTCAACGACATCCTCAAGGTGCAAAGCACTGAAGGATGTCGACATCCTCAAGGTGCAAAGCACTGAAGGATGTCTACTGCTATACTTTTTTTTATTTCTTCCCATTTTTTAACTTTTTTTGTCTGTGGCCTTTATCCTAACCGAACATTTAGCCAGTACCAATATCACTAATTTATTTATATTATAAATATTTTTGATGGGTACGGCTGGGATTCGAACCCAGACTTTCAGATTACTAGCCTGTCGGTCTGTTCGCTCGGCCACCATGCCGGCTACAAGTTTGATTTACCCACCGGTGCCTCCTATCCATAAACAAAGACTATATAAATAATACAAAGTTTTGGAAATATATTACTTTATTCAATTCCCAGTCAGTCACACCTTAAGTCGTACTTGCACATTCACTCATTCTTGCAAATTTTCAACATAATTATATAATATTGTTATAAGTTATTGATATATACATAAAAATACACAACGGCGTGAGAGCCACCTGCCTTTAAAAATTATCTGGGTAAAATTAATTGTACCTTCTGTACAATTGTTTCCAAAATCCACATGGAAACTTTGAAGCTCATTTTCATCATCAGTTTATCATAAATGTATGGCTTGGGGTAATTGAGGATCGATTGAATATTGGTCTATATTTCCTTGCACACCGACTAACAGGTGAATGCATCGCGGCAGGAGTATCACAAGGTACAGTGATTTCGCCGTTGCTGTATACATTGTATACAGCAGACATTCCAAAACTTCCCACTACAAAAATAGCACAATACGCGGATGATACGGCTATCTACACATCGTCTTTCTATGCTCAGGCTGCGAAATCTCGCATTGCGCATCACCTGAGTTTATTGACGCTGTATTTCGATAAATGGAAACTTAAAGTGAATCCCAGGAAGACTGAACTTATTATCTTCTCGCGCAAATTTACTAACAATAAAATCCTATCGCCACTCATGGTACAAAATACTCCAATCCAGCCAGTAAAAGAGGTGAAATACCTGGGATTCAAACTAGACGCCCGACTTCACTTCAACAAGCATGTTGACTATGCTGTACAAAAGACTTTCATGGCCCGAAGAAAGTTGTACTCTGTTCTGGCGCCAAGATCATTTCTGTCACCTCAAAACAAACTTCTGGTCTACACCTCCACCATAAGGCCCATACTGGCCTACGGCTCCCCTATCTGGCACTCTGTCTGTGATTCCACGAGACGACGTGTTCAAAGGACCCAAAATAGGTTCCTGAGAGGCGTCCTATCGGCTGACAGATACACCAGAATAACCGAAATGCACGAAGCTACATGGCCTATATAGCCGACTATATAGATACCATCGCTGAAAAATTTTATCATAGCGGAGTGCAAGGCTCAGTCCTTACGCGAAATATCACCCAAGTAAGAGCAAACGATCGCCCAACCCATGGTCCCCTGTATAAGCGACTTCCCATATTTTGAGGATTTTGTCCCTGACAGTACGTGACGACAAACAAACATTGCCTGCCAGTTGCAGACAGTCGTTTCTAGCAGACTGGAAACGCACAAATCCAACATAACGTGACTTGACGGGTTCGTCCTGCCTCGTTCTGGCTGGTGTTGGCTGGTCCTTGCACCGATCGGGGCGGGGGCGGATGGATTTGGTCATCCAGTTGAATCTGCCGGCGGTTAACGCCACGGCTGACAGTATCAAACTTAAAGGTCGAAGCAAAAGGGGTTTTTGGCTTCCCTTCAGGAAGACCTTTTTTCCTTATTGAATGCCGCTCGAATAAAACCAAAACCGCCACTTCAAGACTATCTCCTGACGTTGTCGTGCGTATGGCTAGCTCGGGAATGTCCATGTTAGGGCACTGCCCAGGTAATGGACGACTTAGCGCGCCTATTTAGTCATGGGCAAAGAGCAACCGGCCGAACATCTGGCTAGACATGGGAGTTATGTTTTTTTTTACTTTGTTTGTGAGTTTATTAATGGGAATGTCCAATAAATTTTTATCTATCTATCTATCTATATCCTAGAGGACGAGTTATCTGATCTTCTTGAAGACATTCCTCCACAGGTGAGACGACACTTATGGTACATGCACGACGTTGGGAGGTACGAAACATTGGCCTACTCAATCGCCGGATTTAAAACTCCTAGATTTTTGCATTTGGGGTTTTCTTAAGTCATTAGTTTAATCCACTACCGTTGAAAATGTTCATGACGTGAGGAATCGAATTATAGCCGGCTCGGAGACAATAAGATATACATAATACACCAGGAATATTTGCGCGAATACTACAATCAATGAGACAAACGGTTGAATCTTGTGTCACGTCTGAGGGAGGTCATTTTCAACATTTTGTTAGTGTTATTTTATATTATTGTTCTGGTTTATTCTTAATTAGATAGTTTTTGTTAATGTATTAATGAAATGAAAAGTACCCGTTAAGGTGCTTTATTTTTTTGCATCAAAAGGGCAACCCATAAGAAAAAAAGGCATAGAGATTTTTTGTCCCAAATTGAACGATGACTCCAAAAATTCATTTAATTTGAAATATATCAGTGGCGTAACAT